>CM054112.1:121510686-122110686 GCA_028673005.1 Tanypteryx hageni
CATCCTATACTCCCTCTCTCCATCCTATTCTCCCCTCTCTCCATCCTATTCTCCCTCTCTTCCTGCTCTTCTCCCTCTCTTCATCCTCTTCTCCCTTCTCTTCATCCTATTCTCCCTCTCCATCCTATTCTCCCTCTCCATCCTATTCTCCCGTCTGCTCCATCGTATTCTCCCTCTCTCCATCCTATTCTCCCTCTCTCCATCCTATTCTCCCTCTCTCCATCCTATTCTCCCTCTCTTCATCCTATTCTCCCTCTCTTCCTATCCATTCTCCCTCTCTCCATCCTATTCATTTCTCTCTCCTTCCTATACTCCCTCTCTCCATCCTATTCTCCCTCTCTCCATCCTATTCTCCCTCTCTCCATCCTATTCTCCCTCTCTTCATCCTCTTCTCCCTCTCTTCATCCTCTTCTACTTCTCCTCATCCTATTCGTCCCTCTCCACTCTATTTCTCCCTCTCCATCCTATGTCTCCGCTCTTCAATCCTATTCTCCTCTCTCTCCATCCTATTCTCCCTCTCTCCATCCTATTCTTTCTCTCTCATCCTATTCTTTCGCTCTCCATTCCTATAACTCCCTCTTCTCCATCCTATTCTCCCTCTCTCCATCCTATTCTCCCCGCTCTCCATCCTATTCTCCCTCTCTCCATCCTATTCTCTCTCTGTCCCATCTTATTCTTTCTCTCTCCATCCTATACTCCCTCTCTCCATCCTGTACTCCCCTCTCGCCATCCTGTACTCCCCCTCTCTCCCATCCTATTCTCCCTCTCTCCATCCTATTCTCCCTCTCTTCATGCTCTTCTCCGTCTCTTCATCCTCTTCTGCCTCTTTTCATCCTATTCTCCCTCTCCATCCTATTCTCCCTCTCCATCCTTTTCTCCCTCTCTCCTTCCTATTTTCCTCTCTCCATCCTATTTCTTACTCTCTCCATCCTATACTCCCTCTCTCCATCCTATACTCCCTCTCTCCATCCTATTCTCCCTCTCTCCATCCTATTCTCCCTCTCTCCATCCTATTCTCCCTCTCTCCATCCTATTCTTTCTGTCTCCATTCTATACTCCTCTCTCCATCCTATACTCCCTCTCTCTCCATCCTATACTCCCTCTCATCCATCTCTATACTCCCTCTTCTCCATCCTATACTTCCTCTCTCCAACCTATGCTCCCTGCTCTTCATGCTATTCTCCCCTCTCTTCTTCCTATTCTCCCTCTCTCCATCCTATTCTCCCTCGTCTCCATCCTATTCTCCCCCTCTCCATCTCTATTCTTCCTCTCTCCATCCTATTCTCTCTCTCTCTCCATCCTATACTCCCTCTCTCCATCCTATTCTCCCTCTCTCCATCCTATTCTCCCTCTCTTCATCCTCTTCTCCCTCTTTTCATCTCTCTTCTACCCTCTCCTCATCCTATTCTCCCTCTCCATCCTATTCTCCCTCTCTCCATCCTATTCTCCCTCTCTCCATCCTATTCTCCCTCTCTCATCCTATTCTTTCTCTCTCCATCCTATACTCCCTCTCTCAATCCTATACTCCCTCTCTCAATCCTATACTCCCTCTCTCCATCCTATACTTCCTCTCTCCATCCTATACTCCCTCTCTTCATCCTATTCTCCCTCTCTCCTTCTCTATTCTTCCCTCTCTTCATCATCTTCTCCCCTTTCTTCATCCTCTTCTACCTCTCTTCTTATCCTATTCTCCCTCTCCACTCTATTCTCCCTCTCCATCCTATTCTTCCTCTCTCCATCCTATTCTCCCTCTCTCCATCCTATCTCTCTCTCATCTATTCTTTCTCTCTCCATCCTATACTCCCTCTCTCCATCCTATACTCCCTCTCTCCATCCTAATACTCCCTTGTCTCCATCCTATACTTCCTTCTCTCCGCCCTATACTCCCTCTATTCATCCTATTCTCCCTCTCTACATCCTATTCTCCCTCTCGTTCATCCTATTCTCCCTCTCCATCCTATTCTCCCTCTCCATCCTATTCTTCCTCTCCATCCTATTCTCCCTCTCCATCTTATTCTCTCTCCTTCCATCCTATTCTCCCTCTCTCCATCCTATTTCTTTCTCCATCCTATACTCCCTCTTTCCATCCTATACTCCCTCTCTCCATCCTATTCTCCCTCTCTCCATCCTATTCTCCTCTCTTCCTGCTCTCTCTCCCTCTCTTCATCCTCTTCTCCCTCTCTTCATCCTATTCTCCCTCTCCATCCTATTCTCCCTCTCCATCCTATTCTCCCTCTCGCCATCGTATTCTCCCTCTCTCCATCCTATTCTCCCTCTCTCCATCCTATTCTCCCTCTCTCTCCATCCTATTCTCCCTCTCTTCGATCCTATTCTCCCTCTCCATCCTATTCTCCCTCTCTCCCATCCAATTCTCCCTCTCTGCATCCCATTCTCCCTCTCTCCATCCTATTCTCCCTCTCTCCATCCTATTCTCCCTCTCTCCATCCTATTCTCCCTCTCTCCATCCTATTCTCCCTCTCCATCGTATACTCCCTCTCTCCATCCTTTTCTCCCTCTCTTCATCCTCTTCTACCTCTCTTCATCCTATTCTCCCCTCTCTCCATCCTATCTCCCTCTCTCCATCCTATTCTTCCTCTCTCCATCCTATTCTCCCTCCCTCCATCCTATTCTCCCTCTCTCCATCCTATTCTCTCTCTCTCCATCCTATTCTCCCTCTCTCCATCCTATACTTCCTCTCTCCATCCTATACTCCCTCTCTCCATCCTATACTCTCTCTCTTCATCCTCTTCTCCCTCTCTTCATCCTATTCTCCCTCTCCATCCTATTCTCCCTCTCCATCCTATTCTCCTCTCTCCATCCTATTCTCCCTCTCTTCATCCTCTTCTCCCTCTTTTCATCCTCTTCTACCTCTCCTCATCCTATTCTCCCTCTCCACTCTATTCTCCCTCTCCATCCTATTCTCCCTCTCTCCATCCTATTCTCCCTCTCTCCATCCTATCTCTCCCTCTCTCCATCCTATTCTTTCTCTCTCCATCCTATACTCCCTCTCTCAATCCTATACTCCCTCTCTCCATCCTATACTTCCTCTCTCCATCCTATACTCCCTCTCTTCTTCCTATTCTCCCTCTCTCCATCCTATTCTCCCTCTCTTCATCATCTTCTCCCTTTCTTCATCCTCTTCTACCTTCTCTTCATCCTATTCTCCCTCTCCACTCTATTCTCCCTCTCCATCCTATTCTTCCTCTCTCCATCCTATTCTTCCTCTCTCCATCCTATTCTCCCTCTCTTCATCCTATTCTCCCTCTCAACATCCTATTCTTTCTCTCTCCATCCTATACTCCCTCTCTCCATCCTATACTCCCTCTCTCCATCCTATACTCCCTTTCTCCATCCTATACTTCCTCTCTCCGCCCTATACTCCCTCTCTTCATCCTATTCTCCCTCTCTACATCCTATTCTCCCTCTCTTCATCCTATTCTCCCTCTCCATCCTATTCTCCCTCTCCATCCTATTCTCCCTCTCCATCCTATTCTCTCCTCTCCATCTTATTCTCTCTCCTTCCATCCTATTCTCCCTCTCTCCATCCTATTCTTTCTCCATCCTATACTCCCTCTCTCCATCCTATACTCCCTCTCTCCATCCTATTCTCCCTCTCTCCATCCTATTCTCCCTCTCTTCCTGCTCTTCTCCCTCTCTTCATCCTCTTCTCCCTCTCTTCATCCTATTCTCCCTCTCCATCCTATTCTCCCTCTCCATCCTATTCTCCCTCTCTCCATCGTATTCTCCCTCTCTCCATCCTATTCTCCCTCTCTCCATCCTATTCTCCCTCTCTCCATCCTATTCTCCCTCTCTCATCCTATCTCCCTCTCTCCATCCTATTCTCCCTCTCTCCATCCTATTCTTTCTCTCTCCATCCTATACTCCCTCTCTCCATCCTATTCTCCCTCTCTTCATCCTATTCTCCCTCTCTCCATCCTATTCTCCCTCTCTTCATCCTCTTCTCCCTCTCTTCATCCTCTCTTCTACTTCTCCTCATCCTATTCTCCCTCTCCACTCTATTCTCCCTCTCCATCCTATTCTCCCTCTCTCAATCCTATTCTCCCTCTCTCCATCCTATTCTCCCTCTCTCCATCCTATTCTTTCTCTCTCCATCCTATTCTTTCGCTCTCCATCCTATACTCCCTCTCTCCATCCTATTCTCCCTCTCTCCATCCTATTCTCCCCCTCTCCATCCTATTCTCCCTCTCTCCATCCTATTCTCTCTCTGTCCATCTTATTCTTTCTCTCTCCATCCTATACTCCCTCTCTCCATCCTGTACTCCCTCTCGCCATCCTGTACTCCCTCTCTCCATCCTATTCTCCCTCTCTCCATCCTATTCTCCCTCTCTTCATGCTCTTCTCCGTCTCTTCATCCTCTTCTGCCTCTCTTCATCCTATTCTCCCTCTCCATCCTATTCTCCCTCTCCATCCTTTTCTCTCTCTCTCCTTCCTATTTTCCCTCTCTCCATCCTATTCTTACTCTCTCCATCCTATACTCCCTCTCTCCATCCTATACTCCCTCTCTCCATCCTATTCTCCCTCTCTCCATCCTATTCTCCCTCTCTCCATCCTATTCTCTCCTCTCTCCATCCTATTCTTTCTGTCTCCATTCTATACTCCCACTCTCCATCCTATACTCCCTCTCTCCATCCTATACTCCCTCTCTCCATCCTATACTTCCTCTCTCCAACCTATGCTCCCTCTCTTCATGCTATTCTCCCCTCTCTTCTTCCTATTCTCCCTCTCTCCATCCTATTCTCCTCCTCTCCATCCTATTCTCCCCCTCTCCATCCTATTCTTCCTCTCTCCATCCTATTCTCTCTCTCTCTCCATCCTATACTCCCTCTCTCCATCCTATTCTCCCTCTCTCCATCCTATTCTCCCTCTCTTCATCCTCTTCTCCCTCTTTTCATCCTCTTCTACCTCTCCTCATCCTATTCTCCCTCTCCATCCTATTCTCCCTCTCTCCATCCTATTCTCCCTCTCTCCATCCTATTCTCCCTCTCTCCATCCTATTCTTTCTCTCTCCATCCTATACTCCCTCTCTCAATCCTATACTCCCTCTCTCAATCCTATACTCCCTCTCTCCATCCTATACTTCCTCTCTCCATCCTATACTCCCTCTCTTCATCCTATTCTCCCTCTCTCCATCCTATTCTCCCTCTCTTCATCATCTTCTCCCTTTCTTCATCCTCTTCTACCTCTCTTCATCCTATTCTCCCTCTCCACTCTATTCTCCCTCTCCATCCTATTCTTCCTCTCTCCATCCTATTCTCCCTCTCTCCATCCTATTCTCCCTCTCTCCATCCTATTCTTTCTCTCTCCATCCTATACTCCCTCTCTCCATCCTATACTCCCTCTCTCCATCCTATACTCCCTTTCTCCATCCTATACTTCCTCTCTCCGCCCTATACTCCCTCTATTCATCCTATTCTCCCTCTCTACATCCTATTCTCCCTCTCTTCATCCTATTCTCCCTCTCCATCCTATTCTCCCTCTCCATCCTATTCTCCCTCTCCATCCTATTCTCCCTCTCCATCTTATTCTCTCTCCTTCCATCCTATTCTCCCTCTCTCCATCCTATTCTTTCTCCATCCTATACTCCCTCTTCCCATCCTATACTCCCTCTCTCCATCCTATTCTCCCTCTCTCCATCCTATTCTCCCTCTCTTCCTGCTCTTCTCCCTCTCTTCATCCTCTTCTCCCTCTCTTCATCCTATTCTCCCTCTCCATCCTATTCTCCCTCTCCATCCTATTCTCCCTCTCGCCATCGTATTCTCCCTCTCTCCATCCTATTCTCCCTCTCTCCATCCTATTCTCCCTCTCTCCATCCTATTCTCCCTCTCTTCATCCTATTCTCCCTCTCCATCCTATTCTCCCTCTCTCCATCCAATTCTCCCTCTCTGCATCCCATTCTCCCTCTCTCCATCCTATTCTCCCTCTCTCCATCCTATTCTCCCTCTCTCCATCCTATTCTCCCTCTCTCCATCCTATTCTCCCTCTCCATCGTATACTCCCTCTCTCCATCCTTTTCTCCCTCTCTTCATCCTCTTCTACCTCTCTTCATCCTATTCTCCCCTCTCTCCATCCTATTCTCCCTCTCTCCATCCTATTCTTCCTCTCTCCATCCTATTCTCCCTCCCTCCATCCTATTCTCCCTCTCTCCATCCTATTCTCTCTCTCTCCATCCTATTCTCCCTCTCTCCATCCTATACTTCCTCTCTCCATCCTATACTCCTCTCTCTCCATCCTATACTCTCTCTCTTCATCCTCTTCTCCCTCTCTTCATCCTATTCTCCCTCTCCATCCTATTCTCCCTCTCCATCCTATTCTCCCTCTCTCCATTCTATTCTCCCTCTCTCCATCCTATTCTCCCTCTCTCCATCCTATTCTCCCTCTCTCCATCCTATTCTCCCTCTCTCCATCCTATTCTCTCTCTCTCCATCCTATTCTTTCTCCATCCTATACTCCCTCTCTCCATCCTATTACTCCCTCTCTCCATCCTATTCTCCATCTCTCCATCCTATTATCCCCACTCTTCATCCTCTTCTGCCTCTCTTTATCCTCTTCTGCCTCTCTTTATCCTCTTCTTCCTCTCTATCCTATTCTCCCTCTCCATCCTATTCTCCCTCTCTCCATCCTATACTCCCTCTCTCCATCCTATTCTCCCTCTCTGCATCCTATTCTCCCTCTCTTCATCCTCTTCTCCCTCTCTCCATCCTATTCTCCCTCTCTTCATCATCTTCTCCCTCTCTCCATCCTGTTCTCCCTCTCTCCATCCTATTCTCCCTCTCTCCATCCTATTACTCCCTCTCTCCATCCTATTCTTTCTCTCTCCATCCTATTCTCCCTCTCTCCCATCCTATTCTCCCTCTCTGCATCCTATTCTCCCTCTTCTTCATCCTCTTCTCCCCTCTCTCCATCCTATTCTCCCTCTCTTCATAATCTTCTCCCTCTCTCCATCCTGTTCTCCCTCTCTCCATCCTATACTCCCTCTCTCCATCCTATTCTCCCCTCTCTCCATCCTATTCTCCCCTCTCTTCATCATCTTCTCCCTCTCTTCATCCTCTTCTACCTCTCTTCATCCTATTTCTCCCTCTCCTTCCTATTCTCCCTCTCCTTCCTATTCTCCCTCTCTCCATCCTATTCTCCCTCTTCACTCTATTCTCTCGCTCTCCATCCTATTCTCCCACTCTCCATCCTATTCTCCCTCTCTCCATCCTATTCTCTCTCTCTCTCCAACCTATTCTCCCTCTCTCCATCCTATTCTCCCTCTCTCCATCCTATTCTCTTTCTCTCCATCCTATTCTTTCTCTCTCCATCCTATACTCCCCTCTCTCCATCCTATACTCCCCTCTCTCCATCCTATACTCCCTCTCTCCATCCTATACTCCCCTCTCGTCATCCTATTCTCCCTCTCCATCCTATTCTCCCTCTCCATCCTATTCTCCCTCTCCTACCTATTCTCCCTCTCCATCACTATTCTTCCTCTCCATCCTATTCTCCCTCCTTCCATCTTATTCTCCCTCTCTCCATCCTATACTCCCTCTCTCCATCCTATACTCCCTCTCTCCATCCTATACTCCCTCTCTCCATCCTATTCTCCCTCTCTCCATCCTATTCTCCCTCTCTCCATCCTCTTCTCTCTCTCTTCATCCTATATCTCCCTCTCCATCCTATTCTCCCCTCTCTCCATCCAATTCTCCCTCTCTCCATCCCTTTCTCCCTCTCTCCATCCCATTCTCTCTCTCTCTCCATCCTATTCTCCCTCTCTCCATCCTATTCTTTCTCTCTCCATCGTATACTCCCTCTCTCCATCCTATTCTCCCTCTCTCCATGCTCTTCTCCCTCTCTCCATCCTTTACTCCCTCTCTCCATCCTATTCTCCCTCTCTCCATCCTATTCTCCCTCTCTCCATCCTATACTCCCTCTCTTTATCCTATTCTCCCTCTCTTCATCCTATTCTCCCCCTCTCCATGCTATTCTCTCTCTCTCCATACTATTCTTTCTCTCTCCATCCTATACTCCCTCTCTCCATCGTATACTCCCTCTCTTCATCCTATTCTCCCTCTCTCCATCCTATTCTCCCTCTCTTCATCCTATTCTCCCTCTCCATCTTATTCTCCCTCTCCATCCTATTCTCCCTCTCCATCCTATTCTCCCTCCTTCCATCCTATTCTCCCTCCCTCCATCCTATTCTCCCCCCCTCCATTCTATTCTTCCTCCCTCCATCTTATTCTTCCATTTTCCTTCCTATTCTTCCTCTCTAGCCTATTTTTCTCTCTCCCTCTCTTCCCTCTCTCCCTCTTATTCTCCCTCTCTTCCCTCTCTCCCTCTTATTCTCCCTCTCTCCCTCTCTTCCCTCTCTCCCTCTTATTCTTCCTTTCTCCCTCCTATTCTCCCTCTCTCCATCCTATTCTCCCTCTCTCCATCCTATTCTTCCTCTCTCCATCCTATTCTTTCTCTCTCCATCCTATACTCCCTCTCTTCATCTTATTCTCCCTCTCTTCTCCCTCTCTTCATCCTATTCTCCCTCTCCATCCTATTCTCCCTCTCCATCCTCTTCTCCCTCCTTCCATCATATTCTCCCTCCCTCCATCCTATTCTCCCTCCCTCCATCCTATTCTTCTTCCCTCCATCTTATTCTCCCTCCCTCCATCTTATTCTCTTTCCCTCCATCTTAATCTCCCATTCTCCCTCCTATTCTCCCTCTCTAGCTTATTTCTCTCTCTCCCTCTATAGCCTATTTCTCTCTCTCCCTCTCTTCCCTCTCTCCCTCTTATTCTCCCTCTCTTCCTCTTATTCTCCCTCTTATTCGCCCTCTCTCCCTCCTATTCTCCCTCTCTCCCTCCTATTCTCCCTCTCTCCCTCCTATTCTCCTTCTCTCCCTCCTATTATCCTTCTCTCCCTCCTATTCTCTCTCTCTCCCTCCTATCTCCCTCTCTCCCTCCTATTTTCCTTCTCTCACTCCTATTCTCCCTCTCTCCCTCTTATTCTCCCTCTCGCCCTCCTATTCTACCTTCTCCCTCTTATTCTCCGTCTCTCTTCCTCCTACATTCCTCTCTTTCTCCTATTCTTCTCCATATCATATTCCCTCTTCCTCCCTTGCATTCATGGCTTTTACTATAGAAATTAGGCATTCCTGCCAAATTTCAATCTTCTAACTACTCAGAAAGTATCGGATTTACCCGAAAGAAAGACGAGGTTTTTTCACATAAATGCCATTAAAAATATTAGGTATCCTGTTAGAATGGAGTAAGAGAATTTAAGGCGAGAATACACCCCTAATTTAAATGCAGCATGAAACATCCAGATGTCAAGTGTATGTCCATTAAAATATTTATTATTGCATAAAGTAATACATCGTATTTAATTAATTACTACAATACTTTAAAAATTTAAGGTCAAATTTCTTTAAATTGCTCCCACAGACCAATGGTTCCACTTCAGCGGTAGGGAAGTGTTTAGAGCTGGGTAGGCAATCGGGTGACAAGTTGAAAAAAAATGACTACACCTGGGCAGTTCTGTACGTAATATGAAGCGCAAAGTCATGTAGGCACCAATTAATGTGTCTAGTAATACAATGTAAACAAGACTGATACAATTTAAACATATCTACTGCAATTTAAACATGATATTTTGCGTTTGATATGCCAATGGCAGATGTAAAGTGGACTTGAGTTTCAGAGTGTAGAAAATTGACGAGAGCACTTGAGTAGTACACGCTTTGCTGTTTTAAAGTGAAATAGTGACAAGTTATTATTTATAACTTCTAAATAAGATACCCCAAACAAATGGCAGATCGCATATAGAAAAAAGGAACTGCGGTAAGAAGGAATGTATTGAAAGGAATTAGAAGAAGTTACGACAGAAATTTTAAGTTAATGTTGGTGCGCTATGCTGAAGAAACAAATAATTGTGTGACAGGGAGGAAATACTATGTGACTGAAGCAAATGTGCGAAGCTGGAAGCAAGCAAAAGAGAAACTTGAAGGTGCTAACTCAACACGGAGATCATTTAGTGGACCAAAACAAGGCCGATTTCATGCATTAGAAGAGGAAATTGCAAACTTTTCAAAGAATGGACTGTAAACTGGTGATGCAGGATATCATTAAATTGAAAGCCCAAGAATTAGCATTACTGCAAAGCATTCCATACCAAGAATTTAAGGCTAGTAATGGATGGTGTGTGCATATGATGCATCGTAATGGTTTTAGCCTGTGATGAAGAACTTCTCTTTGCCAGTGTCTGCCTTCTGACTTCACGGACAAACTAATAACTTTCCAGAGGCATGTAATTCGGCTGCAGAAAAGTCACAATTACCTTCTGAGCCAAATGGGTAATGCAGATGAGACACCCATTTACTTCGACATGCCATCCAATTACACAGTCAATGAAAAATGTGCAAAAATTGTCATCATAAAAACTGCACATTACTGTAATGCTGGCTGTATTAGCGGATGGAACATAGTTGCCGCCGTATGTTATTTTAAAATGCAAAACAGTACCTAAGGAAGTACTACCAAATGGAATAATTGTTAAATGTCAAGGCCAAGGATGGATGTCAGCTGATTTAATGAAGGACTGGCTAAGCATAGTGTGGAATAGACGACCTAAGGCACTTTTAAGGCAGAGAGCAATGCTTGTCTTAGATGTGTCAAAGGCCACCTTACAGAGGGAGTTCAAAATACCCTTCATGGTATGAATACTGACCTTTTAGTTATACCAGGAGATATGACATCACAAATTCATGTGCTACGTGTTGTAATGATGAAGTCTTTTAAGGATTACATAAAGTAATTTTATTCAGAATGGCTTTTGGCAGGGGACCATGCATTAACTCGTACAGGGAAAATTAAGAAGCCCAGTATACCACTTCTCTGTAATTGGATCATTACAGCATGGAAAAAATAGATCCCAATAGTATCTCAAGAGGGCTCAAGAAATGCTGCATATCAAATTCCATAGACGGTATGGAAGACGACTTGTTCGAATTTGAATAATTTGTGATGAATGAACAGGACAGCAAGAATAAGGGAAGGAAACAGAGGAGAGGGAGATGTCAGTAGTAAATTTACTTTTTTTTATTCATCTTAATGTTAGCTTGTTATACATATATGTAAAAGTTTTTTTGTAAGTGAACCTAATTTTTTTAGGGGATCATCTTAAATTCAAGGTCGTCTTCCTTTCTGGTAAATACGGTATGTTAAAAATACCATTACAGTCATTCATAAATAGTTTTTGATTCTCCCCCACTTTTATAACAGCTTTTAAGGGTGGCGCTATGGTTGAACGTGACAGGATGAACTAGCTCATTATATTATATGGTTGTAATTTGTTCAGTTTACAGTTCAGTTTTCAGTTTGAGAGATCAGTTGAGAGCTGTAGGATTTCAGTCATCATCTGGTTGACAAGCAAGCAAAACACTGAATGGGCTGTCATGTGTGCATTCTTTCCAGTTGGAGCGATCAGCAAGATCCTTGGTGCTGGAATTCAATTCTGTAATAAATTTCCTTGATTTTATAGTTTTTGAATGGTCCATTTTTCAAGCTGTTCCAAGTATTCTTGAGTTTTTGAATCAATGATTGAAATAGAGTTTACACATCACAGGATCTGCTCAGATTAATTTTTTAATTTTAATTTTTTAATTTTTAATTAATTAATTTTTAAACCCATATTGCTCATATTAATATCTTTCTCCTTATCTACAGATGATTTCATAGTTTTAAGCAGTTCATCCCATTTTGTTTCAGCAGTAGATATGGTAGCAAAAAATGTAAATAATCTCAGCTGATCAATCATGGCTAGAACATTTTTTTTTGCTTTTCCCAATATGGTGTTGTACCAGTGATACCAGACAAAAATCGGTATCCAACGTCTTGTCTTGTTAAGTTGTTCATGAAATGAGAATCTAATGAGTTGCCTGCAGTGAAGGAAGCATTACTTTTTGCAAAGAGCTTCGTTGATGTTATTCCTCATTTGTATAATTTGTGATTTTTTACAGACAAATAGCAGATGGTCTGGCCTGACTTCTCGATGGTCACTTCTTCTGAGTTCAGAATTGACATTTACGTCATATGAGAACTTTCCAACTGGCTGCCTTAGGTATCATCCATAAATAGTTGGATATGCTAGTTCCTCAGCATTTTTATCAGGCAGAACAGATAGAGGCATTTGACCTTCATCTGGAGCAAACTCAATGCCATCATGAGTATCAATGAGCGTTTTATCAAGAATTTAGTCTATTTTTTGTTTCTGATTGTACTTTATCAACATCCATATTGCTTGATTGAACTCAAGTCTTCAGCATTAATGGTTCAAATCATTGTCTTTATCTATTCCATCAGCCTCTTCCTCAGTGTCAACAATGAATTGTTGGATATTGTTTTGTAGCCAAGTTATATCCAAAGTTATTTTTTCAGCAACAAATAGTGGTGTTGTTAGAAGACAGCTGGCGGTGGCATAAATATTTGCTTGAGACAGTTTTGTACATGTAGAGAGTCCTGGAGCCCATTCTGTGCTTTAATTTCAATTGAATTGTTCCAGTTTGATTATGACTGGTTGGAATGGAAGAAATCATTTGATCAATGTGTACTGGAACATTCACTTTGCCTCCCTTCAATCCAATCTAGCCATCAACTTCCAAGGCGTAAATCTTCATAAATGGAATTCTTGGAGCTACAAATCTCTCCTCCAAAGGACAATTTTTTACTGTATCTGGCACTTATGAGAATTGCAACTTTGAAGTGTTGATACACAAGCAAGGGATGGTCTTTTTACTAATATTTCTGTAGCATGTTGAGCAGAAGCTATGTTATTCCGATGTTTGTAGACTTTCAAGTATGATTTGATCGATAATCGCTTGAATGCACCCTTTCTATAACAATGCTGCTCTGGTGTCTGTTGTGATGGATTTCTTGAAGAAAAGTTTGTTTCAGCAGAAACATTGATAAATTGAACCTTCTTTGATGTTCTTTTTGTAAATCTGAAAAATTTAATTCCAAGGTTTTTGGCAGTTATTTAATCTCACAATAGATTGACATCTTGTATCAGTTTCTTGCTCTTCTTGGCAAACTTTCACATTTGACCTGGCTGCTCTTTGATGGTTGGTGTTAGCTTCCTGCTCTTGTAGACGAACTTCTACATTTGACCTGGCTGCTCTTCTGCATCTTGTGTTTGCTTCCTGTTCTTGCTGATGCACCACCACATTCCTTCTTCTATCAGATATCTGTTCTATAGCTCTTCTTCTTTGGTCTTCCAAACTCATAGCTCTTTGTCTTCTTCTCCCAGCCATTTCAATCACAAATTATGGAATGAAACTAGATTTGCACTATCACTATTATTATTTTCATTATTAGTTTACACAAGTTAAATACAGTAGTCTCTCCATATTTACGGTTTTGCATATTCGCACAAATTATTGTAGCAAGTTTCAATATACGCGGGAGATAAACTTCACTTATTCGCAGTCACCTACCTTAAAACACAGTATGATACAATGTCATGCAGTACATATCTACATCTACAGTTTACCCTGCAAGCCACCGCAAGGGTGTGTGACAGGGGGTGTATTAACACCAAGGGGAAAACTCCAAAATTAGGCCTTGGTTTACGCCCCTACGCGAGGTTACTTTTGATCGCAAGTTTTATTCTGCTCAGCTATCGTTCTAGGGAAAAATGAGCCTTTGTATCTCTCTGTCCTACAGGCTATCTCTCTTATTTTACGAGGATGGTCCATTCTACCGATATAGGTGGGAGTTCTTATTATTTCTTTGACGTCGCTGGAGAAAGTACTCGTTCTAAATCTTTCAAGAAGTTTTAACCTAGCACGTGATCGACGCTCAGCTAGTGATTCCCATCCTAAGTCCTGTATCAAGCCTGTAACGCTTATATTTCTATCATAACAATTTTTGACGAATCTAGCAGCTTTTCGCTGCACTTTCTCTAACTCGGTGATTAAACCTATCTCGTACGGATCCCATGTGCTCGACGCATACTCTAGCAGCGGTCTAACTAAAGAAAAGTAACATGTCTCTTTGACTTTTTCTTCGCTTTTACCTACTATCCGTTTATTGAATCCTAGTTTTTGCTTAGCTTTCCCGGATATATTTCGTATGTGTGTGTCCCACGAGAGGTTACTTGTTAAAATGACACCTAAGTATTTGACGGATTCGGATAATTTTAGATGTACGCCTTCTATACTGTAATTCATCGCCTCAATTTCTTTGTTTCTCCAGAATCTCATGACGGAACACTTACCTAAGTTCAGCTCTAATTGCCACTCTTTACACCACTCGAGAATTGCGTGTAGGTCGTTAGAAAGTAATGCTTGATCAGCAGGACTGTTAATCTCTCTGTAAACTACCGTATCATCCGCGAATAACTTGATTTTACTTGTAATAACATTATCTAAGTCATTTATGTATATAAGGAATAATAGGGGACCGATGACACTTCCCTGTGGAACGCCGGAGGACACGCTGACCGAATCTGATTTAAATCCATTTATGACTACCATTTGTTCCCGATCATTGAGAAAGTCCCTGATCCACTCGATTATCTTTCGATTTATTCCACAGGCTTGTAATTTTTTCAATAACTTAATATGAGGGACTTTATCGAATGCCTTCTTGAAGTCAAGAAAAACCGCGTCTAGCTGGGTCTTTCGATCACCGGATCGTAGTATATCATGTGCAAACAGAGCGAGCTGTGTTTCACAAGATCTTGCCTTCCTAAAACCGTGCTGATATTTACTGAGCAAGTCCTGGCTATCTAAGAAGTCCATCACAGAACTAACGATGATGTGCTCTAGAATCTTGCAAGATATTGAGGTTAGCGAAATCGGCCTGTAGTTTTCTCGGTCGTCTTTTTTCCCGCCTTTATGAAGCAGAGTTATATACGCTAATTTCCATTCCTTAGGTATAACGCCATGACTAAGTGACTTACTGAAAACTGTTTCGAGATAAGGTGCTATTTCTAACGCTAATTCCTTTAATACTCTAGCTGGTATCTCTTCCGGTCCCGGGGATTTATTTGCATTTATGATTTTGAGCTGTTCTGCTATACCTTTCGCTGATATAAGTATATCGTTCATCTTCTCTTCGCTTGGTTCGGGTGGATCGACCTTCCTTTTCTCCACTTCGGTCGTAAATAAAGGTGATGCAGTAATATTCTGTGCCCATCTATGTATTTGTTCTATCCAAACTTCATCTAAATGCCCTCTAGGTATTGGAAATACATCTTTCCATTGAAATAATTCACAAACAGGAGATAAAATATCTATAACTATTTTCTGAACTTTATTTTTCAAAGGGGTCATGCACATCCCATATGGTGTGTTGATGTGTTTTCCTCTGGTGTATACATGGCAACAGGCTCTCAAGATCGCACAGCCCGCCTTTGGAGTCCTGAACGAGCATTTCCATTACGCACGTATGCTGGGCATGGATTAGATGTGGATGTAAGTTATTCATAGTAATATCTCCTATATTTTGTGAATATTGTTAGTTCTTTTGGCTATATCATTGGCATAATAATAATTATAATAAAGTTTATTGATCCCAGCACATGGGTATATACATTCATATATAGGACAAGTCAGTTCAAGATAACAAATATAAATAAGATTAAAGTAGGTGAAAATATAGAGATGGAATTACAAAGATTAAAAAACAAAAAAATAAGTGCATAATTTATGCACAAACAGAGGCATTATAATAATTTAACTGACACAATGTCATTGACAATTCAGTTTTCCTACATAATATTTTACACTATAAAAACTGTTGCACAGTAAGAAATTAAACATAGCCTTTTCAAATGAAACAGTGCACTTGATTTCCTTATTTATTTCAGGTAACATATTAAATAATTTAATATCGTTGTTTTAGGACCTTGGTTGGAAATTTTTAATTGGGAATGGTTCACATGAAAACCTTGATAGATTCTAGTATTATATGAATAATAAGAATTATTTGTCAAAAATACATCTTCATTGTTCCTTATGCACTTCAGTTATATATGTAGACAAAAGGCACAGAAAGAATTTTAATTTGCTTGAAAAGGAGTCTTCAGGATGCTTCTTAGAAAATTATGCCATAAATTACTTGTGATTAGAAGTACCCAAAGTATAACATTCTTAAGGTATTGAAACTTAACAGTATGTTTCAATACAGTGAAAAGGTAGAAAATTGAGGAGAGAAATCTAAGTTCACATAGGGGCAGAAATGTATTGTTATTGTAACTCATGCAGAAGTCCATGTCGTTGTTCTCATGGAGTGAAAATACCATGACCTGTGTCTTTGCAGCATTTAATATTCGATTATGAGAGACATGTTAAATTTACATTTTGTGATTGAGCTCTGTACCTGAGTCAGCTTGAGAAGGAAGTTTTGGATTACTATTGAGTACATTAATACAGTAAAACCTCAGGAATCCAATATTAAAAAATCAGACACTTTTTGAAAATTGTACACTTGAAAAAATCGCATTAATCCGTTAGTCTGGCACTCATCAATTGCCATTGTTTTGCCTGCCTCATAACTTCAGGCTATTGCTACTTAGGGCAATACAGTAAAACCTCCATATAATGAAATTGGTGGGACCGAAAAAAAGGGGGTTGTTCGTTCTACGAAGGTTCATTGTGTGGAGGTGATGGAGGTTGTATAACTGCAGGGGCAGATAAGCCATGTACAATAGGGTGGTCCTTATTTACACTTGATGAATTTTTTTAAAATTATTTGTTGGGGCACCTCCCAGAACGGTTCCAATTAATTAAAAACTAATCCCTGCAAAGTTTGGGCTCAATCGGATAACTGGAAAATGTGCCCTTGGCCTTTTGTTTTTGTATATTTCAAGTAATTTCTCATAAAATTCTGCATTTTTTGTTTTTAGACAATTGTTCAACGTTCAACTAATCTTCCATAAGTATTATTATTCAACAAATATTAGAATGTAATATTTAACATTGAAATTTAAAATTGTTGTCCTTAAAATTTATATATGTCATACTATAGTTGTAGGTTAAAATCTGTATTAATGTAAATTAGTTCCTAAATAATAACCTATGGCTTTTTTTCAAACAATTCTAGACGATACATTTAAATACTCTTTAGTGATATTTTTATTACAGTGCTAAATGCATACCTAAGTAAAGAACTTTACATAATTGCCATTTAAGTAAAGTCCTTTAGTTATTTTTGCTAAATGCATACCTAAGTAAAGGACTTTAGTTAATTGGTACTTAAGTAAAGAACTTGAATCAATTGCTAAATGCATACCTAACTAAAGAACTATAGTTAATTTAGGCAGGTTCACACATGTAATAAAGGTGCTCTACCTGAGCAGCTGCTCTACTGGAGACCCTCATTGTAGACGACTGTTTAGTTGCATTTCAAACTTCGAGAGTTAACAGCCGACTTTTTCCCCATGAAAATTGTATACAGTGTTACACAATGTCTTCTAGTATTAACCTACGTTAAAATATATACAGTGGAATCTGTACTGACGACCACCTCTGATAGGCAACCAACTTCCATAACAACTACTTTTTTCAGGCACTGATTAATACTCCTTAAGACCAATGTTAATTGATCCTCTGCTAGACAACCACCTGTCAACGTGACCACGACCAGGCCAAATTGTATCCCTTCATATGAAATGTACCTGCCATAAGCGACCACACGCCAGATGATATGCTGCCTCCCCCTTCTCCCATCAGTGAAACTTAAGAGTCCTCCCACTTTTGTTATATATTAACTGACCGCCTAATCTGACCGATTTATTTACATTGTATTACTTGGAATCCCAATATTTTTGCTTTGCTTTGTATTACGAATGCATAACTTCGGCCAGTTTGCTGTCTATCTTCATAGTACTCATGTACCCGATTTTCCTGCAGCAATTTTGTATTTCGTATTCCATTATTCGAGTTTCATTTCGTGCTAGTCCTTTTCGTCATGTCAAAGAGAAAAGTAGAATTTTTAAGTCTTGAGAAAAAGTGAGTGTAGTAAAAGACAGTGAACGTGGTTGGTCACAGAAAACTCGCCGAAAAATACAGACAAATTTTAAACGTTCTGAAATGTAAGGACGTACTGCTTTGTGATTGGGAAAGTGAAAAGAAGTGCCTGTGAAGAGGAGGAGAAAAGAAACGTACGAAGACATCAACCGTTTAGTGCTTGAGCGGTTCCAAAAAGCTAATGCAAAAACATTCCGATTAGTGGTCCAATAATTCAAGAAATGGCTAAAAATGTTGCTGATATCTTGCAAATTGAAAACTTCTGTACCAGTAATGGGTGGTTAGAGAGTTTTCGAAAGAGGCACACCATTGTTTTTCGCACTGTGAGCAGTGAAAGTGGGGATGCTGACCATCATAGGGTTACTGAATGGGAAGAGCAGATTTCATCAATTATTGAAGGATATGACCTAAAGAATGTCTATAACATGGATGAAACTGGAATTTTTTTCAGGTGCCTTCCTGATAAAACAATTGAAAAAGGAAAAAATGTCTAAAGAGCGGCTGACTGTGGCCCTGTGTAGCAGTGCATTAGGGTAGAAGGAGAACCCTTTGATAATCATGAAATCTATGAACCCTAGGTACTTTAAAGATGTCAACAGAGCACAGTTGGGAGTGACATGGAAAGCAAATAGGAAAGCTTGGATGACTGGACCTGTATTCATGGAAAGGTTGGAGGCACTGAATGAAAGAATAAAGAATAAGAATCGAAAAATTCTTGTTTCTGGATAATGCACCTTATCATACTCAAGATTTGGAGTTATCAAATGTTTTACTAAAATTCCTTCCAGCCAATACAACTGCCTCACTTCAACCCCTTGTCAAGGATAACATCCAAACATTCAAGCTGCTGTACAGGAAGAGGCTTATGAAGTCGCTTCTCGCAAGGATGAATGACTGCGAAAGTGCTTCTGACCTTGGAAAAAAATTAGTTTTAGATGTTGTCAGGTGGATAAAAGAGTTGTGGAATGATGTAGAAATTGCACAATTCATAAAATGTGGTTTTGGGGAATCCGAAGAGCAACAAATTGAAACTCCCCAAGAAGAAAATTAAGGAATAATTCAGAAGAACAGTGATGACATTCATTTAGCAGAAGATGTGGAGTGCTACGAAGATATTTCAGAAAATTGGGAAGAAACATTTTTTCAGAATATCGCTGATAATGGGAATGAAGAAGTTGATAAAAGTTATGAAGACGAGAGGAACGAAACCAAATAGGCTGAAAAACCAACAGTTCACGAATTCTCTCCCTGTGACTCGCTAAAAGTGGTCTCACTACTGAGGTCCATGTTTTGCGAAAATAACTACCAGGATGAACAGAAAATTTTTGATTATTTGGACTTTTTAGAAAACAAAATAGAGGCCACAATAGTGTCTAAAAAATTGAATCAAAAAAACCAGCAGTTAACTCTACACCGGTTTTTAAAAACTAATGACTCGCTAAAAGCATATGTCTTGAAGGTTAAAATGAAGTTTTTGTTTTTTAAGGAAAAAACTTTTCATAACTTTGTGCTACATGTCAATTGCGAATTAAATTTTTGTAGAATTATAAACAAGACAATAAATGTGTTTTCTCAGTACAAGTTCTCACGTAAGTTGGTAGCCACTCGAAGAGAGGCATTTAGTGTATAAACTTCATGATAATCGTGAAAACTGAATCCTATCTGACCTGATCTTATTTCTATTCATCATGTACCCTCACCTACAGTGAGTATCATCATCTATTTATGAACCATTCATTTATTATTTAATTATGTACATATTAGCATTTTATTTTACATGCAGTTTTGGAAGTTTTTTTGTCATTTCTTAAATGCTCAACTTGAGCTGTTGTTATTGTTCTTTCCACCTGCTTACTGAGGATTTTCAGTCAAAGCAAGAACTTTACGCCTTTTCCCCATTTAAATAACTTAAAATGACGAATTCAACTTGATGTGGACAAAGTTATGAAATTACGAACTGGATCCGACTGCCAATAATTTTCATGTTTTAAGTTCTATACAGATTTTTTTAGAACAAGTTTCAGACTATAAATACCTTAGAAGCATCATAACAAGAGAAGCAAAATGTACGGATGAGATCTGGACCTTACTTACGGGGAAGGGAAGATATCCGCAAGAAGTTCATAAAATGTATGAAGTATAACTTTGTGCGGGGCAGAAACATGGATGCTAAGGAAAAATGACAAAATACTTGGAAAGCTTTTAAATGTGGACTTGGAGGAGAATGCTGAAGATAAAATGGACAGATAAGATGAAAAACAATGAAGTGCTATGAAGAGTAGGAGAGAAGCAAATGATTATAGAGATTATTAGAAAGAGGAAGGCAAACTGGGTTGGACATTACCTGAAGAGAGAGAGTATGATTAATGATGTGTTAGATGGAAAAAGGGAAAGAGGTAGGAAAAGGGTTCAGCTGATAGACAATTTGAAAGGGAAAGAGAGTTATCAAGGTATGAAGAGGACAGCGGAAAATAGGAGTACATGGAGAACCAGGTTTAACCATGAGTTATCACAGACCTGTCTATGGACTACCTACTTACCTACCTACCTATGCTGATGACAGCTTTTTAATGTGTGCACTTAAGGCCACTTACTGCATGGATAACCTTTTTTGAATTTTCATGATAGTAATTTCCTATCATTTTTGCCCCATTTTATAATTCATTTACCATATGTTCCCGAATTTTATTCTATGCATTTGAAAAACTAATTATGCTCGCATGAGATTCATACAAACAACTAATTTTTTGATGTTATAAATTTATGGATGTATGTAGTATATTTGTAATAATATGTGATCAATGGAAAATCGCCCTGTGTTTTCTAAAAGTACTAACATATTTTGTAAAATAACGTTCTTCTCGAGATTTCTTCAAGCATACAGTTCACCCAAGGTGTTCATTCTGACTGCCGTGCAGGCTCAACCCCTGTTAGACGACCACCTGCCTTAACGACCACTATTTTCAGGAACTATCAGTGGTCGCCATAGATAGGATCCACTGTATTAACTCAGACATTATTCAAATGAAATTACGGGAAGTAAATTACCATTTACTAAACAGGTTTTCAGTGTTCTGTTCTTCAATCTTCAAAAAATGAAATGGAACTTACGAGAAAGTGCAAGATTGTCAAAACAAGAAGTGTTGATTTTCTGGGAAAAAGCATTAATTCCAACTAAAGTAAAACATTGTACATATTAATAAGTTAGAAGCTTTGTATGGAGAATGGAGGACTTGACAAAAACATGCCGGAAGAATAACAGAATCTCTCAGACAAAAAGATCAAAATTTTTTCTCCAAATTCGACAACCTCTTTGATATAGCACATGCAAATGCACTTAAAATGATGACTATCAAAGAAGATAAGTGATTTTTAATTAGTCAACGGCAGAAAGATCGACCAGGGTTCATGTACAGCATCGATTATAAACAAGTTCAGAAAGAAAAAAAAAGCTGAAGAACGGAAAGAAAAAGCTTCGATGAGAAAACAGCACAGCATTCGTGAACTTGAAGAAGCAAGTGATTATTTGAAACATAACGACGGAATGTAATATAATTATATTATTTGTATCTGCCAAAAGTAGAGAATTTTCAAAAGATTCAACTTAGATGAGCAGTTTCTTGAAACAGATCCTTCAACTTGGTCTGAAAACGAGTTTCGAAAAAGGATCAAAAATTGTAAATAGGCTGCAAGTAAATGACACAGCAGAGAGAGATGTAAAATTAATAGAAGATTATAACAAATCAATTACAAAAACAAAGAACAAAAACAGTTTGTTCTGCATATTGTAAGCGATTATTGCCACTGATTTCCCAACTCTAAAAAAACAATTGTAATAAGTCTAAATAAAAAATCTGCTTTTCTGAAAAAATATTCAGTTTTTCATTTTAAAATGCTTTTTCTTCATTAACAAGAAGTCCAAACCAGGACTAATGCAGGCTAGTTTCCCGAAGTTGACATCCCGAATTGATTACTTATATTGACAGTAAATGTTTCAGTATGTGTTAGTCATTCCAATGAATTCTCATACCATAAATACTATTTGTAATTCATAGTTCATCAATAATAGAGAAAAATTGGAAAACAAATTAATAGAGTATAATCAGGTTTAAAATACTAAAAGTGATGTCAAAATCTCTTTCTGACATTTATTTTGCATGTTTTTTTTTTTAAAACGAACGAATTTAATAAATTTAACTCAGGCGTTTGAAGGTTAAAATATTAAAGAAAACATCCATGCACAATGGATTTAAGAGTTACTATATAAAACACATTAGGAAAAAAGTTCCTGGAATCGAACCCGGGACTTCAATCTACGCCAAATAAAATATAGCCCAGAGGTGGGCCCTGACAGCACGAGCCTCATACCAAGTTTCATGAAAATCAGTCCATTGGTGCAAAAGTTGTTAGTAGGGGACACACGCAGTCAGGACCATTTCATAAGGCTCTGTTTCCTAAAAATCATATTTCAACCTTAAGAAGTTTTCTAAAACTTTTTCTGCATGAGCATGAGTTCACTTAACACAAAATTCGCTTTAGCATGATTTACCAGATGGGGAACCTGTTCACTTTACACAAAGAATTCGTGGTTTTACATGAGTTGCAACACAATCCATTACATAAAAATGTTGCCATTAAAGCAATGTGTATATTAATTTATATTTATTTGAAAATACTAGATAATATATAATTTGCAGTCTAACGTCGAAGTAAAACTACGCATAGTTATTTTTGTGATATTTACCACGAAAGAGTGAAAGACAATGTGGGAAAAAGAGAAACTGTACACAAATGAGGGAACACTAGAATAAAACATGCGAAATAAGCTTTGGAAGATGAATTCTGATTGTAATGCCTTTTGCGAAAAAAGCACACTTGTAGTTGTAGATGTAAAACCAAAAACAATATCATACATAAGAGATATCATGATCATGACGAATATCAAATAGCAAGACCACAACCCGAGGAAGTGATCCTTGAGTTGTTTTATTTCCCTAACATAATGACAAGAGACTACTGCCCCCACTCGGAGAGAAAATCAACTTTCACAAATTGTACTTTCGCGGTTAAAGTCACAGAAAGTATTACGAGAAGTTTTATTTCAAATTTGCAGGTGCAAATTATAAATTAATGAATATTCTAAGTGTATTTATGTATATAAATAAAAATGTATATATCCGCTGTGATACAAGGATCTCTCTCGTGCTTGAACACATATCTCTCACATTTTATTTGGTTTCTTATGGTATTTATGCATTTGCTTAGCTCGAATTCGTATATAAGTAGTAAGAAGTTTGATAGTATCTTTTGTTTCATTAATGAAAATACTGACCTATCCATTCATATTGCTTGAAATTAACAAAAATATACTGCTAGTTCAGAGTAATTCAGCTTTAGATACTAGTAGGAGTGAAACTGTTCATCACCAATGAGATTTTCAATGGCCTTTTCATAGGGAAAACCGTTTTCAGAATAATCTTAAATGAATAAAGATGAAAAGTTTTTAAGATAAATAAAAACTTACAATTATTAGCAGAAATATCCCTTCAAAAAATGTAGGAATGCTCGTATCAATACAAATCCACATTAAAATATAGAGACTACTATTACACCACGTACAATGACAATAGTTTGTTTAATCTCGTTGCTATGATGGACACTTGTAATTTGTTCAGATTCGCTTCAACAATATAAATACAGAAAAGGAATGCTAAGGTTATATAATACAAATAATGTGATAACTGTTGTCAAAATAATGAAATTATAAAAATAAACAACTAAAAAGAAAACAATTTAAAAAATAAATAATTATGAAAAATGTCAATAATACTACCGTATTTACTAGTGTACCCTGCATGCCTTTTTACCTGGAATGCTGGCAAAAAAGGGGGGTGCGCGTCTTACACGGGTTTTCTTACAAAGTAATATAAATTTTATCAATAGTAAATTTTCTGCAATATGATTGTCTCTATGTCTATATATAAAAAACGAAATAGGGATTATATAAATTTTGATATTTTAATTTGTTTGGCAGTTAAAAATTCTTAAAGTTTAAACAAATAGATAGCTGTTTAGGTACTATGGAATTAGCTAGGAAGCTGAAATTTTCAAATTATTTACAGTATAGTAAATTTGCACAAATAAACATTTCAATTTTACCATATATGTATTGCGGCGGCCGTTAAAAATTATTTAAATTTAAACAATTAGAAAAATATTGTTATTTCTAGAAGTGCTACAACTTTAAAATTTGGCTAAAATGTGTAGCATTAGAACCTTATAATGAAGAAATTGTAAAATTTTTAAAATTGCGACATTTGGAGATTGTTTTAAACTATTATTCTTACATGTGGGAAAAACGAAAATCGCTGCAGAAATGAAATCTTTAGAATTAAAAGACTATTTGTAATGTTGAAATTTGTCTGAAAAATGAATGTTCTTTTAATGTGAGATGAAATGCTTGCAGTATGCAAGCACCAACTACTAGTATGTTATATCCTCCTCTGTAAGAGTCGTCGATATATAATGATATATAACAGGAGGATACTAATGTTTAGGCACTTCCAGATGTGCTGGAGATTCGAAATTTTTTTATTAGGTAGCATTTTGTGCAAAACCGACTAGAAAAAACGAAAATCTTAAAAAAGTTCAACAATGCGGCCGCTAAAAATTCGCAATTGTTTAAACAAATTTTCAAGGTTTATGTATTTCCGAATGTGCCACGGAGTTGAAATTTTTTTTATAAGTAGAATTCCTTAAAAAACGAAATAGGGATTATACTAATTTTGATATTTTAATTTGTTTGGCAGTTAAAAATTCTTAAAGTTTAAACAATTGGATAACTGTATAGGTACTACGGAATGAGTTATGGAGCTGAAATTTTCAAGTTATGTACAAAGTAGTAAACTAGCTCAAAAAACATTTCAATTTTACCATAGATGAATTTCGGCGGCCGTTAAAAATTATTTAAATTTAAACAATTAGAAAATATTATTTGTACTTCTAGAAGTGCTACAACTTTAAAATTTGGCTAAAATGTGTAGCATTAGAACCTTATAATGAAGAAAGTGTAAATTTTTAAAATTGCGACATTTGGAGATTGTTTTAAACTATTATTCTTACATGTGAGAAAAAACGAAAATCGCTGCAGAAATGAAATCTTTAGAATTAAAAGACCATTTGTAATGTTGAAATTTCTATCTGAAAAATGAATGTTCTTTTAATGTGAGATGAAATGCTTGCAGTATGCAAGCACCTAATACTAGTATGTTATATCCTCCTCTGTAAGAGTCGTCGATATATAATGATATATAACAGGAGGATACTAATGTTTAGGCACTTCCAGATAAGCTGGAGATTCAAATTTTTTTCTTAGGTAGGAATTTGTGCAAAACGGACTAGAAAAAACGAAAATCTTGAAAAAGTGCAACAATGCGGCCGCTAAAAATTCGCAATTGTTTAAAAAAAATTTCAAGGTTTATATATTTCCGAATACGCCACGGAGTTGAAATTTTTTTTATAAGTAGAATTCTTAAAAAAACCAAATAGGGATTATACAAATTTTGATTTTATAATTTGTTTGGCAGTTAAAAATTCTTAAATTTTAAACAAATAGATAGCTGTTTAGGTAGTATGACATGAGCTAAAATGCTGAAATTTTCAAATTATTTGCAGTATAGTAAATTTGCACAAATAAACATTTCAATTTTACCATATATGTATTGCGGCGGCCGTTGAAAATTATTTAAATTTAAAGAATTAGAAAAATATTATTTTATTTCTAGAAGTGCTACTACTTTAAAATTTGGCTAAAATGTGTAGCATTAGAACCTTATAATGAAGAAAGTGTAAAATTTTTAAAATTGCGACATTTGGAGATTGTTTTAAACTATTATTCTTACAGGTGGGAAAAAACGAAAATCGCTGCAGAAATGAAATCTTTAGAATTAAAAGACTATTTGTAATGTTGAAATTTCTGTCTGAAAAATGAATGTTCTTTTAATGTGAGATGAAATGCTTGCAGTATGCAAGCACCAACTACTAGTATGTTATATCCTCCTCTGTAAGAGTCGTCGATATATAATGATATATAACAGGAGGATACTAATGTTTAGGCACTTTCAGATGTGCTGGAGATTCGAAATTTTTTTATTAGGTAGCATTTTGTGCAAAACCGACTAGAAAAAACGAAAATCTTAAAAAAGTTCAACAATGCGGCCGCTAAAAATTCGCAATTGTTTAAACAAATTTTCAAGGTTTATGTATTTCCGAATGTGCCACGGAGTTGAAATTTTTTTTATAAGTAGAATTCCTTAAAAAACGAAATAGGGATTATACAAATTTTGATATTTTAATTTGTTTGGCAGTTAAAAATTCTTAAAGTTTAAACAATTGGATAACTGTATAGGTACTACGGAATGAGCTATGGAGCTGAAATTTTCAAGTTATGTACAAAGTAGTAAACTAGCTCAAAAAAACATTTCAATTTTACCATAGATGAATTTCGGCGGCCGTTAAAAATTATTTAAATTTAAACAATTAGAAAATATTATTTGTACTTCTAGAAGTGCTACAACTTTAAAATTTGGCTAAAATGTGTAGCATTAGTACCCCATAATGTAGAAAGTGTAAAATTTTAAAATTGCAACATTTGGGGATGGTTTTAAACTATTATTTTTACATGTGGGAAAAAACGGAAATCGCTGCGGAGGTGAAATTTTTAGAATTAAAAGAATATTTGTAATGATGAAATGTCTGTCTGAAAAATGAATGTTTTTTAATGTTGAGATGAAATGCTTGCAGTATGCAAGCACCAACTACTAGTAACGTATATATAACATATAGGAGGATACTAATGTTTAGGCACTTCCAGATGAGCTGGAGATTCGAAATTTTTTTCTTAGGTAGGATTTTGTGCAAAACCGACTAGAAAAAACGAAAATCTTGAAAAAGTGCAACAATGCGGCCGCAAAAAATTCGCAATTGTTTAAACAAATTTTCAAGGTTTATGTATTTCCGCATGTGCTACGGAGTTGAAATTTTTTTGTAAGTAGAATTCTTAAAAAAAAACGAAATAGGGATTATACAAATTTTGCTATTTTAATTTGTTTGGCAGTTAAAAATTCTTAAAGTTTAAACAAATAGATAGCTGTTTAGGTAGTATGACATGAGCTAAAATGCTGAAATTTTCAAATTATTTGCAGTATAGTAAATTTGCACAAATAAACATTTCAATTTTACCATGTATGTATTGCATCGGCCGTTGAAAATTATTTAAATTTAAAGAATTAGAAAAATATTATTTTATTTCTAGAAGTGCTACTACTTTAAAATTTGGCTAAAATGTGTAGCATTAGAACCTTATAGTGAAGAAAGTGTAAAATTTTTAAAATTGCGACATTTGGAGATTGTTTTAAACTATTATTCTTACAGGTGGGAAAAAACGAAAATCGCTGCAGAAATGAAATCTTTAGAATTAAAAGACTATTTGTAATGTTGAAATTTCTGTCTGAAAAATGAATGTTCTTTTAATGTGAGATGAAATGCTTGCAGTATGCAAGCACCATCTACTAGTATGTTATATCCTCCTCTGTAAGAGTCGTCGATATATAATGATATATAACAGGAGGATACTAATGTTTAGGCACTTCCAGATGTGCTGGAGATTCGAAATTTTTTTATTAGGTAGCATTTTGTGCAAAACCGACTAGAAAAAACGAAAATCTTAAAAAAGTTCAACAATGCGGCCGCTAAAAATTCGCAATTGTTTAAACAAATTTTCAAGGTTTATGTATTTCCGAATGTGCCACGGAGTTGAAATTTTTTTTATAAGTAGAATTCCTTAAAAAACGAAATAGGGATTATACAAATTTTGATATTTTAATTTGTTTGGCAGTTAAAAATTCTTAAAGTTTAAACAATTGGATAACTGTATAGGTACTACGGAATGAGCTATGGAGCTGAAATTTTCAAGTTATGTACAAAGTAGTAAACTAGCTCAAAAAAACATTTCAATTTTACCATAGATGAATTTCGGCGGCCGTTAAGAATTATTTAAATTTAAACAATTAGAAAATATTATTTGTACTTCTAGAAGTGCTACAACTTTAAAATTTGGCTAAAATGTGTAGCATTAGTACCCCATAATGTAGAAAGTGTAAAATTTTAAAATTGCAACATTTGGGGATGGTTTTAAACTATTATTTTTACATGTGGGAAAAAACGGAAATCGCTGCGGAGGTGAAATTTTTAGAATTAAAAGAATATTTGTAATGATGAAATGTCTGTCTGAAAAATGAATGTTTTTTAATGTTGAGATGAAATGCTTGCAGAATGCAAGCACCAACTACTAGTATAACATATGTATAACATATAGGAGGATACTAATGTTTAGGCACTTCCAGATGAGCTGGAGATTCGAAATTTTTTTCTTAGGTAGGATTTTGTGCAAAACCGACTAGAAAAAATGAAAATCTTGAAAAAGTACAAAAATGCGGCCGCAAAAAATTCGCAATTGTTTAAACAAATTTTCAAGGTTTATGTATTTCCGCATGTGCTACGGAGTTGAAATTTTTTTTATAAGTAGAATTCTTAAAAAAACGAAATATGGATTATACAAATTTTGATATTTTAATTTGTTTGGCAGTTAAAAATTCTTAAAGTTTAAACAATTGGATAACTGTATAGGTACTACGGGATGAGCTAGGAAGCTGCAATTTTCAAATTATTTACAGAACAGTGTATTTGCACAAATAAACATTTCAATCTCTCCATGTATATATTGCAGCAACAGTTAAAAATGTTTAAATTTTAAACAATTAAAAAAATATTATTTGACTTCTAGAAGTGCTACAACTTTAAAATTTGGCTAAAATGTGTAGCATTAGAACCTTATAATGAAGAAAGTGTAAAATTTTTAAAATTGTGACATTTGGAGATTGTTTTAAACTATTATTCTTACATGTGGGAAAAACAAAAATCGCTGGGGAGGTAAAATCTTTAGAATTAAAAATATATGTGTATTGATGAAATATGAATAATGAATGTTTTTTATGTTGAGATGAAATGCTTGCAGTATGCAAACACCAACTACTAGTATATATATATATATATATATATATATATATATATATATATATATATATATATGGATGTCAACAAGGTGTTGGGATGAGGATGAGTTCTCTCTCTGTAGCTGAAGAAGGAGTAGTTCCGAAAGCTTTACGTTTGTGATGTTTCTGTGTTTTTGTGTTATTTTACGTGTGTCGCTTCGACATCCCCGGGGCCTTGCCAACCTGAAGTCGTCTGATTGGTGAGTGCTCACTGGGTTTCCTCATCCCAACACCTTGTTGACATCCATATATTCATTTTACCTTTCCTTTTCCGTAAGTTGTTATATATATATATATATATATATATAGCAAAGTTAATATAAAAGTTGTTAATAAATATCTAATTTTTATTAAAATTTGGACTTCTGTTGTATAAGACGCAGTGTGATTTGAGGACATGTTTTCGCTGCAAAAAATGCATCTTATGCACCGAAAAATACAGTAACTGAGATTGATGGAATTGTAGATGGAGTTAAGTTCTTGGACAGAAGTGTCAATGTTGTATTTTTTTTAACAAAGTCCACTTGGAAAAAAAGAAACTTGTAAATTTCCACTAACAATTTTAATATAAGACTAGTTTCACCTGTTACAGCATCATCAGGTCACCTTGTAAAGTAAAGAAAGATATTTGCTATACGTATATGACATCTTTGCAATTTGACACATGATGAAATGATGGGAGAGTTGGCAGGTATGAATACAGGCCATATTCATAAGTGCTTTTTTAGAAAAAGTGCTAAAAAGTAACTCATTTATTTTCAAACAAATAAATGAAAGGATGAGCAACAGGGTGACAAACAATGGGGACTTACTGTGTTTTTGTTTTTGACAGTGCATTCGTTTTCACCCCAATGGCTTGTACCTTGCCACTGGTTCCTGTGACCATAGCGTCCGTCTCTGGTCTGTGTCTGATGGGAAGCTGGTACGCGTATTGCCTCATCCTTCTCGAGGACGTATCAATCCCAGCACTGAACATAATGTCTCTGCTAGATCATCTGTACAATTCTCACCATCTGTCACTGCTCTGGCTTTCTCACCAGATGGAAAATTTCTTGCTTCAGGAGGTAATGTACTTTTCTTTTAAGTTTTTCTCTTAGTAAAATAAAAGAAGATTGAATAAGTATCCATTTGCATGACTCCATTCCTCTTATTGCATTCCCATCTCATATTTATTGTTTTATGTATAAACATGCTTATGTTTTTGCTCTCTGTCCATCTGAGCAATCAATTAAATTAAAATAGCAAGTAAACTGTTAGAGAAGACTGATATTTGCAGGTTGTGTGGGGTCTATGATGCCATTTATTACATTACTAAAGAATCTTTTTGGAGAAATTGGTGGGTGGCAGGAAGTGCCCCTTCAAAATTTTCAAAATAAGATTCTGAACAAATGGTTATAGATAAAAAGTTAAACATTTTTAATTAATTGTTGAATAAATTACTTATATCATCTCTATACTATACGAGGGTGAATCAAAGAGTTCCCGGAATTATCATATAAAAACAAAAAAACTCAAAAAGAACCATTTATTTTGGAGTTATTTTTCAACGTATTCACCATTTAACTCTAAACACTTTTCCATTCGATGTCGCCATCGTTCTAACCCATTTTTGTAGAATTTTGATCGTTTGAATGAAACCAGTTCAAAACTGCTTGATTGACCTCACATATCAATTCCCAGCGAAATCCCTTGATGTGCTCCTTTAATTTGGGAAACAGAAAAAAGTCCGAAAAAGCCAAGTCTGGACTGTAGGGTGGGTGAAACAACGTTTCCCAGCGCAATTTTCGCAGCACAGCTCTTGATACCGTTGATGAATGTGCTGGAGCATTGTCATGGTGAAACAGAATTCGCCGGTGCAGTTTCCAAGGCCTTTTTTTATAAGCGCAGCATTTAGTTTTTTTTTAAACTTGTTCATAATAATCTCCTGTTACTGTCCATTGCCCCTCAAGAAATTGACCCTGATTACACCTTCATTATCCCAAAAAACAATTGCCATAACCTTCTTGATTGATTGTTCAGCTGTGAACTTTATTGGTCGACTTGACCCCCTTGGTAACCATTGTTTAGATTGAATTTTGCTTTCCGTATCGTACTGGTAGATCCATGTTTAATCACCAGTCACTATTTGGTGAAAGAAATCTTCTGGGTCTGCATCAAATCGGTTGAGGAACTCAACTACGTGGTCAGCGCTCTGAGTCTTGTGTTCAGGGCGCAACGCTTTCGGTACTCATCTAGCAGAAAGCTTGCTTAATCCTAAACTATCTTTGAGGATTGATTGAGCTGAGCCATATGAGATGTCTAAACGTTTGGCTATCATTTGCACTGAAACTTGTCTATCTTCTTCCACAATTGATTGGACGGCGACCACGGTTTCTTCGTTGATCGACATTGATGGTCTTCCACTTCGATAGTCATCTTTAATGTCTTCTCGTCCAAGCTTAAACTGTTTAATTCGTTCATAAACTGCAGTTTTCTTAGGTTCATCATCCCCGTAAACTTTCTGCAAAGCCTGAATAATGGCATTCGATTTCCATCCAAGTTTTGTCAAAAACATTACGATTGCTCGAATCTCAAACTTTAAGTTACCCATACTCATGAATTAATGGGTTAGAAAAACTGCTTTTATATTATAACAAATGAATGAATTGTTACTAAATATTGAATTGTTATGGCTAAGATATTGCTAGTTTTAGGCAACAGTGTTTTGTTATTATTTGGAATGCAGGAACATTGTTACTGAAACTTTCCGGGAACTTTTTGATTCACCCTCGTACAGCTGCTTCTTACTTATGATGTATTATTAACATTCTAGTAAAAGGCGCTTTCATTCGGCAAGAATTTCAAAACACTTTGTTTACTTTAGATTGTGTAATCTCATGCAAAATTAAGATTGAGAACCACCTCAATGAAAAAATTACCTTTAAAATCTTTCGAACGACTGGTATTTGTATGCTGTGGAGAGGGAAGCATTCTTGTTTTCCATTCACCGGAAAATTGCATCAAAGTCAGTATCAGTCTGGCGATAGAGTGCTTCCAAAACTATTCAGGATGATCACGAGTAGTACAGTAGGTTCTGGGTTATACTTAACATATGGCATCCTTTGCAGTGTACACTTTTTTATTTCATTAATTTTTTGTGCATTGAGTTCAAAAATTACTACCCATATTCACATTAATGTCATCAATGATTTGATTTAACGTCATCCTGACTCATGGCTTAAATAAAGGCCAAAAAATTATTGCATAGATGACTTTCGCATGCATCTGTTGCAACGGATCGCATTATTTGAGTAGAAAATGTGTTTGAATCAACATATTTTTATTAAATTTACATTATTTGCATGGTGACATTTTGTAGCACAGATCTCGAAAAATGTTTTTAAAAAAAGGAAAAGATTCTGTGTGTATACATTTCAAGAGTGAAGCTCTCATCATAGTGAATGAAGGGGGACAAAATTGGTGGTGTATTTAATGGTGTGAAAGTGAAAGTAGGGTAGGTACGTTTACGGTTCAACTGTAGAGAGAGGAGTGAGGAAGGTGACCTTGGTTGTTATTCATAACGGTCTGTTGGTGTTTGATTATGTTTCATATGCATCTAATTTGTATACGTTGTTTACTTGTTTTTACAGGGTTATGTTGTTGATAGTGTTGGGATGACTGGTTTCTAGTATGTGTGTGGCTATGCTTGAGTTGTTAAATCTATTATGTTTGAAATGTGAAAGGTGTACTTTAAAGCCTGTTTCTAATTTGCGTTTAGTTTGTCCAATGCATACTTTGATGACCTTAAAAGCTGTACATGTTAACCAATATATACTCACTATTCTTCTCCATAATCCTAAAGATCCAATTCCATTTCTACACATTAGGTATTTACAAAATATCATGCTGTAATTGAGGTAAAATATACATTGGACAAACTAAACACAAATTAGAATCACGCTTCAAAGAACACCTTGCATGCAGGGGTCTCCAAACTTTGTTATATGTGGGCACTAGGTCGATAAATTTTATGCTCACAGGCTAGAGTATCAACATGAAAAACTTTTTGAAAATATAGACACACTATACAAATGTAGGCTATTTTCGTATTAAAAGTAGGTTTAATGAATTGAGTAATTTAGGAAATTTCTGGGAAATTTTTCGACATGTCCAATCTAACTTATATTTTTTGTTCATCAAATATGAATTGAAATCAGACAAATGGAGCACAATTATTTAGTAAAGTGGAAAATATTCAGTCTTATTCCTGGGGCTAATAAGACCACTGAGGAAGAGAGAGAAAAGAAATAGGATGGGAAACAAGGGACAAAATCTCACTCAGTAGAAGGGTAAACAACAAAATAACCATTAATTTAATTTTCGTTACAGTTACGTTGAAAATTTTGTTAATGTTTTTTGTTATGTTATTCAAAAATCATTTTATTTCATTATGCATAATGTTTTCCAACACAGCTTGATTGTTATATCTAGTAAAAATGGCAAAGATTTATTACAGGTTTGAGGGCCACATTAAATGGGGTGCCAGGCCACATGTGGCCCATGGGCCATAGTTTAGAGATCCCTGATATTGTGTATAGTTAAGTATTAGTTTGTCGTGAGAAGCCTGCTGAAATCTTCCCTAATGGTAATTTTGATTCGTTACCTCCAATTGTACGTTTTATCATCAATTTTGCAAAGATGATGGATCATAAGGATGTTCTAAGACAGTCATCTGACTTAGAAATTCATGCAAAATTGGTTCAATTCAGAAAAAAATATCACGTTTTTATTTTTAAATTTGATTATGTGATAGTTCAATTCCTTGTCGCTATAGGCAGTGCTGTTGATTCTCGGCAGCTAATCAGAATCTGGACAGACAAACACTTGCTCTATTATAGTATGATTACAATTGAATAAAATTATTGAAATTAATAAACGTTGTAAATATGTAATGTTTTTGTAATAATTTTTTCCATGTTAATATCATATTTTTATTGATATTACACTAGTTTTCACATCCATACATTGACATAATGTATTTATAACTTCATTTTGCACTAATTTCACTTAACATGAATTTTCATGAAATTATCTGTGCATAAAAAGAGGTGTGACTGTACTTATATAGAAATATTGGAGGCAAGTTAATATAAGAGTTATTAAAAAGGCATACTTAATCACTCGAGCAGAACTGCTACATTGCCAGAATAGAAAATAATTGAAAAATTTTCTACTGTAATTATGATAGAAAATACAGTGAGGTATTTGTACCATATTACTCTACCAAGGTCCTTACTTTTTGGGAAACACAAATTTAAAATCTTGAATATCCTGTGATTGTGAGCCTAAGGTATGCTGCGCTTGTTGCTTGCTACACTACCAGGTGTTAATTCTTAAATGTTATCTCTTTGGGAAAAGCTGAGGATCAGCGGGTGCGCATCTGGGACCTTGCTTCAGGGGCTGTGGTGAATGAGCTTGGCATGTGCAACATCCTAGGGGCACCGGAATCTATACATGCTGTTTCTGCTGAGGAGGCATCAAATGTAGATGGTGAGCCTCCTTATTCCACATTACACATCATTCAATGATGCAATGGCATTAATGATAATTTATGAATTGAATTTTAGAAGACAGTCTTAGTAATTTACCTTAATTTTGATTCTGCTGAGAAAATCCCTTTATCTCGATGAAAATAGGAAGATCTTGGATGACTCCTTGGTAGTGATTGTTTCATTTTAATATGCCACTTGCGTAGTTGCCCATCAAATATGATGGGTATGCGTGAATTAAGTGTTAAGTTCATGTTGAAATAAAAATTAATGAAACCAACTTATATAGGCAGTAAAGAGTAAACAAATATAAAATTCACAAAATTGAGTGTTCCAGAGAGTAAAAATAATATTGGACGAATAGAATTTGCATGACAAAGAAATACATTAGGTATGCTATACAATTCTTATATGCCAAAAATTATTTTTAATTTATGGAACATTTAATTTTGTCTGTCTCCCTCTCTGTCTTTCTCCTGCTTTCTTTCTCTATCTCCTCTCTCTCATATTAAAGCATTCAAAGCACTTGCCTTATGCATATACGTAATATAACGGTTGAGATGCCTATACAATCTCAAGGTTTAACAATAACACGGTCGGCAAGGCAACATATCATTAAAGAGCTTAAATTTTTCCAATAAATATGATTTAAACACAAAACTTGAGCGATTTTGTATCGTAGGCAAAATGTGATGATAAGAATAAAAAACATACAAATATACTTTGTAAACAATAAATATACTTGCTCAGAGCTATGCACATGTATCATTAAGAGTACGAAGTGCTACCCAAAAGTTCCGGGAGTTTGTGCATAAAAAAAAATTACTACGCTAAGTCCTAATTTCTACCGTCCCCTTCAAAGTAGTCCCCTTGGGCTTTTATACAGCGTTCCCAGGATTTTTTCCATGATGCAAAGCATCCTTGGAAGTCCGCAGGTGTAAGCGTGTTAAGCACCTCCTTGATTCTGCCCGGATCTCCTCAATCGTGTCAAAATGTCGCACTTTCAGCCGGAGTTTCATTTTGGGGAACAGGAAAAAGTCGCAGGGGGCGAGGTCAGGAGAGTAGGGGGGTGGGGGATGACTGTCATGGTTTTGGAAGCCAGGAACTGCCTAATAACGAGTGACGTGTGGGTGGGCGCATTGTCATGGTGGAGCACCCACTCATTGTTGCGCCACTTGTCTGGGCGTTTGCGTTGGACGTTCTCCCTTAGCCGCGTCAAAACATCGCAGTAAAACTTTACATTGACAGTTTGACCGGGTGGGAGGGGTTCTTTGTGGACAATCCCGTCAACGTCAAAAAAAATGATCGGCATGGGCTTGACATTGCTGCAAACTTGACGTGCTTTTTTCAGCCGCGGTGAATTTGGCGACTTCCACTGTGACGACTGCTGCTTTGTCTAAGGGTCATAACCATAAACCCAAGATTTTTGTTTTGTTTTGCTTTGGCTTAAAGCATCATCACCAAATGCTTGTTTAAGCATTCTGTGTGTTTCTGCTGCCGTTTTGTCGAGTTTGAAGTAGAATTTGATGCAAATTCTTTGCTCCTTAACATCAGCCATTTCAGTTTGAAACGAATTCGCAGAACCACTCAAACACGACATTACAAAAACGCACAGAAATTGTGAACATGCGCACTCAGCTAGCCGTCACGTTGCACACTTATTCACAAAGGATACTGCCAGCACTACCTAGGGGCAAGTGGCCGTACTACAAGCAGTTCGCGTGTGCTATTCAAATTCCCGGAACTTTTGTGTAGCACCTCGTATTTAGCAATTTGTATTATTTTTCATTAGTCATTAAAATAATTTCCTATTTGTTTTACTTGGTTATTGTAGTTATTGCTAGTCATTGTAATGTTCGTGTATTAAAACCTGTTCATAGAATCTATTAAAATTGCATACATTGACTACGCAGACAATTACACAAAATGCTATGATGGCTTTCAATGCTCAACTGTTTGAACATTGGTCAACATATAGGAAGAAAACAAAAATGGACGAATGGCAGTGGTATAAAAATAGTGATGACATAAAGGAATTTGACTTTTCTGGTTCACCGGGTGTAAGTGCAAAAGTTCTGAGGAAATTGAACAAAGATTCAAACGAACGAGATATTTTTCTCGATGTTTCAGAATCGATCAGCGAAGTAATGAACAGGTTTGCAGATTCCTATGTGAACTCACCTAGCATGAGTAAAGTAATCTGACAAAAGAATGGTTTTCTTCAAATAGAGAAGAAATACAAGGATATTTTTCAATGTGCATACTGATGGCACAGATAAACAAGTGAAGATATAAAAATGAAATTTTATTACCAACTTTTATATAGTTAATACTTTAATATGAATAATCTCGATAATATAATTATGATAACAAAAAATTGTCCCCCTTGAACAGTAAGCTTAGAATTTATTACCAGAATGTACGTGGTTTACGAACTAAACTTAACCATTTAAGATTAGCTATTTCTCATACTTTGGATTGTTATTTTATTACTGAAACTTGGCTGTGTGATGCAGTTGGCACTAACGAACTTGGACTAACTCCAACATATAATGTTTATAGGACTGACAGATCTATTGCTACTAGTGATAAACAACTGGGTGGAGGGGTATTGATTGCAGTGAATAATAAATTTAACTCCTTTGAAATTGAAGTTGAGCACACTAATATTGAACACATCGTTGTAGCTGTAAAGTGCTCTAAATTATTTGTAATTTTGGTTTGTGTGTATATTCCCCCTGGTAGTTCTCCCAAGGTTTATGAAGATCATTGTTTAGAACTTGAACGAATCTATCTGCTATATCCTGGTGCTTACTTTATTATTTGTGGCGACTATAATTTATCTTGTCTTTCTTGGTACAACACTGAGATAGAGCTCAACACAGTCAATGACCACAGTAGACCATTGGCGAACACTGTCAGTTACCTAAATTTATCTCAGTGTAACAATGTGCTCAACATACATGGCAAATGCCTGGATCTTGTGCTCACCAACATTCAGCAAGTTTCAGTCAGTGAGGCCTGCGAGTCTCTCATTGTAGCTGATCCTCATCATCCACCCCTCGACTGCGATCTTATGATCAAAACCAACTCTGACTTCATCAAATATGACTCAATATCATATAATTTTCCCAAAGGAGACTATAGTGGTATGTCCTACTATCTATCTCTTATCGACTGGAATGTGCTAATTAAACTGGACATAAATAGTGCTGTGAATTACTTTTATGATATATTGGGTTGTGCAATTGAAAGATATGTTCCTAAATTTAAATTTAAAAATAAGTCCTTTCCAAGCTGGTTCAATTCTGAACTGCGGTCATTAATATATGAGAAGAAACAAGCCCATAGGAAGTTAAAATTGTCTAATTCCGTTTCTGATTATAAGACTTTTTCCTTGCTATGAGCCAGATGTAAAGATCTGTCTAAGCATTGTTATCAGGACCATATTCATAATATTGAGTCCCTACTGCATTCCAACATCAAACCTTTTTGGAATCATGTTAATTCTTTGAGGAAAGACAACGTACTTCCTAATCACATGTATATAGAATCTGAGGTAGCTCAAGATGGACAAGCTATAGCAAATCTTTTTGCCAAGTACTTTAGTTGTGTTTACTGCTCAAACTCAGATATGAATAATGATTTGAACTTTAAAGAAGACAATACTACACATATACGTATATGCAAGGTGACATCTGATGACATTTTGAAAAAGTTAAAATCTGTCGATATTAAAAAAGGTCCAGGTCCTGACAACATTCCCCCACTTTTGATTAAAGAATGCTCCAGTGTATTAATTTTTCCACTACTCTTACTTTTTAATATGTCACTTTCCTCGGGTGAATTTCCAAGCCAATGGAAAATAAGTCACGTTGTTCCAATTTATAAAAAAGGCAAGAAATCTGATATTACTAATTATCGACCTGTGTCTATTCAATCATGTCTCTCTAAATTGTTCGAAAGCTTAGTTCTCGATATGCTAACTCCACTTTTAAAAAATATTATCATTGATCAACAACATGGGTTTATGGCAAATCGTTCTACTGTCACCAATTTATTAGTTTATAAAGAAAATATTTATAGTGCCATAAGCAATAATTTGCAAGTTGACGCTGTTTATACAGACTTTAGTAAGGCTTTTGATACAGTGGACCATGGTTTACTGATTAATAAATTAGAATCTGTAGGCATCAGAGGTACTATGTTGTCTTGGCTACGTAGTTATTTAGTTGGTAGACAGCAGTATGTTAAAGTTAAATCCTTCTTTTCATATACATTTGATGTGACATCAGGAGTCCCCCAGGGCTCCCATTTGGGACCATTATTATTTAACATTTTTGTTAATGATATAGTCAATTATGTGCAAAACGTACATATACTTCTCTTTGCAGATGATTTAAAAATTTATAAAACGGTACATTCCTCTAGCGATTGCGATATTTTACAATTAGCTGTGAATAACTTGTTTAGATGGTGTACCACCAACAAAATGCAATTGAATATTTCAAAATGTAACGTCATCACCTTTCATAAGTGCAAATATCCTGTTTTGGAATGTTATTTTATAAATGACACAGCACTTAAAAGAGTTAACAAAATTAGGGATTTGGGTGTGATTTTCGATTCTTCCCTTACCTTTTCTAGCCATATTAATGCTGTTGTAAAGAAGGGGTTACAAATGCTTGGATTCATCTCCAGGAATACTAGTATGTTCCAAAATGTCACATCTTTAAAGTTATTGTATTGCTCCCTGGTAAGACCCCATTTAGAATATGCTTCACCTGTGTGGTCACCATATTACCAAAGCCATTCTTACTCAATAGAGAAAGTTCAGCATAAATTTTTAAGGCTGGTTAACTTCAAACTCGGGAATTGTACATCTGACATAGGGTATCAACATCTTCTATGTAGCCTCAACTTAAAAACACTACACTTTCGTCGCGAAATCTTGGATATTGTAACATTACTAAAAATAGTAAATTCCAGTTATGATTGCCCCAACCTATTATCATTAATTCAGTTTCGCATACCATCTTATAATACTAGATCCACAGATACATTTTTTAACAACGCTTGTACTACAAATTATATATACCACTCACCAATAAACCGTCTTCAACGTTTAGGTATTCTATTTTTATCTTATAGTTCTATAGACATTTTTGAAACTACTGTTAAACAAATCAAGGCAATTCATGAATTTAGGTAATATTTGTGTGCTTTGGTGGTCATATTTTATATAAAATGCAATAAGTTTATTACTGTTTTGTAACTACAACTTCAATGAATATATACAGGGTGTTCCAGAAGTCCGGCCACATAGGACAACTTTGTTATTTTGTAGAATATCTAAAAATAATAAGAGATCAAAGTTGTTCGCAATAGGCCAATTTTCGGGAAAAATGTTGATTTATTTTGTCTAGGGCCTTCCGTTCGACCGCTACTCTCTTGGCTCATCAATGGTTAAATGACTCGGCGGAAATTCCTACGTCCACATAAAGGAGCTAGGAGCCGGCTATGTGAATAGGAGTTGCAACAAAAATGAATAAAAACTCCCAAAACTCATGCAGCAGTGTATATTGCACATTTACAATAAATTTTCAAATTGGTATCCATGCTGGCGTACACTCATTCTGATTCGTTCCCTCAAGCTTCTCCGTACGCGTAGCAATGTTTGCGGAGTAATTTCTGCGCATGCTGCACAGATGTTCTCCCGAAGTTCTTCAAGGCTTCTTATCCTGCTTTGACAAACAAAATCAACATTTCTCCCGTAAAATAGCCTATCGCAAACAACTTTGATCTCTTATTATTTTTAGATATTCTGCAAAATAACAAAGTTGTCCTATGTGGCCGGACTTCTGGGACAGAGTCACTTAACCATTGATGAGCCAAGAGAGTAGCGGTCGAACGGAAGGCCCTAGACAAAAAAAATCAATATTTCTCCCGAAAAATAGCTTATTGCAAACAACTTTGATCTCTTATTATTTTTAGATATTCTGCAAAATAACAAAGTTGTCCTATGAGGCCGGACTTCTGGGACACCCTATATATTTGATTTAATGTAACATCTTACTATATTTATTTTATTTGTGCTATTATATGTTTCATATATCTTTGTAAATGGGTAATTTGCTACCCGTGTACTATGATTAAAATAAAAATAAAATAACCTTTTTGCTTGCATAGGCGTAAAATGTTGCAAAAATGTAACGGCTGTAGAGTGATGTGGGGGTCTCTCTATTTAACTTTTAATCATTTTACAGTTGTGAGAATGGCAGACAGAAATAGAGAACTGAGTGGCAAACGTAAGAATGTTTGGTATGTAAGTAGTAAGAAGTTTGATAGTATCTTTTGTTTCATTAATGAAAATTCTGACTTATCCATTCATATTGCTTAAAATTAACGAAAATATACTGCTAGTTCAAGTAATTCAGCTTTGGATAATATTAGGAGTGAAACTTGAATATTTCAAATTTTAGTCACCTAACTTAAATGACAAAAATAATAAATTGTTCTTTTCCTAACATCACATCAACCATCCATATAAAACCACTGTATAAGTATAGTTAGCTGAAGAGTTGCTAAGCTACAAGACAACACTTTAAAATGTTTTATTTAAATTTGTTCAAATTAACATCCTTTACGACAGTGTTACCTATCTTAAATACTGAAAAAAAAGGAATATGTTACTTAAATTTTAGAAAAATGCAAGAACAACTGGTCTTAAAGGTATATAATTAGAAAAGATTTTATCCAAAATAAAAAATAAGCCAAGTGATCAGTTCCAAAGAATAAAATTATGTTCATGGCACAAACTACATAAACAAATATAGTCATCTAAAGTAGTGTTCAAATGAATTTTCAATGTGAACTATTCCGAAAAGATTGCATTAATGATTATTAATAGTATTGCAATAGGAATGTGATTATAATATAATAATAATAAAATGCATGTATAAGGCAAGAGGAGCGATAAAAATTTAATAATAATAATAATAAAATTCATCAAAAGCTTGCATGTACCTTTATTTTCCAGACATAATTCTTAATGAAACTCAGGGATTTTAGAATAATCTTAAATTAATAAAGATAAAAAGTTTTTAAGATAAATAAAAACTTACTATCAATAATAATTACAATAAATAAAAACCTAGAAATGTTAGCAGAAATAACCCTTCAAAAAATTTAGGAATGCTAGCATCAATACAAATTCACATTAAAATAAAGAGACTTCTCTTACACCCCCAACAATTACAATAGTTTGTTAAATCTCGTTGCTATGGTTGACGCTTGTCTATCTTCCCACGCAAATTCAAATACACATTTATCGCAGTGCCAACACAAAGATCTGGTGGCCGAGGTGACTGAATCACTCGTCTTATGCGATGGTGAGGTGAGATGGTTCGAACCCTGCAAGCAGCTTTGGATTTTTTTCAGATTAGGCGGGGTTCAAAACATATATATATATATATATATATATATATATATATATATATATATATATATATATATACACACACACACACACACACACGAGGGTGGTTCAAATGAAAACAGCAAAAGTGAAAAGAAAAATGTTTTATTAAAATCTTTAGCAAAATACTCATTTACTTTTCAACATAGTCCCCTCCATGTACATTTGCCATCATGAAACCAATACATGGATTCCGATGGAGAAGAACTTTTTTGGTTGCTTGCTCAGGCAATCATGCACCGCATTTTTAAGATTGCAGTGGGAACGAAAGTGTTTCCCCATAATGCCTCCTTGAGTGGGCGAAAAAGATGAAAATCACTTGCAGCAAAGTCTGGGAAATAAGGGGGATGGGGTATCACTTCAAAATGTGGATCCTGAATGGCTTCAAGAGTTGCACAGGCACTATGAAGCCGGGCATTGTCTTGTTGCAAACAAACCCCTTTTTGGATGAGTCCCCGACGTTTGGACAGGAATGGAGGCTTCATTCCGTTCTTAAGAAGATCACGGTAAGAATCACTATTGAAAGTTGTCCCTTTTTCCATATAACTCTCCAAAATTACTCCATTTTTGTCCCAAAATGCAGTTAACATCACTTTCCCTGCAGATAGTGTCGCTTTGAATTTTTTTTCGGTGAACTTTGATACCACCATTCTTTACTTGCTCACTTACTCTCAGGCTGAAAGTGATTGGTCCATGTCTCATCCCCTGTCACTATGCGTTTCAAAAAATCTTTCCCTTCAAATTCATACCGAGAGAGTAGCACAGAGCAGGATTCAACATGTTGTTGCTTCAGGTCTTCAATTAGTTGCCCGGGCACCCACCTTGCACATACTTTATTGAATCCAAGCTCTTTGTATATAATATTCTGAACAGATCCAACGCTGATGTTCAATTTCTTGTTGATTTCTTTCACTTTAATGCGACTGTTTTTGCGGATGAGCCTATCAACGGCAGAAATGGTCTCCGGTGGCCTGACCGAGCAGCGTCTTCCACATATTGTACACCATTTTTAAACTTTTCAACCCATTTATACACTCTACTCTGTGATAAACAGTTATCTCCGTACACATTAATCATCCTCCTGTGTATTTCAATTGGTTTCACTCCTTCTGCATTCAAAAATCATATCACTGATCTCAACTCCAACTTTGTGTAATGTATCATCATCATCTGAGTCCAGCCGATTCGACTCTATCCTATGCACAATGGGTATCTTAGAGGTAGTGCAATAAATAGCCAGGCAGAGAGGAGAGAAACCTGGTATCAGCATTTGCCTGCTCTTACAAAGAACACCAGGGGGGCCAACTCCTTAAATCCCTTCAGAAGGATGGAGTGTTGATTTGAGCGCGCTCTTCATTTTCTTGTGATCTCTTTCCTCATTGGCTCATCCTCGTCACCTTAGTTACAACATGCACAAATAGGGGGCAACCTTAGGAAAAAATCCTCATAAGGATTCGAACTGGGTGTCGCTTTTTAGCAGATCGTACGGTGGGGCCAACACTCAAACCACTACACCACTGGCTCCCCCTCTGTAATGTTCTATATGAGATGCCATATTTATATGACAAGGGTACCAAATACCACAAAATATCCCACTAAAATAATAATAACAATAGCAACAAAAATAACTAACAACAATGATAGCAACAAAAATAGCAATAACAATAGTAATAGGATTTCATACTTCTTACCACTTTCTTTTCACTTTTGCTGTTTTCATTTGAACCACCCTCATATATATAAAAAGCGAAGTTAATATAAAAGTTGGTAATAAAGAGACATCTGCTCTGAAGGTATGAGCAATGGCGTGAACTGCAAAACTCAGCTGATAATGAACAATAAAACTTGTCATGGAATGTCTATAATTATTAAAATAGAATTTCTTAAAGCAATGTAAATACTAATTTCATTAGAAATAGACTTGGATGAAAAATTATCTTGGCGAGGTCGCTATTGCTTTATTTGACCTTTTTTGAAAATAAAGATGATTGAAATTATTGTCACCGAGTGTGGAACATTATTCAACAATGCAAAATTATTAAGTATTATTTTAAAATGACAACAACTAAACCATTTCCCTAATCTTTTCTTTGATCTCGAATCATGTATTCTAGGCTGTGCATGCATGCCCGGCACTCTTGAGCATAAAATTTATGAAATTTACTTTTTTGCCAAAAAAAATGGCGGAAAGTTTTGAAGGGTCGGCTTCCATTTGGGCAGATATGGTATTTATGCTTAGTTAAGTCTTAGTAGCACTCCTTTTTATTCTTAATTGTTGGAGCTTCTTGGCTATATCCAATATCAGAAGGCTATAATAAGGTAAGGTCTACAATTTTTCTCGCAGTTCCTTAAAATATTTATTATCATTTAACCTATTTGGAATTTTTAGAAATATTACAGGTATTGAAAAAGTCATGTGGTGGCCACATCATATTTTTTTACTATTAAAGAAGCCTTTTTCATTTTCTAAGTAACTTCTTTTTCCCTAATACATTGTTTTTTTTTCTTTTATACATAAGAAGTCTCATTAGGAATGCATGGTACTGTATCTGGACTTTGCTGGTCTTCAGGAGGTGAAAGATTAGCATGTGCCTTCCATGATGGAACTGTGGCAGTTTGGGAAGTTAAAGGAGGTGGAAATAGTGCGGAATTTTCTCCATCATTCTCTTTTGCTTCATACTCTACAATAAATCCATCATTTGAAGATGGCCAGAGGTAAGGAAAGTTATGGTTAGATAAGATACCATATATTTTACCCTTTTGACTCGGGGTTTTTACTTTCCCCATACATTGTATTGGAGAAAATATTGTAATTGTGAATAAAATTGAATTCAAGGTTTCAATGCAAATACACATTTTCCAGCCATAATGTAAGCTTGATATTTCTCATTTGAATTGTTTGTAATTATTCTATGTTATTTAAATATTTTATCAAAATTTTACCTTGAATAAAAACTATAATATTTGCTTGAGGATTGAATTATTTTTCCAGGACAAGCTCTGATGGACCCCATGGCCACTCCTTGGGTCTTAGCACATACTCTACAGGCATGCAACTTCTTTCATCTCTTCGCTTTATTGAACGAGATGTGCTAGTTTGTGTTGGCTCCAATCCACCAAGATATGTCACCTGATACTATGCTTTCCAGTTCGAGCTACTACTGGATCATCAGATAATGTATTAGTAAATTAATGGATGACTAACCAGATGTCTTATTAATTATCTTTGTAATTTCAACTTTTAAAATGTTTTGCTACTGCCAATGTTTTCAATAAATAACCACTCCTGAATCGAGGTGTCATTTTCTTGCTCATTTTTTAAAAATGCGCTAACAGTTTCATATTAGTGTCTGATGACTGTCTGTGCACTTTCTTAAATTGAAATTGTGACAAAACTGTAAACAATAGAGAGCTGAAGCTTGGAAGATAGATTTCTGTATGGCTGCTATTTGATTTGCTTTAGATTTGAGTTTTTTTAAATATACAAGTTCAGATTAGGGCCCATTTAAAACTTTTTTTAATATCTACAAAGGTGTAAAAGATGGGAAGCTGAAAATTTGAGCATGCATTTCAATATCAATGCCTCTTATTCTTGAAAGGTTTTGAAAAAATCCAACAAGAAAGTCATCATTTATTTGGAACTTAGAAAGTTTCTTACATGGTTTTAGTAATTGTTGTCAACAAAAACAATTTTCGTAGCAACTGAAGTAAACAAGATCTACTACAGATGTTTGATTTCCTTTTGTGTGCACACATAACATAGTATAAAAATGAAATGTATGATGAAGAAATGAACATAAATATATTAATTTTCCTTTTGTGTGCACAAAGTGCTTTGCAAGTGGATAATTTATGAAGAAGAAATGAACTTGAACATAAAGATTAATTGGTGCTACTATAGTGTGCGGTATACTGGGACATTTACACTATAGCGTGCAGCCTACCTGGGATATTTACACTGCAGGTAGGCTGTTAAAAATAAAATTTTTATAACGGTATCCCTTCTTTTTCTTTTGAATGGAGATGCCTCTGAACACAGTAAATGTGAGGAGGAATGAAAAACAGTTTCACCATCTTACCCAATCCAGTGGGGTCGAGTAAAATTTTCGGTATACTCCACATAAGGGCACACCAATACTGATTCCTTTAAAAACAACTTTTAAAAAAGATTTAACTCAGGCAAGTATGGATTTAGTTTAGTGGCATTCTTCTTATGAGCTTGGTAGACCGCACATTACAGTGCCATAGATACTATGCTAGACCGCATGCTATAGTAGCACCGATTTATTTTAATTACCCATGTGAGGTATGTTTTAAAGAAATTTCAATTCTTTTACTTACATCTCCGAAGGTATATAGGATGGAAATATGAAACTGAGTTCTGTCCATTTCCACATTAGTTCCACTTATTCTTTAAAATTTTGAGTTATGAAAACTTTCCAGTGGTGGATAGGGAAACTCATAATTTTGATACAAAATTGATTACATTCTAAACTTAAATGTCATTTTGGAAGTATCAGTTATTCAAAAAAGTATATTTAATGTAAAATATGTTTATGTAGAATTATGATTACTTACTAATGAAGCCTCTCTCATTTAAATGCTAACCTTGCCTACCCCCAATATAAAACAAATGAGGTTCTATTGACCGAATATGTGGTGGTATAACCAAATGAAAAATGCACTAATTTTATCCATGTTCATGGATTCCACTCTACTTTTTCATTTTTACCTTTGACTTCACTTGCAAAGAACAACAAGGTGCTGATAGTGGCAAGATTTGGAGTTACGTGGACCAGTTCTCCATTGAAACAGCTGGGCCAGGGAAGCAAAATTTGAACACGAAGTAAAATTTTACTTGGCCCCACCAGGTTGGGTAAGTTATTGGAAGTGTTTTTGGTTTCTCACATTCACTGTGTTGTCTCCTCGGATTGGGACATGTTCATCTTAATATATGCCAGTCGGCGATGAAGCTTGTGTTGTGTGTGTACAACTGGTATATATTACGATGAATGCTTCCTAAGCTGAGGGGAGAACACAGTGAATGTGAGGAGGAACAAAAAACACTTCCAATAACTTACCCAACCCAGTGGGGCAGAGTAAAATTTTCCTTTATCTTCAAATTTTCCTTTCCTGCCCCAGCCAAGTTCCAATGGAGAACTGCTCATAGAGTAAGGATATAGGTAGAGCGATTTTGGTCTACTGCGCATGGCCCCAACATTGGAAACTGGTGACCATGTGACTTTAGGCACGCTGCCGAAGCATCCCGTACGTTGTGGTTGAGTTTTATAGTTTTGATGTTGAGTTTTTCATTTATTGAGTTATTTAAGCACTCCATATTACGCAATATGGTTGCTTCTTGTTGTGCATATAATTACAAAGAAAGATATGTGAAAGGAGGACCAATTACATTCCATAGGTAAGTTTAATGAAAAAGATAAATGTCTGTGATGCATAAGGATGAGATTCTTAAAAGAAGTTGTATTACAGTTTTCTGTTGTAATAGTGTTTCTCAACTTATTGGAATATTATGGCTAAATAATTTGCTTGTGTAATCAAGTACTTTTAATGGATAATCGTGTTTTTCTTTTAATATGTATTAATATAAGAACATGAAGTACGTATAAATAGTATATAATCTTGTTGAGAAATATTTACTTAATTTGGGCTTATAATACTGCATTCAAAAATACTTTAAGTGTATCATAATTTAATTAATATGTCCCCAGCTCTTTTAAACGCATTTGTTAATGTGTAAAAAACAAAACCCATGTGCTACGCAGATGAGTACTTGGAAATGTATTTATTATTGAAGATGTCGAGTCATTTATTTATGAAGTTATTATTTTATAAAACCTTCGTATAAATACCAACGAAGTTCTTAAAGTTTCAATGTGGCTTCAAGGATGGAGTTATGATAATGGTAATTAAATATGCTGGTATACACCATACGTGGGAAATTATGTTAACAGGGATGTTAAAGAAATTGCTGCCAATGATTTTTTGTCGTTTGCTATATACTTACCATTTTTGTGAGACATTATATTATTCGATTTTTCAAAGGTCTTCAAACATATTCCCATGATATTCTCCCAGAACCATTTGTTTTTGTTACTGAAGTGTAAGGTGGTCAGACACCCTCTTTCCAAGAGGACTGCCCCCTTTTTGGAGATTCTGCCCTCTTTAAAAATAATCTCTTCCATTCTCTTTTTACGAATTTTGTTATTTCTGTCAACGATTTTATATAAAATATAGAATTCATTATGTATTAAATTTAATTTCCTCAAAAGGTATATGCTCGAATATAAGGCGAGGTTTTTTTCCCGAAAATTGTCCCTCAAAAAAGAGGGGGTCGCCTTATATTCGAGTCCTTACAGTGTCTCATTCAAAACATTTTTTTATTTTCTCATTACGAAAATGGGGGGTCGCCTTATATTCGGGCATATACGGTAATTTATAATATAAATTAACCATTTATCAATATAAATTTACATAACGTCTTATGCTTTGCCTGTGAATTTCTAGCAAAAATTTTTAACACTAAATTTTAACTGTCCTCTTTTCACGTGATAAAAATCTGGTCACCTTACTTAAGTGCTATATAAAAATCACATAAAGCTGTAATGGGTACAGTTAAGTATCACTTTAAAAAGGAAAGTTATTATTAATAACATTAAAATTAATAATAATTGTAAAAGAGGCTTATTGGTCAGTAAATGCTTAAAAATACAAGTTCTTATTTCACTTACATTAATTACTGTATTATAGTTTTCCTAAAGATGAATGTAGGAGGAAACTGTGGACTGTGTACCCACAGCAAGTTCTAAAGTGTGTTCTAAGCATTTTGCCAAAGATTGTTTTGACCAAGAGAAATTTGGTGGTGTTTGGTTAAAATCAGATGCTGTGCCAACAGTTTTTGATTTTCCTGAATATCTTCAGCCTAAGCGACCTAAACGAGTGCCTCCTAAGGAAAGGGCAGTGAATGCTGATGTAATTCCTTCACCTTTGGATAAGGGTAAGATGCCAGCTGACTTATGTTAATAGGTTTACTTATACATTTGTCTTATCTCCTTGTTTTCTTCTCTCTTATAGACATTGAAGATGTACCTACTCGTGATATGCCTTTGTCCCCACAGCCAGGCATTTCTGGTGTGCACACCACCTTAAGAACACCCAGAAACAAGAAAAAAATATACCAGTGAGTATTTTATTCCCTTTTATTTCATTGAATACTGGCTGTTAATTGATGTTTCTTTGGAATAATGTGTTTGTTTTTTATAGGTACCTCGGTGATTTCTCTCAGGATGATATGACATCACCACAGAAAGCAAAAAAGGCTTTATTCATGGCACAAAGGGCAGTTTAAAGAATGTTGTGTCATTGAAGTGAATGCTTCAAGAGTTGAAGCAGCAATCTCTTATTAGTGATTCTGCCGGTGATGTTTTAGAGGTAGAGCTATGTTGAAATTTTGAACTTTGTAGATCATAACTTCATGAAGTTGGTTAATTTCATTGAAATTTTTTCATTTTGTCATGAAAGGTAAAATAATCTGCATTGTTTGAGTTAAAGGAGTTAATTTTTTTGTTTTATTTTACAGTTATCTTTGCCAGGAGCTGCTTCTGAACTAATTAAACGGGCAATTAAAGGGAAGGGGAGAGAAAAATATCCACCAAATCTTAGGGCTTTTGCTCTAACATTACATTTCTACTCACCGAGAGCATATAGTTATGTGAGAAAAAATTTTTCAACCTGTCTTCCTCATTCATCAACTCTTAGGAAATGGTATAGTACTGTTGATGCCTTTAGTGGCTTCACCCATGATATATGGCCCATTCTGAGTGATTTAGCAAATGATTATTTAAAACATAATAAGAAGTTACTATGTGCTCTAATAGTCAATGAAATGGCCATTAGGAAGCATGTGCAATGGGATGGCAAGAAATTCATTGGCTATATAGATTATGGAACTGGACGTGAGGGAGATGAAATACCAGTGGCCAAAGAAGCATGGGTATTCTTGCTGTCTGGCATTAATGGGCATTGGAAGCTTCCTATAAAGTATTTTTTGATTGATGGCCTTCATGCGTTAGAAAGAGCAAACTTGATTAAACAAGCTTTGTCTTTAATTGCTGTAACTAAAGCTGAAGTAGTTTCACTCACATTTGATGGTGCACGTTGCAATATTGCCATGGCATCAGTACTTGGGGTTAATTATGACACAGATAACGTGGTCACTTCCTTTAAGTCCTCAAAGGAAGAAAGTATTGTTCATACAATTTTGGATCCATGTCACATGATAAAACTGGTACGGAATTCATTGGCAGTCTTGGGTTCCATTGTTGATGGAAATAATGAAATTGTGAAATGACAGTATACTGTTAACCTTGATAAGTTTCAGAAACTACAGGAGCTGCATGCATGGACAAAAATTAAAACTAGACATACAGTGGTACAGGGAGAAAATGAAGGTGAAGCTTGCTGCTCAAATACTTAGTGACAGTGTAGCAAATGCATTATTATTATTGAATGGAGAAAAGATAGAGGAATTTAAGGGCTGTGCAGCAACTGTCAAGTTTATTAGAATGTTCAACAATTTGTTTGATGCCCTTAATTCTCGCAATTTGTTGGCCAAAAACTTCCAAGAACCATTAAGAAATTCCAATAAAACTAAAATTTTTCAATTGTTTGATGATGGTGTCAAGTACATCAAGGAGCTGAAGACAATGGCAGGAGAGAGATTGATAGATGACAGTAGAAAAACTGGCTTTTTGGGGTTTATTGTTGCTATTGAGAGCATAAAAGGACTGTATATGTCATTAATTGGATGTGTTGAACCCGAACTTAATTTCTTGTGCACTTATAAAATGAGCCAAATCATTTGGAGATGTTTTATGGAGCAGTTTGAAGCAAAGGTGGGTTCAATAATAACCCGACTGCTCAACAGTTTGTCTTCTTTCAAGAAATTGCTGGTAAGAAATAAAATCAAAGAATCGATGAATGGCAACTGCATTCCTCTGGATGATACCACCATTTTAAGTGTGCCTAGCACGGGAAAGGGTGTTGGATGCAACCCTTATATTCAAGTGATAAATTTTTCATCAAGGGCATTTCTTCCACTTTCTTTCCCTGAACAGGATGCACTTCATGATCATGATTATTTTATGATGTCACCAAGTAGTCTGTCTCACTATGTGCATGATGTAGTGGGTTATATTGCTGAATTTGTCAGTAGGAAGATGTTAAAGAAGATAAGGTGCGATGTTTGTGCTGCTGTGCTTTTAGATAGCAGTAATGAACGGAATTTATTGTTCCTCTATAAAAATAGAGGTGGCCTCACTGAGGCATCAAGAAGTGTCAAGGTTTTGTGCCTAATTGCTGAGAGCATGTTTTGTTCGCTTGAGAAAAGTAAACGGTTTTTGAAATTGCCTAGGATGAAGGAAAGGATGGTGATTTTGGTTCTAAATAATGTTGTTAATGTGGAGTTATTTATAGAATTGACGCAGCACATTTTAAATCAAAGTATGACTGAAAATCATAGGAACAATTTAATAAAAGCCATTATTTTGGAATATTTGAATATTAGGTTTCACCATTTTGCAGGTGTTATTTATTTCTATGTTCCATAGTAACTAGCAACTACTTATTAAAAGTGCAGCATTTCATATTTTCAATTGTATTTTTTGTCTTTTAATAAGAAAAAACACATGTAAATTTACTGTACCAAATAATTAGTAGTGCAATGTCACCTGATATGATTTATGGAAGATATGGAAAAATATTATTAGACTATTGCATTGCTAAGTAGCGTTAAAAATGACAATGTCAAAGTTAAAGTAAGATTGCATCAAAATATATTGGTTGACCATATTTCTTGTTAATAGACTCGATTCATTTCTGTGTTGGCCTTAATGAATATTGCAGAAGAATATACATATTCTTGTGATATTCGATAATGCTCGGCATTCAAATAATTCATATACCTCCCACAATTATAAAATTGGCAATACATAGGAACTAAATTTTATAAATCTAATTTCGGCAATTAAAATGAACTTATAATTTAATGTAATAAAAGTTAAGTTCTACGCTTGTATAGAAATTTCCACCTAAAGAATTTAAAAACCCATTTTTAGCGTACTTTCCAGAATTGAAATAGGCTTATAGTTTCGTCGTGTCTGTCTGTTCTTCCCTGTTAACTTTTTGAACCAATGGACTGATTTCCATGACAATTGGTGGAAATCTCTTACTACTGGAGCCGAGACCGCGAGGATAGTGATCGTTGCAAATATTGAAAATCCAAGGTTCGATTAGTATCCTTGCCATTGATTTACATTGGCAATTTGATATCCAACGTGCAGGTTAATTTTCTCTTGCACATTAAAATATCTTAGAATAGTAATCTCGGAGCGGGATCTGCACTATTCTCTGAAGAAATTAATGGAAATTTTAATTTATATCGTAGAATGTTGCTTATCGATCGTATTTCTTCGAATTCCGCGTAAATACGGGCGTTTTGAAGTTTTTATAACATACGAATGTTGCCATCGCAACGACTATTGTTGGATTCGGTAGTCCGGTACATAAGTAATTTTCCCACGCAAATACGCGTGATCGATTTAGTTTTCCGTTCGAATGTAGGTATATGTAATATTTTATAACGCTAAATTATGAAATTTGGGAACAATGAGCAACTCTTCCGCAGTGACTTTTGGAACTATGAAAACCAATATAAGTATTAAATATTATGTAGAAAGTAGGCATCAGATGTTCCGTTTGGATCATCTTGTTATTGTTATGGATTCAAACTGGAGCCAGGTCTGAGAGGATTCTCCGGTGTCTTTCTATTATTACAACCGAAGGTAAATTTTTAAATCTTCAAAAATATCAAATAATTTGGGGCGTTTTCTTCATCCCATTGTTTCATTTTAACCTTTTGAAGGAACAGAATCTATTTTAAAACTCCTTAATCTAAATATTTCCGCGGCATTGCACGTTTGAATGAGCGACTAAATCCGACCCTTGCCTCAAATCACGTGACTCAAGCTGAGGTATATCAGGCATATGTTGGGGTAACTTTCTCTCCACTGCGCCCGAGTCTATATCACTACACTGCGCAGCCAGGAAGCGCGCTCTATGTATATCCTTACTCTATGGTACTGTTCCACGTAATTCTAAATCTCGCCACTTTAAGCGCCTTATAGTTCTATATCTCGCCCCTAGAGAACGCTACGGAAGTGGAGCCCCGATAATAGTAAAGTACCGAAAGGAACAACTACGCAACTTCCACACAAATTTATGACACGAATGCCCAACTCATTAGATTAATGAGCTAAAATTTCTTCTTTATGAGGGTAAAACATTTATAAGGAAAAAATCGATGTTTTTCAATAACATCGATATTATAAAAATATCAGATCTCTAACATCGAACTAAAAATATCGATGCATCGTAAGGTAAACATCGATGTTTTTCAAACGTGCTTTAAGTTCACGTAGTCCATCGTGGTTTAGGAAATGAACTTTGAAGGTGTCAACCAGTAGACGTTTTTAGGTTTAATTTTTTGCCGTTGGTTCTAACGACAAAGCAGATTTTCAGTGTGAGCTGGCATAATCTTAAAAGTTAGGAGAAACCATGATTTTGAAATGTTTATGTATTCATTTCCTTATGTTTATTGTCTTATTTAGTCATTTGAGGAATGGATGCCGAAAGCAACACTCGCCGCGTGTTGTGTAGGTTTATATCGGAAAGTGGAGAAGTGGCTGGTAATCTTATTGATCTTCCTTTAGATATTACAGTTGATAAGTTACAGCTTATTTGCAATGCCCTCCTTCAGCAGGTAAGTTTATACATACAATAATATTGTCCTTATCATGCTTGTCATGACTTAACCTCACCAAATTTTTAGGAAGAAAACATCCCATTTATTTTTTTTGTCAATGACAAAGAAATTACAATTTCTTTGGAAACTTGTGTGGACATATTAAACTTGAATACAGAACATGTTCTAGACATCGTTTACCAGCGGCAGGCGATCTTTCGAGTCCGGCCTGTAACAAGGTGTACAAGGTGAGAAATATTTAATCTTTCTTTAAAATCCCACGAATGTGTTCACTTTGTCTTAGTAAACTCGAGAAGCATTTATTCGTCTGTGGAAGACCGATGAGCATAATCGAACGTATAATTTTGAACCTTTTCACCATCTTACTATAAATAAAGTGATAATCAAAAACAATAAGTGAACAACATAGTTTTGACAGAAATTGATCTAAAGCATTGAAAAATTTTTTAGCGAGGCCTATAAATATTTGTGCTTCATTCATTTTAGTAAGTATTTTTAGTTTAACTACACATTATTATCATTTAAAGTATATTTTTTGTTTATAGTTCCATGCCAGGACATGCAGAAGCCGTAATTGCTGTGAATTTTAGTCCAGATGGTCATCATCTAGCTAGTGGTTCTGGAGACATGACTGTCAGATTTTGGGATTTAAATACCCAAACACCACATTTTGTATGTAAAGGTAATAGCATTATTTAATTCATTAATTTCTTTTGTTGATGTATGCATTGTGTAAATCAGTGGTTTTATTTGTGAGTGAAAAGGAACCAATAATTTAAGTGATTGAGCAGAGGTTCTGTACAAATACACTTATTTACTAATCATTGGAAAAGATGGCAAATTTTGGTGTCGCATGAAAACAATTGTGAAGTGAGAATGTCAATAAAAGAAACGAGGTCAAAAGTGAAATAAATTAAATTATTAAATTTCCTCAAACATTTTCCTTTAAGCATTTATTTGCAGATCAAAACCAAAATAGTCATAGATAACTATCTTAATGAAAATAATATTTGATAGACTATTTGGAAAGTATTGTATTGCTGTTCCTTTGTACAATAAATTGAAATAGCAGAGTTCTTTGAGTGTTGACCATTGAAGATCAACCACTGAAGAAATCTTTCATGTAACACCTGTAAAGGCTTAATTTTATGTGCTTGTTAAGGGAAGATATGCATGCAATTTAACTTTGCCATAAGCAAGCATATCAGAAACACAAAAATGTGATGTATGTACTTTCTAGCAGTAATACCAAGAGGTTCTGTATTGTTCAACTTATTTGTAGACATTTCACCTGTGAAAGAAGTAAATTGTCATCAAGAGCAATTGGTTTTATTGTCAGACTAATCAATGAGAAGTGTTTGTATTTTGCCTAAATTTTATACAATCAATCACCTTATATTTCTAAGGGTGTTTCACAAATGTGGTAAATGGAAAAATATTTCAAAATATTAACCTTAGTTATACAGGGAGCCCTTGATTATTGGACAGGTTACATTCGAGAAAACTTTGTTGGATAGCGAATTGTCGGAAAGCAGAACCCTTTTTCCCCTAAGTGTAGGGTTAAAGTCAATACAGTAAAATGTTGGTGTAATGAACGCCGGAGTAACGAAATATTCAGTAAAACTAAATTATTCTCCGTCCCCTACCAATTTACTATGTAACATTATGTAAAAATGTTTCATTTTAACAAATATCATTGTAACAAAAATATTGGTTTAGCGCAATAAAAATTCATCCTGGCATGAAAAAATACTATCATATAACGAAGTTTGTAAAAAGAAATTCCTTAAACAATACCATGTACACTTTGATCTTTATTGGGTTTGGTTTTTAGCATTTGACAATGCTGCAATTATTTAAACTCAGTGAAATCTCAGTCCAGGCAAGTGTATTGGATGATAACCCAACTAGCAACCAATAGGTAGGTACTTCACAGCTCGATGGGATCATTCAGAAAAAAAATTATGGACTTTTTTAAGAAGTAAACACTAATTAATGGTTTGTTTCTTTATGACTATTTTGTTATATTTAACCATTGTTCTGACATTTTGACTCAGGTGCAATATATTCCCCTTGACCGTGTTGTTGTATTTTTTGGAGTATTTCTCCCCATCTGTCGAGGGTATCAGTTGGGTACGAAAAGCATTTTTATTGGTAAGTAAACCAGAAAGTATCTTTGTGACAACTTATGAGAAGCTCATTGACATTACAACAGAATTTTGAACTGCAGCAAAAATACAACAAAATCTCACTGATAAATATCTGGGGCAGTGTCACCCATGAATATCCAAATTTATCCAAAGCTGCAGTTTTCAAATTTTTGCCTTACTCAATTATGTACTGAGACTGGATTTTCTAGATGCACTGTCACCAAAAATAAGTACTGACTGAATACTATACCAGATGCGAGAATTCAGCTCTCCCTCAACGTTCGACAACTTAAGACGAGAAAACAACAGAAACACTCATCACACTGACCGTAGGTATGTAGCAATACTCTTAATTTATCTTTGAATCACGTTTGCTTTTTTTGTCTGAGGATCCATGAAAAGCTTTTGGTGCGAATGAGTTTGGGAAACTGCTTCATCCTGTAGATCTTCTTGCAGCTTGTCAAAATAGAAGTGTTTATATTTGCTTAGAATGTTTTTTACTTTAGTGTCATAGCCGTCGACTGTTGTGCAGTTCTTAATGTGTCTTTACCACCATTTTTACCAACCCCAGAAAGTCAATATCACAGATTGACTGTACTTATTCAATCAGATAAACGACACTTCTGCACGGCGCACGTGGGTGAATGTTGCGGCTAGACAAAAGCATTTCTTGCATCATGACATTTATTTCTTCCATGGAAAAGTGTTGTTTTCCAAAAATCAAAATGGGAAGGCTGAGATTATATATCGCGAATGATATGTGTAACGACTAGCCCCGCTAGCCACCACCGCAAATTGAGCATGCCACAATATTTTGGCATTGTAATCATTGAGTGATTGTTGTTAAGCAAGGAATGCCTGTCTGGGATATCAGTGATCTGTGTCATCAGTTCAGTAATTGGAGGGTGCAAAAAATTATTAAAAGTTTCAGTAAATAAAAATTTCCACACCCTAAGTTTTTATCTCTTTTTGAACAAACAATGACATATCAGCTTCTACTGATACAATTGAGACAAATTGTTTTGTTATACCTCTTGTAAGATTGTTGATAATGATTATATAAATCATAAATATATAATTTTAAACAAATGCCTTTAAAAATTTAATAACTTGATTCTTTCCACAAAAATTTTTCTGGAGAGAGAAAGTTGGTCTATGGGAAACCTTTTTCCCAATTTTAGTCCGAGTTCGCTGAGAAATAGACCAGTTGTTAAGAAGCTTTAGCAGAGGAGAATCCCTTTGTGTCATTGTGAACTGCATCCAGAACTCTTGATTAAAAATGCAGCAAGTTGCGATCCAATTGCAGGTGACTCTGAAATGCAGCACTTCTGTTTACTCAGACAGAAAATTTTCATCTGTGTGCTTTGTTTATACTTGATCTATTCCCTGCATTTTTTTCTTGTCTGGGCTCAGACGAAAAAAAATGCTCTTGTGGCTATTTGTTAATAATAAACTTTCGATTATAATTATAAGTTACTCAGTGCCTTCACATTCATCTGATGAACTTCTACACTAAGTTCATTTTTCTCCTCTTCCAACTGTCTCGCATGTGTTATCTCCTCTAACTCATCCACTGACAGTTCCTCATGTGATTTTAGAAACTCCAACACATCTGCCTCCTCTAATTATCTGAAAGCCTCCTCCAACTTTTTGGCCAAGCTTCACTGTCTCGGCAACTTCAAAGGTGGTGTTCACTAACCCTTTGATATTTTTTGCACACTCTTTCCAGAATTTCCTCCTAACTTTGTTCATTGTGCTTGACTGCACTTTATTCAACACATTCTTGATGTTGTTAATTTCATCTTGATATTATAGTGTTTCCAGAATTCACGAACTGTTTTCTTTTTTGGTCCGTCTGTAGCATCCAACAACTGGAAGCTTCTCCTCTTCATATAATGAATTTTAAATTTGATATGACACCCTGTTCCATGGGCTGGATTAATTTTGTGGTGTTTGATGAAAGAAATGTCACTTGAGCATGATATATATATATATATATATATTATATATATATTATATATTATATATATATATATATATATATATATATATATATATATATATATATATATATATATATTAACTAAAGGAAAAGAAAAGGTAGTGATGAGGGTGGCAACAAGGTATTGAGGGAAGCCCAGCGGACACTCACCAAGTTGAGGACCAAGCTGGCAGGCTGCTGGGGGCGTCGAAGAGACACGTAAAACACACGTACACAAAAACACACGCAAGCTTATCGGGCCTATGCCCTTCTTCAGCGAAAGAGTATCGTAAAGTGACACACTGGGCGGGGAATGACAGGGTGATGTGGGAAGGTTGATGATTGGAGGAGGTGGGGAGTAGGAGGGGTGGATAGCCAATAAAGAGGGAGTGTAAAGAGGTAGAGTCCGAATAGTTACAAAGTAACAAAGAAACATTGTAAGGGGCTAATAGGGTTAGCGGAGGTTGAGGCCAGGCGGAGAGAAAGAGTCGAGAAGATGGATATGTGCTAGTTCCCAGTGTCGGAGAAGGCGGGCAGGAGTGTCATAGGGTAAAGCGCGAATAATCCTAACATTGTAGCAACTATTGAAGGGGACATTGTGGGTATTAGCATGTAATGCAACTGGGAGGGGGCGTCTGAGAGAAACGCTATTCCGGTGACCGTTCATTCGGATGTTTAACGGATTGCTGGTGAGGCCTACGTAAAACGCGGGACAAAGGGTGCAGGTAAGGAGGTAAATGACGTTACGGGTGGTGCAGTTGCTTCTGGAGGTGATGGGGTAGGTGATTTTGGTGGAGGGACTCGAGAAAGAAGATGATGGTAGGTGGATAGGGCAAGTGAGGCAGCGAGGTTTTCCACAGGGGTGGGAAAACGCAAGAAGCGTGGTAGAAGTGGAAAGTTCCTTCCTCCACAAGATATTTCCCAAATTTGGGGGCCGGCGGAAGGAGAGGAGCGGAGGATTGGCAAAAAGGTTGATAAAGAGGGACTGATGGGAGGAAGAGGTAAGAATTGGGTGGGCAGCATGAAGGATTGTTTTGAGAGCTTCGTGGCTATATATATATATATAACAACTTACGGAAAAGGAAAGGTAAAATAGATATATGGATGTCAACAAGGTGTTGGGATGAGGAAACCCAGTGAGCACTCACCAATCAGACGACTTCAGGTTGGCGAGGCCCCGGGGATGTCGAAGCGACACACGTAAAATAACACTAAAACACAGAAACATCACAAACGTAAAGCTTTCGGAACTACTCCTTCTTCAGCTACCAAGGAAGGAAGGAAGGAGTAGTTCCGAAAGCTTTACGTTTGTGATGTTTCTGTGTTTTTGTGTTATTTTACGTGTGTCGCTTCGACATCCCCGAGGCCTCGCCAACCTGAAGTCGTCTGATTGGTGAGTGCTCACTGGGTTTCCTCATCCCAACACCTTGTTGACATCCATATATATATATATATATATATATATATATATAAATCATTATTCATATGCAAAGCTTTTATTGCTTAAAAAATTTATCTCTACTTGGAAATTATTTTTTTATTGAGTCTTGCCATATTGACCCGAATATAAGCCGACCTTTTTTTCCAATCCATGATGAAAAGTCACACCTGGGTTTAAATTCGTGCCTGAAAAAAAAAAATTTTCTCCGAAGTGTTGCATCAATGCATTAATGTGCCCATAGGTGCATGCTACTGAAAAAAAGTGTCTTATATGCTGAAAGATACAGTAATTCATTTCACTTTTGAAAAGGAGTTTACCAAAATTTATTTAGGCAGGAAGGGCAATTAAATTGAATGATGTTGAATTGGTTGACATAGGCAAACAACATGATAATGCAATTTGTTCCTTAAGTGGATAAACTTCAGTGAAAAATGTTTGTATGGTTTGTGATGGTTCACTAATAGTGGATTCTAAAAAATTTATAATCTCTTGATAACTCTTTGAAATAATTGCATCAATTAAAAGTTGAACTGACTTCAGCATTAGATAATCTTTAAAACGTTTAAAAGAAACATTTGATAAATAATAATTTTTTTCCAGGTCACAAGCATTGGGTATTGGTTTTAGCATGGTCTCCTGATGGATCATGTTTGGCGTCTGGTTGCAAAAGTGGACAGATTCTTTTGTGGAATCCTGAAACTGGAATCCAAAAAGGAAAACAGCTAGCTGGACACAAGCAGTGGATAACTTCATTGAGTTGGGAACCATTTCATAAGTGAGGAAATACTGAATTTAGATTCAAAATCAATTTAATGGCGATATTTTATCTAAACAATTAGTTCTCTTTTAAAAAAATATGTGCTATTAAAAGTGTGCTATATTTGTTTATGCATTATCCACTATTTTTTTCTGAAAAATTTGAGTTTGGTTATTCTGTAGTTTAACTTTGTTTTGACAGTGTACTTTCAGTCTGTAATTTCACGTTATAATCAAATATGTCCGAAAATCATTTTAATCTGGTTATTTCATGACTCATCTTGCTTGATTTCTATGCCAAAGTGGCACCCAAAATCTTCATTAAAAGTTTGTCATGTTGGCCCTACTTGAATTATAATTTTTTCCAGGTACAGTAAAACCTTGTTATTTCAAAATTTAAGGAATCACAAGAATATGACTTCGAATTATACAGGTTTGAAATAAACAAGCTTAAAAAAATGAAATATCTTACGATCTGATACTTGGACAGTAAAATCGCAATAATATAGTCTTATCTATTCGTTCTGCGACAAAACCTATTGACCTTACAAATTTGTACACACTGCGCATTCATGAACATGAAGTGACCACTTAATTCAAGATTCAGGAACATCACCATGTGGATAAAATAGGCTCGAGTGAACATACCAATTTTCCCAGTGTGTATTTCAAGTTACTCTTTTACGCCATGTTTTGGAAGAAAAGACTTTCAACTGCGTGTACTCAGCCAAAAGATTATGAAAATGCATGCCAAAAAGACTGGGAAAACACTTGTGTGAAATATTGTATAGATAATAGATAGGAACCATCATGTAGTATTTCTCTCCAATTTTGTTTAAATGTTCCATGCTATCAATATTGTCAAATTACTCAATTAATTCTTTCATACATTGCCTTGCAATGTTATTTCCATCCATATTACACAGCTGAAATAAAATACACATACTCTCAAAATATCGTGGTCCTGCGTTCTGGGTACATCGCAGAGATCGCTAGATTTATTTTTTTTTAAGCAATATATTTTCTTAAATCTGAAAAACCTTGATATATTTCAAAACAGTAACCTTGAACATTCCTATTGTTCTTAATTTGGCAATTTTTAGTTTTCTGCTTACCTATATTATACGACAAATTTTTTGATTGAATTTTCGCATAGTTATGTGAATTGTTGGTTCTATAAACCCCTATTCACTTCTGAGACTAACTGAATCTCTGCACGAAAGCTACTGTGTGGTGGAAGGGGATGCAGGCACTGTTTATCTGCATTGTGATGTCTCTCACTCTTGAGATATTTTTTTCTTATGCATCAGTACTTGAGAGCTATATGGAAAGGGAGGAAGAATGGTCTAGTCTAGTGGTCTGGGCTAGTGTTTTATTCAGCATTTCTTGAGAATATTATAATGAGAGTGAGAGAGAGAAACACTTATCTGACATCAATGCACAAACAAGCCCATTCAAAGATTTGTATTTACAGTGTTACTTCTTGACCAAAAGCGTGATCACACAAAAAATATTCTCTTGCCACTCTGAGGGAAACATTTACGCTGTACAGAGGCAGCTATTGTATGTTATTTTTTTGTTGTTACTTTTGTTTAATTTCTAAGAGATTAAAAGAGTTGAACTTATCATGGCATCAACCAATAGAAAAACGCAAGCAATACCTGGTGATGAAGAGTAGACGGAAATCTTATTTAGAAGTGATTCAGAAGAAAGTGTCAGTTCAGAGAGTGATAGTGAGAATAACATTGAAGATCGTGCTCAAATTACGAGGGTAAATAAAAAAATTAAGGCAATTTATTTTTTATTAAATCTAGAAAGGTAAAATGTATAAACTTTTAGTATCATTTTTCAATGTAATCCCTTTGCTTTACCAAACACTTGTTAAATCGGTCCACAAGCTCCTTAATGCCACCTGAGAAAAAAGTTTTCAGTTTTTCCTGCAGCCAAGTATGCACCACTTCTTTGACATCATCATCAACATGTAAAAGTCAACGTCCATGCAATGCTTTTTTCCAAGGACCAAAAAGGTGACAATCACTTGGGGCGAGGTCCAGACTATAGGGTGGGTGAGGAAGAATTTCAAATTTAAGCTCTTGAATTGTTTCAATGGTTGCAGCAGCTAAATGAGGTCGAGCATTGTCATGATGCAAAAGAACACCTTTTGACAGCAATCCTCTGCATTTACTGCGAATAGCACGAACTTTGCAATATTTCAGGTCATCGTGCATGATGGAATAAACAGACCCATAGCTGATGTGCAAACAAAATATATAAATACAAGGGTCATTCAATAAGTAACAAGACAAATGTTAATAACTGTAGAACTCTTTATTATAAAAATATAAAATTTTTGCTATTTTTCAACATAATCCCCTTCTACCTAAATACATTTGTCCCATCTGTCCACCAGCTTTTTTATGCCATTAGCAAAAAATTGTTTCAGTTGACCTCAGGACCGTTTTTGCATTTCTATTTTTACTTCTTCGTTGTCTGCAAATTTTCTTCCATGTAATGCATTTTTGAGGGGTCCAGCATGTGAAAATCTGACAGGGTGAGGTCAGGGCTGTATGGTGGGTGAGGTAGCACCTCCCAACCCAGTTTTTCGATTGTTTCTTGCATTGCTCGCGCTGAATGTGGCCGTGCATTATCCTGCATAATCCCCTTTTCTTTGAAGTCCCCTTCGTTTAAACCTTATTGCAGGCTTAATTTCGTTCTCCAGCATATCACAATAGGATGCACTTGTAACAGTTCTCAAAATCTCTAAATAATGACAATAATTCGAACCATTCATGTCCCAAAACAGTATTAGTAGAACTTGATACGTGGACGGTGTCATTTTGAATTTTTTTTCGCGGGAGACAAGTTTCCACTCCATACTTTAACATTTGGATTCAGGTTCATAGTGATGAATCCACATCTCATTGCAGGTGACAATGTGCAATAAAAATTCCTCCCCTTCTTGTTCATAACTTTTCAAGGCCATTGAAATTTCAAGTCTTTGTTTTTTGTTGTTTTCTGTCAACATTTTGGGAACCCATCAGGAACATCTTTTACGAAAATTCGGATGATCGGTAATGATATTGAAAGCTGTGCCCACGATTACACCAAATTTCGTAGCCAGCTCCTCAATCATTACATGTCTGTCTGCATAAATGGCCTGTTCAATGTTCTTCACAAGCACTTCGATTAAAACTTCAGTTGGTCTGCCGCTGCGCTGTTCATCTGTCAGTTGCATTCACCCATCTTTAAACATTTCTATCCACTTATACACATTACTGCGGTCCATGCAGTTAGTGCCATATTTAATATGCATTCTACGATAAATTTCCGCACCATTAACACCTTCCGAATTAAAAAATCATATTACACTCCACTGCTCTTTGATTGTACATTCGGCTAACAGATCATACATCTTGAACAGCTCATAATGATACAACTGACACTATTAGGAGAGAACCAGAAGGGAGAAACATATCTGAGTGCATACGCTAACATATCTGTGAATTTGCAGTCGGGAACGATGTGTTGTACCATACAGAATACTTTGTCTCGTTACTTATTGAATGACCCTCATACTATGAAGCGTAAAAATAAAAAAACCTTATGGATATAATAGGAATATACTAATACACAATAACTACTGAGGTATATTATTCTTTTAAGGAAAGAAAATTTCTAACAAAAAACTATGAGACGTAAAATTAAATATTATGGTAGAGAAAAAAATTAAACTTAAACAAGTTAAAGTAAAATTTATGAAAGAATAACAAATAGAATAAATAAGCGTTAGTTCTACTTAACACTACAGCTACAACTACTGTAATGCTACTGCTAATCTAGTCGCTCGAAGATTCATAGGAGCACGCAGGAGCAAGTGAAAGGCACACCCGTTCTCTTTGACAGGTAGAGAATCAGATACAGCAGGGAAAACATTCTTATACAATGTGATTATAAATACTCTCAGAGAAGAAAATAAGAATGTATTGGCTGTTGCATGGACAGGTATTCCTTACTTCCCACACAGCCTTTCAATTACCATTAAGTATTCATTCTGACAGTTTGTTATTTAATGTTTTATGACAAGTCCCTACTTTCTGCAGTTGATGTAATTGTATGGGATGATGCTTTTATGATGCCAGCATTTGCCTTAGATGCCCTCAACAGAATGTTAAAGGACTTAATGGGCTGTGAAATTTGTTTTGGATGTAAGTAAGTTCATAATACTTGGTGGACATTTCAGGCAAATTCTTCCTGTTTTTCAGCATGGCTCAAGAGCTCAGATTATTCAATTGTCTTTAAAGGGATCTTCTTTGTCGCAGAATTTTCGGAAATTTCATTTAATGCAGAGCATGAGAGTCAGGCCAGATAAAATTGATATTGCAAAATGGTTGTTGCAAATTGACGATGGTAAAATTGTTACCCTATCTGTGCCATATCACATGGGTACTAATAATATCTGCAAATTATTTCACAACATTACAAAAGAAAATGATCTGTTCACTCGAGCAATAGCAACTGGACGTGATGTTGTTGTCCTAAAAATTGGCGAAGAGATACTTCAGAAAATACATAGAGAAAATGTTACCTATTTTAGCATTGATGAAGCATGGACTGTAGATACCAAAGATTGCGATGAAGATGCTCAGATGAATTCTCAAATTAATTCCATCACATCATCAGGGATTCTACCACATGCACTGAATCTGAAATTTGGAGCAATTATCATGCTATTGCAGAATTTATCATTAACAGCACATGCCTGGTAGTGCGTAGTCTGCAGAAACACATATTGGATGCCGAGATTATATCAGGTACTTGCCAAGGTGAACACATGTATATACCTCACATTAAACTGGACACAAAACATGATCCAAACCTTCCATTTGTTCTACATAGAGGACAGTTCCCTGTAAGGTTGGCATATGCAATGACTCTAAATAAGTCTCGAGAGCAAACTTTTGATCAAGTGGGTCTGTTGCTTGAGCACTCTCTGTTTACACACAGACAGTTATATGTAGCTTTATCTTGAACAATTGGTTTCTACAGAAATAAGAGTCAGTGCCTAAATAAATTAATCACTAATGTAGTATGCAAAGAGGTTTTATGAATAATGTCTGCAATTTCCACTCTAAAGATAAAAAAATCTCCTTGTTATAAAGAGCTGAGTATTAAGTAAAGTGGGGAAGGAATTAATATTGCAAATTAAGTAATTAGTAACCACTTACATAGATAATGTCCAAATGGCTAAGAACATTAAAAGTTTTCTGCCTCAAATACGTGCCGAAAGGAGAGAGTTCTTAGGGTTGAGCCTGTGTAGCAGGCAAATCTGCCTCATAGAGCAAGGCATGGGGTAGGGTACCGAAGGTGCCAGGAGCAGAGTCCTTAGTGTATATCATCATCATCATAGGTAGTCTGTCCGTAGACAGGTCCGTGATTGTTAAATAGAATTAACTCCTTAACCGTAAAATTTTATGGTTAAGGAGTTAATTCTATTTAACATCAATTTCACCGTAGTCTCCATCTTTACTTATTTTTAGGTCCGTGATTGTACATTTTTAAACCTGGGTGATTATACATTTTTAAACCTGGTTCTACATATACTCTTATTTTCTGCTGTCCTCTTCATATCTTGATAACTCTCTTTCCCTTTCAAATTGTCTATCAGCTGAAACCTTTTCCTACCTCTTTCCCTTTTTCCATCTAGTTTTCCTTCTAACACATCTTTAATCATACTCTCTCTCCTCAGGTAATGTCCAACCCAGTTTGCCTTCCTCTTTCTAATAGTCTGTATAATCATTCGCTTCTCACCTACTCTTCATAGCTCTTCATCATTTTTCATACAGGAGTATTTTGGACCTTAGTCAAGTGAAAGAATCTGCAAATAATACCCTGGCGGAAAAGGAGTTCATTGTAAACCAATACATTGACTTCAAATATCTAATTGCCGGAAATATGAAGCCAAGTTAATCACTAACTTCCACGAAATATTGAATTATACTCTAAACAAAGGAAAACAATATAGTGTTGTTTCCCAGCTTGTTGATATATGTGCAACATTTCAAGCTTCCGGTGCTGGCAGTGAGCGAGGATTCAGTCTCATAAATGACATAAAAACTAAATCACACAGATTAAAGAAGTCTCATTTAGATATGATAATGCACATAAAATTTCACTCTTCAAGTGATGGAGAATTGAATCTCGACGCAATTTTTGAACATTGGAAAAATTCTAAAGACATGAGAGAAAAGATTCTAGACCAGGAATATGTATCATCTTGCTCAAGTTCTCATGTCAGTAACAATGAATGAATTTTTTTTAATAAACAGTTTTGTATATTGTTATTAAATAAACAGCTTTTAACTCTTTATCACAAAATAATATATTTATAGTTTTTTCCATAATAAGGTTAAATAAATTATTTTTATTCCTAAACTTTGTAATGAGAAAACAAGTCGTGGAAACTAGTAATTTTATACATAGTGAATATTTAATGTCTTATTTTGTTTCCCAATCCAAGGATATCTATATTTCCTTTACATGAAATGTATCTGTACCATTAGATTCATAATATGTATAATAAAACTTGTGCAAATATGCTTCAGATTGACAGAAGGAAAGTTTCGTATTTACATTGTAGAATTATAGCTGTATATAACCGCAAAAAATTATATTAATTAAAAATTCCTTTTATCCTTAGTTCTCAGAAGTTTCTTTTTCATAAATTAAGTATATGTTTAATTCATTTTTCTTTCAACCAATCCAAGTTCAACAGATTAAGGTCTGTTACCTCTCAATTTAATTTTAAAATAAAAACAGCTTGCAGGCAGAAAAGTCTATATACATGTGTCATATTACTGAAAATAGAGACTATCTCGCCGAGTTGCTCAGTAATCATCTTTGAGTACTTTTTTCTATAATTGCTTTTAATATGTGATTCAGGAATTATATTCTGAATTTTTACCCTTTTCTTTTGAGAAATTTGTTAAAACGGTCAAGAATGCTTTCCATAAAGTGATTTTAATATTTATAAAATTGATTTAATGTAATGATTATTATTAACTGTTATTCAATTGTTTATTTTTCCACTTCATACGCGCAAATTACAAAGTAATATTCATTATTTTTGTATGGTGTCTAATTCATGCAACAGCGTAATATAGGCACACAAAGCTATAGTCTTCTGTGCACTGATGGAAAAAATTAGGGGGAACTATGGTCCTAGGTGGTTGCCTAGATCAGTGTTTCTCAATGTGGGGTATGTGTACCCTCAAGGGTACGTGAGAGAATTTCTGGGGTATACCAACACGACGACGAGAGTTTTACCTAATAACGAAATAATATAACTAATTCTAATTTTTGTTTATAAAAGTCAAACAATTATGTATATAAAATTCTGAGTAAAGCAAAATTGTTTTGTGGGTAGCTTAATGGAGATTTAACGATGATTAGGATTTCTGTGCATTATTATGGCCATGGGGATAGAATGCGTTAATTGCATTTCACTTCAAGTCCCTGTGATAAAATTATGAATAGGGATAAAGATGAAATAATTCAATCAATTTATATTTAAACCAACATGAGTTTTTTAAATTAGACAAGTGCAAAAATCTCTTGCCCATCCACTTTCATTTGTCAATTGTCATTCAAATTTAATTGAAGCAGGGCTGCAATGAACTAATTGAATGTTACCAACAAATTTTGTGTGATCGGATAAAAGGTCAAGCAATTGACCCTGGACTCTTTTTTAAATACAGAAGTCTATAGATCCCCATATGTTTCCCAGGAAAGATTTTTAGATTATGTGCTTTAATTATAAATTATGCTTTTTGTCATATTGTTTACCATGTAATTTTATTGTTTCTCTAATAAATGACAATGAAATCTGGTGATAATATGCTTTTACATTGAATGTGAATCCAAAAATACCATTGTAAAATTATTTCCCTTAGGGCGCTTAAGGGTTATAGTACCGTCGTCAAACGCAGATTTTCGCTTAATGCAGAGTTGTCAGGAACGCATCCTTCGCATTAAGCGGGGGTCACCTGTACCTGTGAAATTGTCCTGGGGTAGTTAAACTTTTTAAAATAAAAAGGTACGTCATGAAAAAAGGTTGAAAAATGCTGGCCTAGGTCACCTGATCGCTTTAGTCATAAAAGTGGGAAAAGAGTAACTTTCTGTCTCATATTCAGCTTATGACTCATGTGCCATCTGGTCCACCTCAACAGAAATTGATCTTTTAGATCAGTGTTTCTCAACCAGGAGTTCATGTGTTATTTCTTGGGTGTCCACAAGTTGAGTAGAACATTAGGTTTATTTTTAGCTATTACTTGTTTGATCCCACACTCAGCTGTGATTAATATTTCATAGTGAAAAGTGAAAATACAAGACAATGAATGAAAAAGTGTGAAGTTTTCATGAGGAGGAGGGTCTGAAGAAATTGTGGGAATTTGTTGAGTATCCATGGCTCTACAAAGTTTGAGAAACACTGCTTTAGATGACCATATTCCTACCATGGTAAAAGAACTTCCATTTACTGTGGAAACTTGATTGCTTCTCATCCATCATTCTCCATAACAAGTCACTTAGTTTCTCATCTTTAGGTAGAGAAGTGGGAAAGGTCTCTTTGTGGAACTGTTCTCCCAAAATTCTTCCGAATCCTCAGCGTGCTAGTCACGAGACATCCTTTGGCCTTTATTTTTTCTTCTTCTATAATGCAATTTTGAAGACTCATAAACTTGCATAAATCATGACTGGATATTAAGTCTTAACATTGGTTTTATTTTAAAATACTGGAAAGGTGTATTTACACAGACATGAAGATTAGTAGCTTATCAGCATTCATATTTCAGCAGTAGATAAAATTGCTGTGCCTATTATGGGTAAACAGAAGTGAAATGGCCATGTAACAATCTTACCCCACACCTGGTCTGTTATCCTGACACACTGTGATCCAATATGGGCTCTTTTAGCTCGCAAAGTTAAAGACCAAAAAGATATGAAAAGATACAATTTGATATTAAAACACCTTTTAACATTTACCCTTATTAATAAAAAATGTCATTTGCCCAAAGATTTGTTGAATGAATCTTTTATTGTATATTAATCTTTTTTATACATACAAGCTGAAGAATAAAAAGGTAATTAATTACACAAGGATAATTGTCAATCTCCTTGCTATAGAACAAAAAATATTCATGGATAAGATTTATTCCATTTCTTATTGTAATGGTAAACTTCTATATGATGCAAATTAGCTTTAATTGGAAGTTCATTCATTCATTGTTGCTGTTTTTAGGAATCCAGATTGTCGACGCCTGGCTAGTTCTTCAAAAGATGGTGATGTGCGCATATGGGATACTTTATTGGGGACCTGCCTTCTAGTGCTGTCAGGTCATGTCCAAGGAGCTACTTGTGTCAAGTGGGGAGGAGCAGGTCTATTGTACTCTGCTTCACAAGATCGTACAATCAAAGTTTGGAGAGCAGATAATGTGAGTTTATGTTTTATCGGATTGATTCTATTGAAAAAATTATAAAGCTTGAAAACATTTTATCATTGACTATTAATGATTTGGTACAAAGATGTACTTAATAGTTAGTTTACTCAAAATATTGATTTGCAATTTTGGCATGGTATTTTAGGTTCTTCTTCTTCCCTCCCCGATTTTTTCTTATGGGGTTTTCTGAAAGATAAAGTTTATGGTCATCAGCCACGAAGTCTTCAAAAATTAAAGAATGCAATATCTTTTGCAATAGAATAAATTGGTGATCTCTGCAGAAATGTTTGCTGATCTGTAACTGAAAGATTTTGGATTTGTATTAATCATGACGTAGGACATTTTGAAAATTTTAGAACATAACTCATTGACACTTTTCATATTTCATCATTTATTTAGTATATTTCTTGATTTATAATTATTAATAAATACAGTTATAAAATGTTGCGTTACTTTTGTTACACCCTGTATATATACTATATTTTTTACTTTTTTAGGTATTTTTTCAGCCTATCGGGAAAAAAAAATAGGAAAGCAAGTGGTGAGAAATTAAGAATAGGCACATGGAATGTTAGGACTATGAATTCAGGGGGTAAACTAGAGAACTTAAAAAGGGAAATGAGAAGGAATAATGTAGGTATAGTAGGTCTTAGTAAAGTTCGGTGGGAAGGAGAAGGCGAGATAAATTCAGACGAATTTAAGATTATTTACTCGGGAGGAGAGAAAAAGGAAAGGGGAGTGGGGATAATAATGAGGAAAGAGATAGCTTAAAGAATTAGCAAGGTAGTGACAGTTAATGATAGATTAATAGCTGTAAAACTTCAGATGGAGCCAGTGGAAATGCTTATAATTCAAGTGTATATGCCAACAACTAATGCTGGCGACGACGAAGTAGATGAAATCTATGAACAGATTATGGAGATATTGGAGGAGGAGGGAAAAGGAAGGATCACCACCATAGTAATGGGAGATTGGAACAGTGTAGTCAGAGAGGGACAGGAAGATAACATAGTGGGAAAATATGGACTAGGGAAGAGAAATGAAAGAGGGGATAAACTTGTGGAATTCTGCCATAGAAATAGGTTGATTGTAACTAATACATGGTTTAAGCATCACCAGCGGAGACTTTACACATGGAGAAGCCCAGGAGACCAGAGACGATACCAGATAGATTACATACTAGTCAATGAAAGATTTAGAAATAGCATTAAAAATGTGAAAACACTACCAGGGGCAGATATCGATTCTGACCACAACCTTTTGGTGGCAAATATACAATGTAGACTGAAGAGTGTTAAGAGAAACATAAGAGTTAACAAGAAATGGAACTTAGAGGAACTCCTTAAAAACAAGGAGGCTATCATGACTGAGCTGGAGGAAAGGTTGGGGGAGAGAGCTGAAGAAAATAGGAAGAGTGTAGATGAGGAGTGGAGATACATCCATAGCAACATTAAAGATGTAATGGAAAAGAAGGTAGGAAAGATAACGGGTCAAAGAAACAAAAAACCCTGGATCACAGCAGCCATGCTGCAAGAAATGGAAGAGAGGAGAAAGTGGAAGAACATAAACACTGAAGAAGGCCAAGGAAAGTACAAGGAGTTAAATAATGCTTTAAGAAGGGAAACAGATAAAGCCAGAGAACAGTGGATAAATGAGAAATCCGAGGAAATTGTCGAGTTTGAAAGAATTTGTAGAACAGACTTCATGTATAGCAAAGAAAGAAAGAAGAAGAAAAAGGCAAGAAAGATAGGACGTAAAGGAATCATGAACAAAAGTGGTAAAATAGTCTCTGAGCCAGACAATCTAAAAAATGTCTGGAAAGAATATATTGAGGTTCTGTATGACAAAGAAGGAAAGCCAAGAAATATTGAATTAAATGAAAAAGAGGATGTGGAAAAAGACCAGCTAGGACCAAGTATTCTTGATTCTGAAGTTAAAAGAGCAATTGATGACATGAAAAGAGGGATGTTGAAAGTGATGATATACCAGTGGACGTTCTTAAGGTTTTGGGGTCTAAAGCAGTTAAGCAACTCACGAAATTCTTTAACCAAGTATATGATACTGGCATATGGCCTGAAGATTTTTTAGATGTTGTTATTGTACCACTGGAGAAAAAGAACAATGCAAAAAGTTGTAAGGATTACAGAACTATTAGTTTAATTTCTCATACAGCTAAAGTTCTAACCAGAATAATAACCAAAAGAATTGAATGTAAAATAGAAAAGGAGCTGCAAGATAATCAGTTTGGTTTTAGAAGAGGAAGGGGGACTAGAGATGCTATAGGATGTATGAGGATGATGATAGAAAGAGCGCTAGAAGTCAATAAAAGTATGTATTTTTGTTTTGTAGATTGGGAGAAATCTTTTGACCGAGTGAAATGGGATAAAATGCTGGGTATTTTAAACAAAATAGGAATAGATTGGAAAGATAAAAGACTGCTTAAAAACCTTTACTTTGATCAAAAGATTAGAGTCAGGGTTGAAGAAGAAGGAACAGAAAGTACTTCAATAGGGAGGGGAGTGAGGCAGGGTTGTCCTATTTCACCAGCGATATTTAATATTTATGCAGAAACAATAACAGAAGAGGCGTTGATGGAAGAGAAAGGATTTAAGATAGGAGGTGAAAGTATTACCACCATTAAATTCGCAGATGATCAGGGCTTAATAGCAGAAGGCGAGAAAGAGCTTCAGAGGATGACAGACAGACTAGTGGAGGTTGGCCAACAATATGGAATGAAGATCAATGCAGAAAAAACGAAAGTCATGGTGGTTTCAAAGGAACATAAAGAATTAAATATAATGGTAAATGGCCAAAAATTGGAACAAGTGAGTAGTTTCAAATATCTTGGCAGTATTTTAGCGCAGGATGGAAGTAGTACACAGGACATCAGAAGTAGGATTGCAATGGCAAAAGCAGCATTTAACGAGAAGAAGGAGCTTTTCACAAGCAAGAAAATAAATTTAGAAACAAGGAAGAAATTAGCAAAATGCTACATATGGAGCATAGCTCTTTATGGTGCAGAGACGTGGACGGTAAGGAGGAAGGAGGAAAAATATTTAGAAAGTTTTGAGATGTGGGTATGGAGGAGAATGATGAAAGTGAAATGGACAGAGAGGAAGAGAAATGAAGAAGTATTAGAAATGGTGGGAGAAGAAAGGATGCTAATAAAAACAATCAGGAAAAGAAAAGCAAATTGGATAGGGCACATATTGAGAAGACAGTGTTTACAAAGAACAATCTTAGAAGGAAAAATTAGTGGAAGAAGAGGAAGAGGGAGAAAAAGAATAGGAATATTAGATAATATAAAGCAGGGATATAATACTTATAGAGGTATAAAAGAGGCTTCTAGGGAGAGAGAGAAATGGAGGCAGCGATTCAGTTAAAACCTGTCTTCGGACAGAAGCATGATGATGATGATGAGGTATTTTTTGTGTGAAACAGTTTGATGAATTATTTTAAGCATCCATAGAATCACTATATTACGCATCTTTATTCCAAATTTTATGGATTACTTCATGTATACTGCTTTATCATAGATTTCTACATCTTCCCTGTAAGTTTATTGGAAAACACTTCAAATAAGAGAAAACGAAGATGCTAGAAGCATGTAGGGACAGGCAAGAGAGGAGGTATTGTATTTGCCCACTCAACAAAAAAATACCAAAAAATATAGGTTCTACATTACCCTCCTATTCATCACCTGGTATTGCTTGCCTTTTTCTACTGGTTGATGCCATGATAACTTGGAGTTTTTTAACCTCTTGGAAATTAATGTAAAAGTAACCATGGGGAAAAACGAACGAGCTAACTCCATACTGTATAAATGTTTCCCTCAGTCTAACTTATACAGAGCAACGAGAATATTTTTTGTGCAATCCAAGCACTTCGTCTGCGCTCTGATCATACTTTTGGTCAAGAGATAGCTACGTAAATATCTTTGAAAGGGTTTGTTTGTGCATTGATGTCGGATAAGTGTTTCTCTCTCTCACTCTCATTATATTGCCCTCAAAAAATACTGAACCAAGCACATGGCCCAGATGCAAAGACCCTTCATACTTCCTCTCCATATAGCTCTCACATGTTGATACATAAGAAAAAATATCTCAAGAGGGAGACATTTCAAAGCTGATAAACAGTGCCTACATCCCCTTCTACTTCACAGTAGCTTTCGTGCAGAGGTTCGGTGTATCTTAGCATTGAATAGGGTGTTTTTAAGAAGCCACAATTTGCATAAATACGTGAAAATTCAATCACAAAATTTAACGTATTTATAATAAAGGTAAAAAGAAAGTAAAAATTGCAAAATTAAGCACAATAGGAAGGCACAAGGTTACTGTTTTAAATATATCAAGGTTTTTCAGAATTAAAAATATTTATTGCGTCACAAAAATAAAGAAATCTAGTGATCTCGGCGGGGTACCCAGTACATAGGACCGACTGCATTTGAAGTTTTCATACTGGGTATGCAGGATGATGTTGAGGGTTTAATCTTAAGTTTGAGGCCTAACTTTATGGAACTAGTCAACCATGCTGAAAAATATGTTTCTACTAGTGGTTCAATAATTTTGAAAATTTTAAATGAAAATATCACTTTTACTCTTCTGTAACTTTGGGAGATTCATGAAACCACTTAATATTTTTGATGACTGAAAATGCATAGTATACATTTTGCAAAACATTCCATTATTGCCAGACATAACACATACATTGTGAGACTTGTTAAGGCCATCTCAGATTGGGAATAAAAGATATATTTGGATGTTTTCACACTTTTACTCTTGGCAATTACTATATTTTTCCGAATTCAAGATTACCCCAAATCTAAGATGACCCTCCTTTTATCAGTCTGTCAAAACAGAAAAAAGATTTAGTGAACTAATTCCATGTGATTCCTGCAAAAATTTAAAAAGTTGCAAAACTAGCAGAAATTTTTATTGTGTCCCATAATTTTCTTGAATATCATAGGTATTATATCAGCCATCATCAGCCTCTGTACTCTCTTCATCAGTCCTCACCCTCCCAATATTTATCATTCTGAGCTTTGTCCATAGACTCCAGTACGTTATCTAATATATAAAAATGATGTCATCGTCGTCAGTGGGTGGGAAAGCAGAACTGTAATGCTATTTTTAACAAACTTTCCGAGTGACTAGAAGATTGACATTTGGTGGGAATGTTTGATTCTTGAAGTAAAAGCCATTGATGAAAAAAAAATTCCAAAATCAACCCGGGTTCGATTCCTGAGAATGATTTCCATTGCCCATAAGATAACATGGAGAAATCGATATTTCGACCCGCAAGCTTATTTTCTTTTGCTTATTATAATTCACATATTTGACCTTCGATCTCCAGACTAGGACTGCATTAAAGAAAAATAACAATAGTTTCTTATTCTTATCATCTTTTAACGCCTTCGAATCGAAATCTCTCGAATTTAACTTTTTAATATCATATTTTGATAAAATTTAGCATTTTTAAGGAGAAGTCGCCTTGCCAACTGATTGCATTGTTGAGCTCGAAATCCTATTACTCTCACATATGCTCCCGTTCCCTCCGGACCTCCATGGACCCTCCCGGCCCAATTCATAGCTATCAAAGATATCTCAGAATTAGTTTTTACTATCTCCATATACATAGTATAGAGAAAGTATTGTTTTCATAAAAAAATTCGAATTAAAGATTTCAACAGAAACGTTTTGACTATTTTCGCGATGATATCTGTGTCTGTCGGTCTGTCTGTATGTGATAGGATTTTTACTTTCTCCATATGTAGTATAGAGGAAAGTATTGTTTTTATGAACATGAAAAAATGCGCAAAAGTTGAAATGATTGTGTTACCATATGACACAATTTTATTCGCCAAAGATGGCGTAGCCCAGGCATTACCGGGTACTTTCAGCTAGTATGTTAATAATAATGATATATCATAAGTAAGAAGCATCTATGTAGTATAGATAGGCTTCATTGTTCTTCATTACTGGTACCAGAGGTGATACTGTATGAGAATAGCATAATGAAACAGTAATTTTCAGTATTTTCTTCAAGTGTTTGTTTCTACATAATAACAATGCCACATCACCCTTCATCTAGAAATGATGATCAAAACAGTACCAAAGTTAGTCCCATTCGGTAGATGCCATGAATGTACACATTTTCCCATGCTGGCATTGGCATGTGACACATACATATTTCAAAGTTAATTCTAAATACAAGATTAATATTGGATTCACTACAAATCAAGACAAGGGCTATAGTAGCAGTCATTGTAAAAAGAGGATGCTATGAATTTTTTTACCATATCCAATTTTTACTTGATTTATCTTTCATTATCATCTATGCTATGTTAATATTCATATAATTCTTTCTATTTCAGGGGATACTTTGTCGTACTCTGTTGGGTCATGCCCATTGGGTTAACTCACTTACTCTCAACACTGATTATGTTCTGCGGACTGGACCTTTTGATCCTGTATTATCTGGAAAGAAAGGATCTCTTGATTCTTCCGATAACTGCAGTGAGTTTGCTATGGTTTATTATATCATTATTACAGTCTTCATCATATATTTTGCCTCCAGATGTAATCTGCACTACTTTGTCACTTATGAACATTCTGCAAATGGTTTATGCTGTTCAAGTTCTTGTTCTATGTGTTGGTATATTGTTGAATGTTTGACAACTGTGTCATTAGAAATCTTATCCTAATTTTCCATGGTTTTTAATGATGTTTTGCATGAATGGTATTTATAATACAGCATTGGATTAAATAAATTAGCAAATTTGTCGGCAACCATTCTAAATTTTAAGAATGGATAAAATTTAGGACATTTATTAGCAGACAGTTAACTCGGTGACAAATGAAGTATGTTTCAAGTAGGTATTGCCTACAGAGTGGTAGAGAGATATAGACTCCTAAGCAAAAAAAAATCTAGACTACAGGGAAGCCCATAAGTCCTAATTGGTTATATCAGTGATGTCCAACAGCATCGCAACTTGTGGCAAATCAGCCATTGATATGTGGCAAATTCATGGTCTCAGTTTACTGTCTACTATTTTTTATTAGTTTATTAAATAACAACTATTACTAATAGAATAGAATCTCGATTTTGTATCTCCTCTGTATCTTTGTATTTTATATGGGAGTTACGTTTACGAGAAGCAATGCAACATAATTTTCATTCGCATTTTAAAATAATTTAGAATTATCATACAAATATAGTACATAGTACTTGAACCAAACAATGCTTTAAAGATTCATTTTCCTACTGTCTATTTAAAAATACGTGTCTAATCGGACCATATATTTGTTTTGAACAAATTTTTGCTGTTTTTGGATTAAAAATCTTCCGTCGTCAAGGGCAATCGCATTATTGTTCCTTGGACTAATTTAGGTCATCGCTTAGAGGTTCCCCACTCCTGGCACTGTCAGCCTCCTTACCATCCAATTTTTTATCTACCGTATTTACCCGAATCTAAGACAAGTTTTTTTTTCGAATTTCAGTTTGCGAAAATCAGGGGTCATCTTAAATTCGGGTATAATGTAGGGTTATGCATTAATCAACATTTTTTGTACATATAAAACATAAGATAAAATAATTATATTTACTGAAATTTTTCATTGGAATCTTACGACCCAGATTTAAATTAATACAGTATTATTTTTTTAAATGGTACATTTTAAAAAATAATTTTTTTTCCTCGAACAAAAATTTGTAACAAACCTCTTCAATGAATGAATGAACTATATGTCGAATATGTACAAATGACATGTTATTTAACGAACTAGAGATCTATTGAATTTTATTTTTGAAGGATAATGTTCAGTGTACAATTATTGCATGAACGATTCCTAAAAGTGAACTAAAGGTTCCTTGTCTTTTGGCGAATATCTTTTCACAGATGTCAAAACAAATGAAGACGTAATTCGCCGGAATTTACCCATTTATCAGTTTTATTCCATAAATTCTCTAATTGTGATTTTGTCTTACATACCTTTTAAATAACAAACCTTTTCAATCAATGAACGAAATATACCTATACCTGAATACATGTTATCAAAATACATGCCAAATGCATACAAGTGATGTGTTATTTAATGAAGTAGAGATCTATAGTTTTATTTTTGAATGATAACATCAGTGAACCATTACTGCACGAATTATTCCCTAAAGTGATCTACACTTCCCTTGAAATTGATGGAATAAAGTGATCGGAAGATCTTATGCTGACAGGCATAAGCTGTAATGTTGGGAATATTTTTGAAACGAGAAAAAAGTTTGCTATGGCCAGGAATTGAACCTGGGTCTTCCACTTGCCGGGCAGATATTCTACCACTGAACTATTGTAGCAGATCAATTTTCTCATTTCTGGATGTTTTCTTGGTTGGGGCCAAAGTAGCCAAGCTAGTATCAACCTGCTCCAACAGATGTTCTCAAAGAGATACACTGCCTGACAAGTGGAATACCCAGGTTTGATTCCCAGTCATAGCAGACTTTTCTTGTTTCAAAACGACAAGATTTTTTATGACCATTACTTCTGTTTCGTGCCGATTATTTGCATTTCGGATCATTCGTTTGTGAGGCCAACAACCAGAATGTCCTCTACTTTTTTGTTTTGAAGTTCAGTTTAAACTTTGGCACCCTAGAATGATCATTATTAGCAGTTTTCAAAGTAAACAAATGTGATAACTCTCGACTTAATTACTTTTTGGCTCAGTTTGAACTTGCCACCAATGCTGCTATTTTCGACATGAAACTTTAGTTTAAAATTGAAAGAAATGCCATCATTTGGAATGTAAGGTTTTCATTTACGATTTACGGTCTTTGTATTTTGAACATAATTTAGAGAAATGTTATTTTGTTTAGTTAGGTTTTCATTTTTTATTATGAATTTTTAATGTAAATCTAAGAATTGCTTTCATCTTATAACGTAAGATTTTGTGCCACATACCTATATGGAACGCAATTACTAAAAGAAATGTTGCCACTTTAATGCTTCGTTTTTATTTTTTGTGATGTATTTTGAAAAATTAAAAGAAATGTTATCACTTTTATATGATAGTTTTTAATTTTCTATTACACATTTCTAACCTAATTAATAAAAGAAATCTTACCACTTTTTAATGCTAGTGTTTTTTGCGGCTTGGAAATGTTTGTTCCAGGACCCATGAATGCATATGTACATCACATACTCAACATTTCATTTAAGTAATTCATCAATTTAAGTTAAAGGATTTCCTTGGAATGAACAAAAGTTTGAAAATGACATGCAAAAATGCATTGGAAGTAAATTGCAAAAGTGCCAAAAGAAGTAAACACATGCAGAATGTACAGTGATTTTTCAAAACACGATTTTTCGATCTTTTAAAATCACTAGTACTCGAATATAATGTGGGGGCTACTTCAAAAATTTAATTTTTTGAAAAAAAACATCGCATTATATTTGGGACAATATGGTATATATGTAGCAAAGATTATGCAAAAGAACAACAAACGTACATGCTATAAGCAACGTAATCAAGTGTTACATAGTTTATAAAAGGATTAATGCCATGTGTCAGATTCAAGTTGTCACAAGTCAAAACTATAGTTTAAAGTAAATTTGCAGCAATATACAAAGTTTAATTTAACCTTTGAAAAGGTATATGTGAAAAAAGAAATATAATGTACCTAAAATAAAGACTAGCACGATTTAAATGTTGTGATGTTTGCTGTGATCATATGATCACGCTAGGTGTTAATGGGTCAGGGGCGTATCCAGGTATCATCGTAAGGGGGGGCATGAGGACTAGGTTTTTGAGCAATTATTTTTTCTGAAGATAGACCTAGGAAGACTTATACGACATAATAATGTTTGACTGAGTTTTCTTTATTTGAATATCAGGAAAGCGTGTGAATAATAATTCTTACGTGTTTATCAGAGCACAATGAAAATAGATAGTATATAATTTTCAAAGATTTGGCAATAAACACATTGAATAGGCAAGGGTACGAAATAGCCAACAAAATTGACAAAGGAATGAATAATAGATGTACGTTTGTACATTAAGTTTATGCATAAAATTGATTACAAAAAATTACAAACTAGAAAAAAACAACATAAAACATCCTGAAATGGGTAACAAAATAAACAAAGGAATGAATAATAAAAGTCCGCGTATACATTAAAGCTACACAAAAAATTGCAGAACAGAATTACAGAAATGGACAAAATTACAAAATACAAGCAAAAATTACAAAATAGAATTTTAAAATAATTTTAAAAAATATACTCTCTGTGAAAACAGAAAATACAATTACATTGTTTAAGTTTAAAAATAAATAACGGTGATTGAATAATAAATAAAAATTACTAATAACCTGTTAAAAAACGATAAGCTATTTCGAATAAAGTTGAACTGTTTTGAATACACGATCTCTTAAAAAATGTTAACACTATACAAGCAGAGACGAAAGTGTTATAGTGATTTCACATTCACTTAATCCCGTGTCCACAGTACAGGCGTCGCGAGCGAGCAATACTATTTCGTCTTCAGATAAAAAAAATGTAATAATTTATTAGTGTTCCACGTAGGCAAGACTAGAGGCGTTTGGAAAGCAAGTAAATATTCAAGATGATTATGGAATTCCGTGGTGATGTTTCTTTTCAAATTTAGGCCGCCAACTGCGCAGAACGTGAGCGATTGAAAAAGAACGGCGTAATTTTTCGACATCCGAACACGTTCGTTTCAAATGCGGTGCGACACACTGAACAGATATTCTGACACATAAAAAATGACCCAACATGTCGCGCTTTCATTGTGCCCAAAACCAAAACTCAATACATTGTAATCAATGGTGAGTGATACAATGAGAAGAATTTGAATGCGCAGAAAAAACGATCACTTCACTGATGCAAAGAGGAATAGACGCTCACAGTACTTTGTGGTAGAATAGAAACGCCGCGTTTTTTTTAAGATCGCTTGCCGATATTCAAGTCATAACAAATCATTGTTTTCCCGATATTTTGTCTTTCAGTTAGCTCTTCGTAGACTAAGACCGAACAGGAATCGCAACTTGAGAGAATAGAGAGGAAGCGTCAAGCCTCCTGTTCTTTTTTTTTAATTTCGAATTTTTTAAAGGGGGCATATGCCCATTCGGCCCCCCCCCCTGAATACGCCAATGTAATGGGTTAAAGTATATTGGTAAAAGGTAAAAATCTCCAAATGCCATACTAAATCTAAAGTTAAAAAACTCCCTCAAAGTAAAGTATAATTCGATAAAGAAGAAAGGGTGGAAACTGAATGCTGCTGAGATGATGTTGGGGTCCATATCACTTACCAAAGATGACTTTGCGGGTATAAGTAAGGGAATGTTTACAGTCTGAGCAACACTATTAGCTTTTATTGCTGTAAGCACATTATCTTCATCTGAGGAATATTCCACACTAACAGGAGGAGACTTACTACCAAAAGAAAACAATTTCTTGAGAACATTTTTTTCAATAAAACTTTCTTTTACTACAATAGGACACATTACACATGATTTTAAAAGATGTTGAATCATTCTGTCTTTATGAATTGCATACTCCTGACATTAAGCATTTAACGTGTCATTCAGAGAGAGGAGGAGAGATGCATGGAGAAAGATAGAGGGGGTAAAAGGATGTCAATTTCCCACCATTCCAGCTTTTTATGTGACTATAAATAAGTCTCAAGGGCAAACTTTTTCTCATATAGGCCTTTTTCTGGGTGAGCCAGTTTTTGCTCATAGCCAATTATATTGCAAACCAAAAATGGAAATATATCATTTGTGTTTGTTAAAAATTCACAGTTACAAGGAAAATTGAAATATGACAGCAGTTTTTCACCATGAATCTTGTGTATAAAGAAATTTTAAATCCCTAATTTTTGTCATTAAATTATATAATATTTAATTTTGTTTTATTTTTTTCTTATCCTGTTGTTGAATTTTTAATATATACTTACGAGTTAATGTTTAAAAAAATACAAAACATGTGTATGCAGAAATATCTTAAATAATTTTCTATGACAAAGCATTAAAGTTTATGTTATACAACCATTATTTTAGAATAAAAAAAATTGATATTTGGAAGATATGAATAAATTATTTCTAAGAATAAATATGGGAATTTAAGTTAAATAATATATTCCTTTCCATCATATTGATGGGCTTCTATACTTGTATACTCCATAATAAAATCGGTCCCATTATTTTATTGTTAGATCTTGTATAGTAAAAAAAGTCTTTTATGAATCAAAAGACTGATAATACTCAATGAATCTGTATCTTCTTTTCCAGCATGACCTTGATTCTAATGCAATGCATTAATCATTAAGTTTGCAGTAAATTATTTATTTGAAATATATTACCTTTTTGTATGATCATTAATTGCAGTAACTAATATGGGCTGATGTTTTATTTAAGGAAAACATCTGTCAAAGCTTGCTGAGGAAAGGTATCTGGCTGTATGTCCTTCTGAAGGCGATGAAAGAATTGTGTCAGGGTCTGATGATTTTACTCTATTAATATGGCAGCCTGAAAAGGATAAGAAACCTCTCGGTATGTTATAATCTGATGTATCTACAACTTGATAAAATTACTTGTTTTGCTATGGTTGACACGATAGTAACACTGTATATTTGAATGACTAATTAGTCCCTAAAGGAGGCTTATGTTTATATCAAGTGAAGTAGTTATCATGTAGTAAATTTATGTAATGTTAAAGGATTTTATTTTAATTTAATTTGTGATGGATTTATTTTGTACAGCTTAGGGTTATTGTGATTGGCCTGTGTTGTTTTTCCTCTGTATGCTAAGGCAGTGGTCTTCATACTTTTTTGCTCGCATACCCCCTAAAAGAATTTTGAAAACCTATGTAACCTCGGGTTCATTTTGAAGTTAACATCCAACATTTTTGTCATTAATAGGTATGTAGTTATAGATATCTTATGGTTTTGTGCACTTATATATTATTATGATTATCTTTTAATGAGTGTTTATTTATATATTCATCATAAGTTAAAATAATAATAAAGGATATAATTTGTTGTATTATAAATATTGACATATTTTTAAATAAAACCATGACATCACATTTCGAAATGTATCCAATAGAATCTAAAGTCTATAGCGATTTTATACCCCACAATCTTCCATTTTAAAAGTACATGGATAAGCTAATCTTGAACAACCGAAAAGTTTTCGTCGTGTCTTTCTCTCCTTGAAATCCCATTTTCTTCCCACTTCACCCACAGAATATCTCAATCGCGCATTAGCCTAATATAATACATTTTTGCTTGAAAGTTTTTTATTGATCAACCAATGATACTTCTCTGCAACAAAATATGTAAATCGAAATTTTTATATTTTTTTTATTTCTTGTGACTATAAAGCTCTAAGTATTACAAATTTTTTTTCTGGGTTCAGTTATCATTACAATTATTATTGGTACACTATTGAGCAAAACAATATTAATATACTACAAATTTGGTTAAACAATTATTAAAAATAAGAATTAAAGTTTTATTTTAAATACATCCCTTAATGAGATGGATGGGGTTATTTTTTTCAATTAGTTCCTGTATTCGTGGGTGACTGTTACTTATTGCTAGAATGAGACGGCTCAACATCAATTCTATTTCTATTTTTCGTTTTTATAGATGCAAGAGCTGAAAAACCTTGTTCACATGAATAAGTAGATGGGAATGGAAGGAGTTTTGTTATAGCAATGTCACTCAATTCTGTAACTCCTTCCGAGTCATATGCCAAAAATCACATAGTAAGCTACCATCAAAAATCATTTTTAATGATCTGTCAGCGGACAACACAAATAGGTCCTCCTTCAGTTTTGTTGAAAGTAAAGAATTGGAAACTGCTTGACTTGCAAAATGATTTGTTGCCCAGTCATTAGAGCCATCCACTTTCTCAATTTCTGAAAAGTATACTAAAAGGGCTTTACCAAGACTTATCAAATGACTATTAATTATACCTGTTACTCTTTCACTTAGAGCCACCTTGTTTAGCATGATACATATATTCAGAAAGGGATTGGAAAATCAAAATATTGTTGATTTCAACGCACCTTTGCCAATGCAGTATTTTTTGATAAAATGCTTTTATCTTATCATGTGCTTTAAATATATTTTTGTCAAAACCTTGGAGCTGCAGATTTAGGTCATTCAATTTATGGAAAATGTCTACCATATAACCTAATTGGCAAAGCCAGTCCTTATTGTCAAACCAATCAGGCAAATCAAACTTAATTTTTGTCAGAAAATGTCTGACTTCATTTTTCAATTCAAATAAACGTGTTAATATGCGTCCCCATGACAACCATCTCACTTCTGAATGCAACAATAGCTGGGTATGAGTTGATCCCATTTCCTCACACCACATCACTTTTAAAAGACACGAGTTTAACGCCCTGGACTTAATAATATTTATAATTTTAATGGCAACATCCAATGCTCCATGCAAGTCAGGACTCAACCTTTTTGCAACCAAAGCTTATCTATGAATAAAACTGTTCCCAAATTAAATTAGTATTTAAAGCACGGATACGAGCAATAAGGTCGTTCTTGTACCCGGTCATTGCAGCAGCAATAATCTTATATACAAAAAGAATATTTATTTGTTAAACATCAGTACAAATGAAATACTATATGTGTAACTACTGTAACCAAATTGTTTAAATTTGTCCATAATTTTTTAAAGTTTTACAATTTTCTGTTTCTTTTCCCAGCCAGATTGACGGGTCACCAGCAGCTTGTCAATGATGTTCGTTTTTCTCCTGACACTCGCCTTCTTGCCTCTGCATCCTTTGATAAGTCAATTAAGCTTTGGGATGGTAGAAGTGGAAAGTGAGTTTTGTAATTGCTTTATACATTTACACATGTAGGACTCAACATATGTTAGCCAAATTCATCAATAACATTAGTAAATGATTTTGATATGCATTAGTGTGGCATTTTTTTGTGTAGCCTATTTCTAGATTTGTTTCCTTTGTATTATTTTGGGTGAAAAAGTTATATTAGTGTTATACCCTCAAATATCTATGGGGATTTTTATTTAAATTTGTCTGCAGTACACCCACTCCATGCTTAATGCTCTTAATTGATTATACATAAATCAAATGAATCAGAGCATATACTTCTGTAAGAAATAATTTTAAAAGCGTTAATTTATTCCTGCGATCCTATAAATGGATATGGGAAAAGCCACTAATTTACTAATATAAAAGGTCAGGGATTTCTGTGTATAATGGTGATGACATAAGTTATGACGTCACAAAAAGTTTCACGCTCTTAAAATGCAAATAACTCGATCAAATGTGCAGATATAAACTTGAAATTTGGCAGAGATAATCTATTCAGATATAAAAATGCTGTGACAAAGGAAAATTTACGTAAAACGTCCAGGGTTCAACTCCAGAGGATGATTTGCATTTCCCATAAGATTACACGTAAAAATCGACTTTTTGATTTGCAGGCTTTTCTTCATTTTTAGATTAAAATTAGAAAACATTGGCCCACAACCTTTAGATCTGGATCATTAAAAAAAAATATATAAGGTTTCAGTTCATTGTTTTTTGTCTACAGTTTGAAATCCCTCATGTTAAATGTTTAATTCACTTATTTTGGGAAAATCCTATTGTTATTCCAATCCTTATTGGTTTAAGTATGCTTTGAAGGCTTTTAATATGAGAAGGACAGAAAGAAGAAAAGGGAGGGAAAATCTTTTCATAGCAATCAATGTAAACAACATTCATTGCGTTATTTACGAGAAGGTATACCTAAAAACCTAAAATACTATTAGAAAAGATTGAAAATTGTTATGATGAGCTAAATTCAATATTATTGAAATAGAAATGGTATGAAAATCTGAGAAACGTGCTGGACATTTTAATAAACAAACCGAGCATGTAAAAATATTATGGAGTGAAGGTTTGGGTGATAGGTTACAGGAGTTAAGTAGAAGAATGGAGGAATTGAGGGCAGTTTGGGAAATAGTGAGTGAAATAGAGGTTTAAAAGAATCACAAAAATATTAATAAAAGACTAGGTTGTCCATCTGTTGGTCTGAGTGTAAAGTTATTAAAACGTGTATAACTCAATCAAGGATGTAGATAGAAAATAGAAATTTGGCAGAAATTTATATAATGAGCCAACCAGAATTTATTTAGGGTTGACATGGTAATTTAAGAAGTAAATGTCCATTTGTGGCACTATTTTGAGGTGGGGATATATTGCACTTCTTCTGAATAAAATTTATGCATTTTAATTTATTGAAACAATTTTATGTGGACTGAAAATTTAAAAAATGTATAATTCACATTATAGTATGTTCCAGAGTGTTGAAATAGTTTTGGCCACCTAAAGTTAACTAGTGTAATGTTTAACAAATAAATATTCTTTTTGTATGTAAGATTTGTATCTACATATATCATGCTAAGAGGATAGCTACATTTTTGAGGGGAAATTGAGAAGGAGTAAGGGAGGTGAATGGTAGGGAGAAAGAGGGAGAATGGGAAGTGAGCATGAAGAATAGGAAGGAGAGAGGGATGGAGAATGGGACAAAGGAAGAGGGAAAATAGGAAGGAGAGAGGGAGGGAAGAGAATGGAAGGAAGAATGGGAAGTACCTTAATTTTAATACATAATCTGCACATACCCATCATATTTGATGGACAATTATGCTAGTACAGTCCCTGTCAAAAAAATAAACCATGAATAAATTGCCCTCGTGAATTTAGGCTTCCCAGTAACTCTGGAAAATAAATGTGGCAATGTTCTTTATAGTATGAGGGAGGGAGTGGGGAAAGGGAATGTTTTCTGTTGGCTCCAATACGTAGACGACATTCTTTTTCTATGAACAGGAACCAACCGCCAATTAAACTCATTCCTTACCCTTCTCAATTCCCTACACAATTCCATTTCCTTCGCCCTTCCCTTATAATTTCTTAGACCTCTCCATTTTTATTGAAAACCAAATACACATCTTTGCAATCTATAGGAAACCTTATATGGACCACCTTATACATAGTACCTCCCTACATCACATCTCCCACAAACATGCCATTTTCCACTCCTCCATTGGTTATTCAATGTTCCAATCCCACCTGATAACTTAAAAAAGAACTAGGGACAATTAAGCTACTCGCACACAATCTCTTTAAATAATGAGCTAAGAAATCCGGTAATGCTTGGCTAATATGAATTGTTATTATGACAGACTGTAATACATCAAATATCTTGCTTAATTATCGAAAGAAATTAATCACAATCATTGTCAATATAGTAATTTTCTTTAAACTGTCCAATAAAATTTGCAAGCGAAACAATATTTTTAATGTATGCGTGAAGTATCTTCCTATTTGAAATGTTGAGTTGTCCATCATTACAATGCATTGGAGTCATTTCTGACTTAAAGATTCTATGCTACGTGTGCCAGCTACCATAGCAACCTCTATGAACCTAATGAACTCAACCATCCACCCTCAAGCTATGATTTCCCTTCTCTCTTGTTAAATAATTCACCTCTCCTCTCTTAACCCTTCCACCTTGATCACCTCGCCTTCGACTAGCAGCGTAAATCTAACCTGCAGTCTGCGTTCCTCTAACGAAGCCCAATTCAGATTTTCTATTAATGGCATTACACTTTGTTTATTATCGAAGTTTCTCTTTTCTACGCTGTTTATTTGTTTTATATTTACATGAAACTTTTCACATAAATTTTCAATCGGTTTTTGTCCTTCATGATTTTGTTTCATTTTTAGCTTAATTTATTAATTAATTAATTTATTCATTTGTCCCAAAAACAGCACAATGACCCAATTACATTGGAAATGCAAATGTAAATGCACTTAAAAGCCTGAGTCCAATAATGCAAAAATTTGAGATTAACAATGCCAGCCACCATACCAACCTCCTTTATGATCTCCTCGCCTTCGACTAGCAGCGTAAATCTAACCTGCAGTCTGCATTCCTCTAACGAAGCCCAATTCAGATTTTCTATTAATGGCATTACACTTTATTATCGAAGTTTCTCTTTTCTACGCTATGTGTTTATTTGTTTTATATTTACATGAAACTTTTCACATAAATTTTCAATCGGTTTTTGTCCTTCATGATTTTGTTTCATTTTAAGCTTAATGTAAATGCACTTAAAAGCCTGAGTCCAATAATGCAAAAATTTGAGATTAACAATGCCAGCCACCATAGCAACCTCCTTTTTGAAATGTAAAAAAATCAGAAAAAATTTAATATAAACTTAAAACATGAGGGTGGAGGATGGAAGAGAGAAAAGGAGGAAGAATGGGAAGTGCCCTAAATTTAAGGCTTAATCCACGCATACCTGTCATATTATTGGGATTATATACTAGTAGTGGTTATGATCCAAATCTCTCAAACTTTTCGACAAAAAATTCTAAACTAACTTATTCTCCGGTCTTTTTCCACTACACCCCAACAAAAAATCTCCCAAATAGTGCAAACTCCCATTTACTGGCAGTTAATCAAACAAAATACCCAATCTATCCCTCAAAAGAAGATTTCCGAGTTGTGTTCCATACCCTCCTCACCCTTGTCAAGTATCTTATTAATACTAAAGGTAAAATTGAAATCAGGTTTCTATCTCTTTAAATGTGATAATTAGAGAGTGACTTACATAGGACAAACAGGAAGAAATTTTAAAATACGCTCGGAAGAACATCGAAAGTGCTACTTCAAGAGTTTGATTTCGCAAAACATTTATTAGACAATAATCACGCTAGTTCTTTCTCCCCAACTATCTTACATCTCTCAGAAAAAGATACAAATTTGATACCTCAGAAGCCATAGAAATAATCATCCATAAAAAAATAATACAATGTTAACCAATGAAGTTTTTGCAAGCCTTTCCTCTATCCTAGAATTATCCCACTTTGGAATACCTCTCCCCCTTTTATACCAGCCGATCCACTTATCCCTAGTATTGTAAAATTCTAGGGAATAAACTTTCGGAGAATATTCTCCAATGCGAGAATTTTCTCTTAAATACTTGTTCAATATTTCTTAAAGAATTTTACTAGTTATAATAATGTCTTTCTTTAATACAACTTCAAGAATCATGGAAGTTTCCAATTGTTAAAATGAAAATTCGGGAAAGGTAAGAAAAAAGATGTTTAAATTACTAGAACTTTTATTACAAATCTTGCGTTGCAGGATACAAATATTTTTAACTTTCTGGATTGAATACAATTTGAATCAGAAATTGGCAGTTTTCGAATGTCTCGTATATTTCTATCTCTTCTTCTTCCTCATTTCTCTGGTTCTGTTTCCTTTTTTCTCCTGGGGATTTCAAAGGAGCATCATTTGGATTTTTAAGAAGCTTTATATTATGGGCTATAAATGTCGGCTTGCCTGCCCTTGCTTGTGTTAACTTGTTTCTTTTTGCATTATGAATGATACTGTAAGTACTGAAACTTGTTTCAGTTGCTGCCGTTGTTGGTGGCGTATTCGGTATGTTGATCGCTGCTTTCCCTAATTTTGATCCATAACAAATAGCTTTCCACCATGTTACTGCATCTACTGAGCCAGCTGATTTTGTTACGTATGATTTTCCAAAAAAACCTTCTTTAGCTCGATACTCTGCAAGCTCTGCAATGACTTCTGCTGAGTGATCAGTGCCATACATTCTTGTGACTAATTTATCGATGAATTCAGTTCCTTGTATTTTTTCATCTCGAGTAAGGCACTCGCCATTGAATTTTGTATCTAGAATATTTGCAGCCTAGTGAATGTCTTTTAGAGCCATATCTTTTCGTTTTTCAAAATTTTTCATCACATCCTGTTCTTCTTGTTTGGTAAGTGGACTTCCGGGAAGTAGCCTATTAAAATGATCGCTTAATTCCCTGAAACATTCAGGAACTTTGCTCATTTTTGGCTGGTCAGATTCAAGCAGCTTAATCCATTTAACAACAGGACTTATCAGTGCATGCAGTTTTTGGACCCGTATGCAAAATACATCTTCATTCAGGATTGAATTTCTGGTATGTTTGTTCAGTGTAGTCTCTAAATCTTCTTGGACAGCAAGGCATTTTAAGACATTTTTTGATTTCAATAAGCTTTCTAAACAATATAAAATGGAACCTCACCTAGTTTTAATTGGCAATTTAAGTGCACAAGTTTGATTTTTCTCTTTATGAAATGCAGTAAAATGAGCTTGTAAAACTTGCGAATTGTTAATTTCTTTCACAATAGTTTTACAGGTAGCTTTAGTTTCTTCAACAGATTTTAAGTTACTGATGTCACCAATTAACAATCTTACCGTATCTGCCTGAATATGGGCCGACCCCGAATTTAAGGCGACCCCCCAAAAATTTCCAATTTTTGACAAAAACGTAAATTTCATAGATTTTATGCTGAAGTGCCAGGCATGCATGCATAGCCTAGAATACATTATTGGAGATCAAAGAATACAGTGGGAAATGGTTTAGTTGTTGATATTTGAAATATTAATCCAGTTAACAATTTCACGTTGTTGAATAATATTCCACATTCAGTTACGATAATTTCATTCATTTTCACAAAAGGTCAAATAAAGCAATAGTGACCTCGCAAAGATAATTTTTAATCCAAGTCTATTTCCAATTAAATTAGCATTTACATTGAATTTTATAATTATACATGCTCATATCGATATATCATATATAACTTCACATACATAAGTTTTACCGTAATTCAAACAGTTGAGCATCCAAAGCCGTCATTGCATTTTACGTAATCGTCTGTATAGTCAATGTACATAATTTTATTAGATTCCACGAATGAGGTTTTAACATGCATATAAACATTACATTGGCTATAGCAATAACTACAATAGTCAAGTAACACTTATAGGAACTTCTTTTAATGGATAATGAAAAATAATACAAATTGCTAACTATTCGTAATGATACATATGCATAGCAGTGAGAATCGAAAGAAAATATACAATAGCATTTATAAATGAAAGAACAGGTAACAATGGCAACAAAATACGGATACTGCTAAATTCAATATTCTAGCTTTATTCATTAATATTCATCATATGTCAAATATTTACTTTACGAAAAATATAGTACTATCATTTGAATGCGGCGGCAGTGAGAGATGTGCTGCCATCTATGGGTGACTATGAGACTTAACCCTAACCCCAAATTTTTTCTCGAACTCACATTTAAGCCGAGGGATGATTTTTTCATGATAGATTTTAACAAAAAACATTGGCTTATATTCAGGCAGATACAGTAGTGTATGAGCAGCACAAGTGTGCATAGCAATGTGATTGTATTTTTCGTTAAATATAGATAAGGATTGCACCATTGCTGCAGCATTATCAGTAACAATGACACCAAATTTTTCAGTGCCTATTTCTGCCATTATTCCATACGGAATGCCATATACTCAGCAGTATGGCATTCAACTTCGGTTGCCACTGCCTTGTAAAATACTGGTTGGGGTGTTGATATAATAAAATTTATAACATTCATTTCTTCGGTTGCTCCAAATCGCACTGCAGTGCAAGAGGAGGCTTCAGCAATTTTTGTTTTCATAAGGGCATCAACACATTGATATTCAGCTTCCAAAAGTTTGTTAGAAAGTGGGTACCTGGATGGCATCTTGTAAGATGGTCTTAATTTTTGCGTGGAAGTATTCCAATCTTCATTTTCAACCAGTGAAAGAAGCGATCCCAATGAGAATATAGCTTATGCAAAAAGTTCATCCAAAACCTTGTGTTCAGTTTCATTCATTGAATCAAAGTAGTGACTTATAGAGTGAGATACCTTGGCTGAACCAGATGTGGAAGGTGGATGTTGATGCAGTTGATGGTTGAGGTGATCTGCTCCTGGACTCAGAATTTTGTTGACTTTTCCTTTATGTAAGCAGGAGTCTTTAAACAATTGGAAATATGCTTTCTCATCCTTGTTGCATTTTTGTATATTTAGCCTTGCAGTACTTACATTCATATAACACTTTATCTTTAACTGTTTTATAAAGGAAATAGTCCCACACATCACTTTTAGGCTTAGTTCTTTCCATACTGATGAAAACACAACACACCTTGCACAACAGAGAACAACTGAAGAACAAATGTGTTATTGCCTCTTTATATACTTTTTGTGATGCTTCCAGAAAGTTCCATAACAGTCAGGATTCCTGATTCATGACTGTTCTAGAAAGTTACATAACATTTTGGAACATTCTATAATGTTCTCAAACTATCTGGAATGCTCAAGATAGCTCTATAACATTCAGAGTGATCTAAAAGTTGAATACACCCACTCCCCGCTTTAACGCTGTCCTGAATCGTGCTCGCACATTCCACATTAACGCTCTTCAAAATTTCTGGTGTAATTTACGAAGACCACTGTGCAGCGTCTCTGCACATTTACAACACACAAGACGTCAGTATTTTCAGTTGCTTGATGGTTCTGTGTACACCTGTAGATGTTTTTGTAGGTCAAAATATAGAGTGAATTTTGTTTAAATTATATTTCCTGTTTAAATAAAAAGACCATGAGTGATAACCAGGAGTCAGAGGAGAAAAAGAGGAAAAACTTAACTCTCGGGGTTAAATTAGAGGTTTTACGGCAACTAAAAGCTGAAGAGTGCCAACATTTGTTTGTTTTTAGTTTATTGCTCCCTTTTCGATTGTTCAGTTTTTTTTAATGTAATACCAAGATATTTGAATTCTTCCTTTATTTGGTCTCATTCCATGTTCCTTTATTTGTCAAGCACATTTGATAATTCTTTTATGAATCGGTATTTCTTTATCAAAATGTAGTAAGGTTTTGATTGTTTCGATTTACGATTTTATTTTTGTCTTATTGGTTGTCTTCTCTTAATTGAACAGTATCTTCAGTTATGATGCTTTTGTTATTATGTTCTAATTAATAGAATCTCTGGAACGAATTAAACTTCATTTCTTATGGAAGTATTAAGTTCTGAAAAGCACTGTTTCAGTTAGTGCTCGATCTTCCTGTCACCAATTAAGAGCGTTAATCGGGAAGTGGGTGTACAATATATTATGAAATGAAAAATTATAAAATTCTCAGGAAATAATCTTTTGGAGAATATTCTCGTTTTCAGAGAATATTATCACATCACAAAATACCTCGGGATTCCCTACACTCTCGCCTGCGCCCACTGACCAGACTCCCTCCCAGCCTTTCTCTTAACATCCTGAACCCTTCCTCCTGACAGGTTTAACCGCCACTAACGTCCACCTGCCTCTCACCCTCCCTTCTCCTTTTTTGCCCCTCCACATTTCTACCACCCTTACTTCTCCTCTGTATATTTATGATACATTCCTATCTTTTCACATGATGATGCTACTGTGTAGCGAAACCATTGTCATGAAATATTAATAAAATAAAAATTGTGGAAAATGTACCAAGTATTTAAATTGTTTATTCTCCATGATAGACTTCACTCAATTGAGAATTCTATGAAGGTGATGAATGTCGAGAAGTAGAAAGGAATTTCTACAGTGATTGGGAAGGAAGCGTCAATATATGTGGTGCTGGACGTTCGGCAGTTCTGTCCCATTAGCAAACCTTCCCCAGTGAGCCTCCCGTGGTGTTTCGCCCAGGAAAAGATTCTTTTCTCGATTCCGCAAAAGGGTTTTCTTGAAAGCTTGCTACATGAATGAATGGAAATACCGTAGTCTAGACATTGCTCCACAAACTTCCATCCCTTCTCCATATGAACTGTATGCATTGCACACCAGTATTTCTTTGCTAGCTACAGAGGAAGCATTGCTAATGTAGAGAACAAGATGGAAAAGTATACTCCATAAATGGAATACACAGAGATTTCAATGGCGTTCTTAATGGGAAATATGTATGAAACGGTATCGAAAGATTGGGCAATTCTCGAATTTTTATCCCCAAAGCTATAAGTCATAATTATATGGTCTCAGGAACTATCATGTAGTAAATGTTGTTCTCAATTAAAATTTTTTAATCTATGCCTCACAGATCATATAAGAGCATGGGTGATAAATATATTGATTTTTAATTGTTATTTGCTGAGAGAACTGTCTTTGCAATCAATGTAAACAAAATATGCAATGTTTTGCTCAGGATTTTCTCGAATTTTTATCTCCGAAATTCTTAATTATACTGTCTCGCAGACTATCTTGTAGTAAATGTTGTCATCTATCCAAATAAATTTTTTAAACTATACCTCACAGATCATATAAGGGCATGGGATAGAAAAACATGGATTTTAGTTGTTGTTGGCCGAGAGAACCACCTTAGAGATCGATGCGATGTTTTTCACGGGATTTTCTGCAATTTCTCTCTCTGAAACTATAACTCGTAAGTATGCGGTCTCATGGACTTTTTTGTAGTAAATGTTTTCTCTATCCGATTATATTTTTTAATCTATACCTTACAGATCATATAAGAGCTAGGGAGAGAAAAGTTTGGTATTTCATTGTTGTGTGACGGATGCCATTTAACGAGATACGAGTTTATGTTTATTAAAGTAATTATGTAAAGTGGAAGTTCTAATTGACAGATTTAGTTGAAAATCACAATTGGACGATAATTTTTAATAACGATCACTCATACTTAATTAAAATCCATCTAGCAGTTTAGGAGACGAAAGTTGCGACCGATGGACCAGGCATGGCCATAAGGTGTTCCGCTATTACTGCTTCACTGATGACAAAGAAAAGTTTTTTTGCCAAATTTTTCCTTTAATTTTTTAAAAGAATCTTGATCCTTTCCTACTTCCCCTTCCCGAAGCATGTTCCTTGCTAGAAGATGCTAGTTTCTCATTCGGATTTGGTTAACAAAGTTTCCATTATACAATTCTATATTTTATATGTAAATATTGGTTCTGTTTACACGAAATATTTTTGTGTCAATTTCCTGGAATGCATACCCCGCATAAAGAGAAATACCGTATATTAATTTTGGAATGTGCCCCTGTACAGTAATGCATATGTGTCTGCATGGATTGGTCTGAAGCTTGTCATGACGTCATATTTAATAAAAAATGCGATAACTCATAAAGTTGTGAATTAGATTGGAGGAACTTTTGACAACCAGGTCCACTGATATCTTATACTACGGAGTCTTGATCCATGTACCTAACTGTGAAATTTCTGGCCACTTTATTTTGCCAGTTGGTGTGAGTGTGTGGTTACCAGATGCCATCCACTCAGTGTATTGTTGTTTAAGATATGTCTTGAACGAGTGATTTACACAAACATCAAGTGGCTGCAGCATTGAAGTCATCCCTCCTAGTATAGTAACCCAATTCGTATTGATATCCTTAAGCCTTCTTTTTACCAATTCTGTAAGATGCCCATGAAAACTGTCAAGTACAAGCATACTACACATTTTTAAGAGTGCTCCGGGTCGATGTTCCCACACTCATTTCACCCAGTCTTCTACAAGGGAAGTGTTTTTCTTTTGAAAACAACGTAAGGGGGAAGCTTGTGCCATTGGCAAGTATGCACAACATTACTGTGCAATACTGTCTTTCATTGCCCCAGTTCTAATTGACACTGTTTTATCACTCTTATTGTTGATTGTAGTATCTAAGGGCATCTCATAATATACTGGAGTTTGGTCAGTGTTACCAAATTGTGACAGTATGTAAGCATGTTGTTTTTGCAAACTAATCACGTACCGCTGGAAATGTATCCAATTTTCCTTGTAGTCATCAGGAATACATTGTGAAATTGTTGTGTGCCTTCTTATGAAGAAACCAGCTCTTCTAAAAAATGTTTTCATCCATCCTCTGCTTGCCTTGAAATATTGTTTCTTTCCAACTTCCTTCAATATATATAATACTTGCAATTGACACATTTCCATTGAAATCGCATGCCCTAATTGCCACCTCTCCTTGATGTATGAGGAATAGTTTCTCTTCCATTTCAGGAAATTTAGCCTTCTTTCCACGAAAATCTTTACAGTCATTATTACTTTACAGGAGCAAATCTTTCATCTTCCTCAAGTCTCTAATGCATGTTTCATCTACATCATATTTTCTTCCCATGGCAAAATTGCCCATATCTTCCGCTTCTTTCACTATTTTAAGTTTTTCTCGCTCTGTGAAAGAACACAAATGCTTCATTTTATTCATCTGGAATGTTCTTCCTCAAGGGTTTTCTTAACTGAGCTTGCAACTCAAATGGAGAGGCAAGGCAACAAAATGTTTACATTGTACGGACAACCTTGCAGACAATGTTGCCAAGTCGATCATTGATGTATCATATCGTGACTTTCTCTGAGAAGACCCACACCCTGTTTTTCTAAAGAAAATATTTTTAAAAAATTAGTGTCGGTGATATTTGAATAAATACGGTAATTATATGCATTAGCAGAGGACAGCACTAGTCGAACCCCATTAAAGTAGGGAGTTGGTTTATAGTATTTTTGGTGTTTTTTGAGTTATGATATCTCATATTGCCTTAACGGTGCCTTCTAAGCTAATTGAATATGACCAAAACTTTTGTTTTTCCTTTTATATCAATTTCCTCTTTTTAAACATTTGCCAGGCATGATGCTAAAATTATAATTTGCCTCTTTTTTAGGCATGTTTCGCTTCCAGTGTAAGTGCCAATTAGCTTCGGTTTGTCTGTCCATCCATATGTTTGTTCTCGGCTTCTACTAAATGGATTTTTATGAAATTTGATATTGAGGACTTACAGTCAAAGACAATAAGAAACTCTCATAAATGAATCATGTAAGCCAATCAAGGGTACCTCTTAACTGGTGACAAAAAATGAACTTTCCATGATATCTTGTAAAATATTGGTCATATTAAAATAGTTTTCAAATAAACCTTGTAGAACTATTATAGTATTTCTTTTCCTATACATTTTTATCATAGTAGTATCCGTTATAAAGACAATCAAACAAGAAAGTATTAATTCACTTTTAACTTAGAGAAATTCATGCATAGCTACCTAATTGTAGTCATCGTAAATAATCTTATTGGTTACTGAAGTAAATAAGATCTGCTATAATTAAAAATACATTTAATTCTTTACGAGTGCATGACAGATTTTGTAAGCAGAAGGATTATATACTGTGAACAATAGAACATAAATGTAAATATTACAATTACTGAACTCAAGTGAGGTATATTTTAAATAATTTCCAATTGTTTGGTTGATTAAAACTGATTAGAAAATAAATTGGTAAATAAAAATTGAATATTTCCCTGGCAGCATTTCTGATATATCATTTTGCAGTATTTAGGCATTAAATTTAGTAATATGTTTATTCATGCACCAACTAAAGGGGGAGAAGAAATTTTTAATAGACAGATATAATTGGGTCATGGTGTTTTGCTGTTTTGTGGTGTGTGTTCAGTCAAATAATATTGTATAGTTAAAAATACTCCATCGCACGAAACATGCCTCTTTGTGATACAATCTACACTTTCCTAACTTGTTATTTCTTGATATTTGTTCATTTTTCCAATTGAAAGTAGTGCCCAGAGTGGTTCAGCGTGCATTTCAAACTTTTTTATTTTTAAAACATTATTTTATTTGAAGAATAACTTTGTTTTTGTGTGTGTTCATATATTTGTGAATTTGTGTGCTCTTAGCTGGTCATGGCAATGGAAAACATTAGCCAGTAAAAATGTATTTCTTATAGAATATTAAAAATAGGACTATGTGGTGAATTTTAACAGAAACCTAATTTTTCTATGTAATTCAGGTTTGTGTGCACTTTACGTGGCCATGTACAAGCTGTTTATATGATTGCTTGGTCTCCTGATTCTCGCCTTCTAATCAGTGGCAGTGCTGACTCAACTTTAAAAGGTAAAGTGAATATTGTGTGGTCCAATGGAGTGATTTTTTAATTTTAAAATTGCTGCCCTAAGTAAGTAAATAAATTGATTATCTAGCTGCTCCAACTGCTATAAAAAGGTTGAGAAAAACAAATTAGAATTTATCTCCAAATTACCTGCTGTAATTGGTGACTTATAAGTTGTTGATACAGTAAAAGCTCTACCTCATTAATTCCTATTCAGCGAAGACTTGCGGATAATGAACAATTGACGGTGGTCCCGCCATACTAATTTATAAAATACCTAGTTACAGCCTCTCTACTACATACTCCTGTACTAAGAAAACTCTGAGCAATGAAGGAAAAAATTGACACTTCTACTCGTATTTTGAACAAAATTTTACTTGCCAAATATTTTTTTCAGTTACATACACATGGAAAATGATTGAAAATACTGCGCCAATTAGTGTCAAGCTTTCAACAAGCCAATCATAGCAGTTATTCCAGCATAATGACTTACTCCTTGTGTTTCTGGCATTCTCGCCCCATTGACTGTTGAGTTCAAGGTGTAAAAAGGTGTAAAAGTGCGATAAGGTTTTCCTGTGTGAGAAAATCATGTAAAATATCAATTGCTCATGGTATTTAGTGGTTTGATTTGCTTTGCTGCCGGCCATCTTGATTTGGAGCACCGACGACAGTTACAATTCTTTCATGTACAACTCTAAAATGTAATCTATTATTTATTCCTCCCATTGATTAGCAGGTTTTGCCCAAAAATATTTCAATTTTTTATTACGTGATTTCTTTGGGGTTGCAACCCGCACCAGAGTGGTGAAATTTGTCCAATAGTGCTGTTTATTCTCATGAAGTGGCAGTGCTGTCAGTATTTTTTATCAACTGTTAGCAGGTCAACAGTTGCTTTAAGATAAGCTCACAGTTGGCTCATCGAGTTTCACATGTGGCCTTCAAAGAGGGAGGAAATTTGACCACCCCTGTGTGGGTTGCAACCTCGAGGGACATCAGATAAACATTTTATTAGCAAAGGCATACAAACTTCTACATTGCATAATGAGAGCGTTCGGAAAGAACAAACTCAGATACAAAAGAAATAGCATGTAAATCACTTACAAGGTTAATCTTGAAACATGGCAATGGCTTGGGAATCACATCAGATAGAACAGACTGCAGCTTTATTTAATTAATGTTACATAAATTTGCTTGGGAGACTGCTATCTCAGAGAAGTTTACTAAGTTACACAATACCTATGTAGACAAACCCGCATGGAAAGACATATGACGGGAAAGCTGATTCAGTGAAGTAATTGCGATCATAAATAAAAAATACAGCCATCAAGGCAGAAAAGTAATTGGGGGAAATAGTTATTCCTAGATAGGGAGATGAAGATTGGAAGTCTACCTGCAAAAGTCATGGAGCTTTTCTCTTCATGTGTAGGCCTCTTCAAGACAAGAGTTATACAAAATACGTAGAGATAATAAATTAGATGTAAACTTTTGGAAACCTAGTAACTAATCCTATGTGAGATAAGTGGGAAGATAGCCTGTTGGGCAGTGAGGACTTCATAGACCCCAGGACCATTTCAGTAGCTATGACAGCATTCCAGGAACCTTGAAAATCCTTACATTATACTTTAATAACAATATGAAGATTCAAAACAATGTTAACCTCAAAATCCACATAAAAAGCCTCCTCTTTGTAGAAAGATTCAATAATAGAAATAAAAGACATAATTTTCACTAAAAAAGATTTACTCAACTGGTTTCACCTATTACAGCATCAGTGGTTGGTGGAAAAAATGTGTCTTCTTTTAGGCAGTTTCTCATTCAAGCCCAGAGTTTATAAGTATTTTTTCAACAAAAGTTTTTCGACTGCCATACCTATACATTTTAGCCAGGTATGCATTATCTGTGGGAAAATATGGTATAATGTAACAGGTTTTATGAGAAGAGGATAAAGATGCAATTGTGATATCAGTTTTAAGAAAGTAAGAGTAATAGACCATTATTTGTAAATATAACAGTGTGCAATGATTAGGGAAACAAACAAAACCTTTGTAATTTTAATGTTTCTTTAATATATTACAGTAAAACCTCCATATAACAAAATTTGTGGGACCGAAAAAAAGGGGGTTCATTGTACAGAGGTTTGTTGTCGAGAGGTTATGGTGATTGCATATACGCAGTGGCACACTAGCCATGTGTGAATATGTCAGGCTTAATCATGGGCTTATGTGATCAATGACACACTGCAAAAACCATTTAATATACGAGTAACAATATGTAAAGATTCTATGCTAACATTAATACATTCATTATCATAATAGTGCATTCTTTGAAAACAATAATAGTCAACATCAATATCTTGCTATAAATATAAGTTCAAGATGAGATGAATGACTTTACCTTAATATGCATTCAATTCATTCATACACTCCATCTGATAACAGGGCAGAGTATTTGCGAACAAGAGCACATAAAGTATCTCACGTTATTAATTCACTATAAAATGTATTGCACATATACAATTTCTTGCGCTATATGGACCAAATATTTATAGTGTGTATTATATTTTTGGGAATACACAGTCATTCTATTTAGCTTTAAATAATTTCTGATTTGGGAGACATTCTTGTTTGACAGAACATGAGTGTTGTTAATGTAAAATAAATCTGGGAACACTCGATTAGAAGAAAAAAGCAGACAATTATTACGCGTCCTATTGTTCCTTCCATGTGGGTACAGAAAACAAGAGGGTAAGGCAAAATTAAGTAGTTTGAGTCAAAATATGCATGTCATGTAGGGATGGACTGCCTGGTAAAATGTTACAATTAATCATCAACCAGTCCCACTAGAGAAAAAAGTTACGTAGACAAGGCAAATGTCAGCCCATCGAGTTATGTATTAGGAAAATCTCCGCAAAGCAGTGGGAGACCCAAAATCCAAAAAAAATCCCCAAATCCAGCAAACCTAGTCTAGTGAACTTTGTGAAATGTGGCTTACAATGCATTCTGAAATTAACACCACAGATATGTCTTACTGCCTCCTTTAATAAAAGTAGCATGTTCATTAACAAAATAAAAGGGATAACTATTGCACTTGAAAATGCTAATTGTTTCGTAGTACTTTATACAGCTTCTATTTATCTTTTATTCCATGTTGTTTGTGAAATAATTTTTTATGTAATAATATTTTATTCATGTTCTGTGTTTCAGTGTGGAATATAAAAAAACAAAAGATGGAGCTGGAATTGCCAGGGCATGCTGATGAAGTTTTCGCTGTGGACTGGTCTCCAGATGGTCTGAGAGTTGCCAGTGGAGGCAAGGACAAAGTTCTCAGGCTGTAAATATTCCATTTAAATATCATTGAAATTAAACAAATTTATCATATCAGATGTGTGAAGTACAAAACAATGAACTGTATAGAAGTTACCTAAGCTGATAATCATATATGAACTGTGAGAGGATCAGAAGTATGAAATGCAGACGGTAGATATGGTGTAGTGTTTGTACATTAGAAGTTCTTTAATTACAATTTTTTGTGTGTTCATTAAAATTGCATTCATTGGGTCAATCCTAAATGTCAATAAAAATAATTAATAATTATCTTTGGAGACTACAGAAGTTGAAATGTGGAAATAATTTGTTTTTTAAGAAAATATGCTTCTATCTCTTGCTATATCAAGGATATCTTTCTTGTTTACTATAGTTCATCTTATTGCTAGCATGTAAACAATAATACTAGGAAAGAGTGTAGTGAGACCAGATGCATAAGTAGTATTTGAAAAAGTTTGTGTCATATTTATTGTGCCTGTTTTTATTCTTTGAGTGTGAGGAACAGGCTACAGATAGCTAATAATTGTTTATGATGTCTTACAACGGAAGCCCCCAAGGTGTGACACTCGCATCGGATTGAGACTTTGCAGAATGAAAGAATATGTAAAATAACGGACTCCTATTTCTACCTAGGTGCCAACTCGATGTCGTTTATGAGAAAATGCCCTTTGAAAATCGCGATCCGAGAGTCAACATAATAACAACGTTAAAAGTCCTTTCATTATTATCTAGGAGCGTTGGTCTAGGGGAAACGAGCTGGATTTCAAATATTTTTGCTGGGGTTCGATTCCCGAAAGAACCAAATTTTTTTTCTGATTTTTAAAATTTTTTTTCGCAATTTCCAGCATATTGTCGATAAAACTTGCAAAACATTTTTTTTTAATTTATTCCATGCATTATAACTACTATTTTCTTCATCGTAATGCAGTTTTTATTGCCCCAAAAACTGAAGATCTCTCGCAAAACACGAACAAAGACAAACAATTCCAATCGCCACTCCAAAATCTGCCCTCTAACAATCAATCGCTCGGCAATATTCTGACGTTGACTGTGGTAGAGAGACAAGGACGTCTGCTAATAAGGCCACAAAAATCTGCGTCTAGTCATCTTATAATGTTGTTATTAAAGTTACGGTGTTGTTGTTAAAGGGATTCGTTATCATTTGCAGGTGTCAATTATTGTCATTATAATTATAATTGAAATTATGTCACAATACTGTTGGGTTATTTCGATGCATTGTTCTTTATTCCTCCTTTCAAATCTCGTCATGTATTGTTCATTATGATAAATCGGTTGCTGGTGTCAATTATTGCCATTATAATTATAATTGGCATTATGTCACAATATTGTTGGATTATTTCGGTGCATTGTTCTGCATTCCTCCTTTCAAATCTCATCATATATTGATCATGATGGTAAAGCGAATGGGTAGTGATCCATAAAATTATGTTCGTGAAGAATTACGGTGAAGAATTACAGTGAAGAATTACGATGAAGAAAATAGTACTTATAATGCATGGAATAAATTTTTTAAAAATGTTTTGCAAGTTTTATCGACGATATGCTGGAAATTGTGAAAAAAAAAACATTTTAAAAGATCAGAAAAAAATTTGGTCCCTTCGGGAATCGAACCCCAGCAAAAATATTTGAAATCCAGCTCGTTTCCCCTAGACCAACGCTCCTAGATAATAATGAAAGGACTTTTAACGTTCTTATTACGTTGACTCTCGGATCGCAATTTTAAAAGGGTATTTTCTCGTAAACAACGTCGAGTTGGCACCTAGGTAGAAATAGGAGTCCGTTATTTTACATATTCTTTCATTCTGCAGAGTCTCAATCCGATGGGAGTGTCACACCTTGGGGGCTTCCCTTGTTAGTGACAACATTTGCTTCAATTATGTTTCCAATGTGTAAGATGTAATTGTAGATGAAAATTTAAGTATGATTAGTGAAAATTATTTAAAACAATAGTTTAAACTTGACTTAGAAAAATAATCATCCTCTTTAATTAATTTTAACAGTTGTTTATTCTTTATTTCAGGTGGCAGAGTTGATTTTGAAGTAAACGGATTTTGGATGTTGTTTATTGATGATTGTTTAATCATATCCATATCCTCCCCCTGAATAATACATGGCATTCTGCTTAAAAATGGCCTAACAAACATTTTTATATACTGTAATGTCATAGTTGGCTGGTGTTTATGTACATGCACATGGGTGTATATTGCTAAAACAAAGAATTCCTATTTTTTAAATGTGTTTTGGAATTTAAATTTGATGAGATGAAAAATCCTTGTTTATTTAAAAAATTCTTTTTTTTTGTTGAGATATTGCGACAAATCAAAATTCAGAATAACTAGAAGATCTGCTCATACACACTATGCATGCAAACCTCACCCTCGGTTCAGAAAGCAGAGCCTTACAGAACAAACTAAGAATTCTATGGTATTGTGATTACTGATAGCAGCATTCAATGTGATACAAAGACCATCAAAACTACAAGGTACAGTTGTTTAATGTACCGCAACAATTACCACCTCAATTCATTGTGACAACTGGCACAATAATAAGGCATATAACAAAACACTCACTATACATATAAAAATTACCAAAAGAGAAGAAGATTCTTCGTTCTCTCCCTCCCTCCCTCCTTCATTCTCTCCCTCCTTATACCCTCCCTCTCCAGTTGGTCATTGTGCCTCCTAGGAGACAGACCTCATTAGCTAAGCTCTTCCTCTCTCTCCCTATCTTCACGCAATAACTACCATCCTTCGCCCATCATGGCCACCAAAGCATTTCTTCACGAGCAAAATATTTTTCTGATAGCTGAAAATAAATCCTTTTCCAGCAAATTAATGGAGGTTTTAACAAAAATGGATTGTTTCAGCTTATATCTAGCCAAAGCAAAAAATTGTTTGGTCCCCAATACTCTCATAGTATCACTAAGCTGGAAATGGATTCTACAAGCTTTTGCAGAGAGCTTAAGAAGATTTCAACTTTGAAAACTAAGTTCAGCCAGTTGAAGGATCGCATTGTGAACATCATTGAGAGGTTCAGCGACTTGGAGTAATACAGCCACCGAAACTGTCTCCTTATCCACGAGGTCCCAAAAAGGACAGAGAAAATGAACTGGCAGTCGTTGGTGATTTTTTAAATTCAGCCAATTCATGATGTCTCGTGCCCATCGTATTGGAAGAAGAATTTCTTCAGGCCTCAACCAATGATTGAGGTTCCTCGGCTATCAAGATAGGATAATGTATGGCGAAGTAAAATAACCCTGAATAGCTCTGGTTTCACAATCACAGAATCTTAACCGCTACCAGACTCAAGGTCCTCATCGAAGCAAAAAAAACTAGCTGGTTTCGGTAATTATGGATGCAAGATGGCAAAGTGGTCATACTGTGGCAAAATGCTGTCTGTGCATATATCTAACCTAAGAGAGCTGTATGCATTCCAACTTTCCCCAACTGCACAAGGGAAACCCACAATTATGTAGGAGGGTGGTTTTCCATTATTAGTCTGCATTTGAGCGTTCCTGCAACATCTTAAAGTTCTTTGTTTAAAGATATAATTTCTGTGCCTCGCCTTCAATTTATCTCTGCCTGCCGCTCCTAAGATGCCTGCCATCCCTCTTCCCGTGATGCCTGCCATCAGAGACTATTAGTTTGTTTAAACTTGACCACATGCACACCATGTATCACAGACAATGTAATAACCTTTATTAATTATTGAGGTTGAGACCTTGTCCTTATAATCACACTACATAAATCCCTTGTCAGTTGTATCCATGCATATTTATTATTTAGGTAATCAATGGTTAATCTAGCATTTTGGTGTTGTTTTGGTCCTTCATAAAAATTTAAATGCTGTATATAGCAGGAAATAAGTTTAAAGCAATAAAAATCCGAGAAAAATCTAGGATTGACTTATATGCTGAGTATAAAATGCAAAACTTGAATTCCAGCTGATTGATGTTGAATAATACAGGCAGCTTGTTATTTACGAGAGGGATGCATTCTTAAATGACTTTGTATGATTAGATATCTTGTAAATTTAACACCATATTTAAATGTCCCTTATGAGACTCGCTGCCAGATTTAATTTTGGCCATTTAAAGCTTTCTTGCATTTGATCAGAAAATATCATGTATTTCTTGAACTATTAGTTTGGGGAATAACGGTATTATCTCTTTTATAGAAACAGAAAACAAAAGAATGTAAATCTGGCATAATTCTATAATATAACTGATAAATTCAACAAAAAATATGTGATAATTTTTATATTTAATTTTTCATGCATTACAATATGAATTTCATTCCGCATTACACTTAGAAATCCTGCTGTGTGTGGAATTCTTCAAAACAGGAAAATACATAAAGACCAACATCGCATATTTTGCCACTGCCATGGGTATTTTCCCTTCACTGGGCATACTCGAGATCGAAGGCAATTTCCCTTTACAGGCCAATGTTTATTTTCTTTCGTCTCTAATCGACCAAATGGGGACCTCCTTGCACCTTATCTTCCCTTTTGGGAAGTTTTTGAGGGAATAGCTGATGCCTCTTCTTCAATAAGTTCCCTCAAAAATGGAAGGCGATACTGCTGATGTGTCATTTCCAACATCCTTGGGCTGTAGAGAGGTCGGAGTTGGAAAGGGGCTAGGCTAATGCTCTCACCCGATTTTGTTTTTTCTCGGTGTGAGGTGTCCCCAACCCCAGTAGTTGGGTGTACCATGTTTGCATTGACATCTTGAGAGCAGGCCTCTAGGAGATCCCTCCCAAATTTCACGCATTCATGACGAATGCAGCATCTGTGGGTGACTTCCTAATGAAACATGCCCGTACGAGCACACCAGGCACCGAACGGATCCCATTTTGCATGCCCGTACAGGCATGCCAGGCGTTTAAAGGTTAATAATACATTTAAAAGAGAGGTAATGTGTTCTTGACCATCAGACCATCACCCCAGACTAAATTATGAGGTACCTCCCGATATACAGTAGTCTCGATTATCTGAGGTAAAGTGGACCAAGCTAATCTTGGATAATGATTAACCTTTAAACGCTGGATTTATTTTGCAGAATTTTTGTTCATTTTATGAAAAATGACATTTCATGAATTATTGGTACTGAAATGTTCAAATAAAAAGCATTTTATTGTAAAAATAATGAAGAATTGCATACTTCTGTTTTGTAGAGGAAAGAAACATGTAGAAAAAATATTAAAAAATATACGTTCGTGTGCCCATACGGGCACATTTGGCATTTAAAGGTTAACTTGGATAAAACAGAAGTTTCATTTTTAGTTATTAAAAATAGGCCTATGTATGCTCAGAAAATTTATTTTATACATACGCAACTAAACTAAAAGAACAATTTATTGATATTACTTAAACAAAATAGTCTTCTAATAATTTCTGCCTACCTTTGCTTGATCGCTTTTTGGCCGCCATGTTACGCCACCTAAATCGTTGAATAGCCTTTAATTTGGTCTCTAGAGACACCACAACTCATTGTTCAGTAGAGTCAAGAAACATCTAACTATTATAGGGTAAAAAAAATCATGAATGTCAAGGATGGACAAGTCCGTGGGTATCGAAGTGTAGTTTAATGTCTCTTTTTTACTGAGGTTCGTCGACGACTGACTTGACGATCCGAGCCTCTGTCAAGAGGACTATGCCTTGGTTACATACATTGTTGCGGCTAAATGCAGCCACATGCCTCGTGAATCTTACATTATGTATAAACTGAAGTCGTGAGGAGTCATGATGTATGGTATGGTAAATAACCTGTGATCTTGACTGCAAGCTAAAAACAACAATGTATTTAGAGGGGGCCGCCTCAGTTAACACAGAAGTTCGGATATGCAGGGCTCTACTGTATGTGTTTTTGCTTATATGCGACTCTTATTCTTACGAAATTTTTTTGTGTATACTCAACATATACCATTATTAATGCGAATCACACCACAAATCGGCCATGTCTAGTATCAGTCATGTTATAAGGGAATGGGTTTAAATTTTCTTAACAGGAAAAATCTTTATCCTTTTACTCATATGATCATCAAAGTCCCTCATAGATGGATTCCAGCATATTTTAAAATCATATTAAAAAGTTGCTTTCATATATTCCTGATTATTTCATAGGGTGAAGAGAGATTCACAGCTAGAGTCAAACCCAGGAAGCCTAGAAGAAATGTTTTAGCCTAGTATCTATGTTAGATCTTCCCATGTCAACACAACAAATATGAAGTATGTCAGTTAAGGATTCTTAACCTTTGCTGGAATATTTATGACATCATCATCAAGATAGGAAATGAAAAGTTTTTTAGTAGATTGAAGATATATTTAAACTCCTAATGGTTTTCCGTGTTATTATAATTTTAAAATGCTTGTAAAATGTAGCTGATCAAGAATGTAATCAATATTTATTACAGTATTCAATGGGAAAATTATTTTCAGTGTATACATTTTCGCATTGTGATGTGATTTTATAGAATGCAACACACATGTAAATCATGCAGTAGGACAAAATATACTATATTTTTTGGGCTATAAGACTAAATTTTTAGAAGATTTTTCAGGAAAAAAGTATTCTGGTTCACCAAAGCATTTACACATCATGTATCGACATTTTACCAATAGTGCTTAAATTTATGTGCAAGGTAAGATTTTAATTCATAATAAATGGAATGGACTTGTAATAATGGTATGTATGCTCAATTAGTCCTTTTCCTTCTGCAATGCTCTTTGCCTCATACGTAACTATTTTGATCAATACAGCAATACCTAACCTTTCTCTTCCTCAGGCTTTCGCCATTTAGGACCAAGCTTATGAAGACTTGGTTGCTCTTTCCCGTCACCTTGTTTTCTCCATTCTTGTTTCTCTTTACCTGCATAATAATTATTTCATTTTGGGGATGAGTGGTTTCGTGAGTGTCACTACTAAATACAGGTATCCCTCAATATATGTGTTTTCACATATGCATGATTTTATTTTTACCACCTTTTTCTGATATATGCGTTGTGTATTTGCATTAACGCGATTTTATTGTTATGACCATTTTTCAATATAGGTGTCATGTCATGTATTTGCAATAGTGGTGCACCGAATATACATTTTGGCCGAATGTTAAAACCAATATTAGGCCAAAGCCTAAAAAATGCAAGAATAAATCTGAAATTTTATCTAAAAACCTTTTTATTTATTTAATTATTATTACAATTTTATGATTCAAGTATTGATAGTCAAATTTAAGAAATTTTATATAATAGTGCAGGAACAGTTTCTCTGCATTGTCTGCAGCCAGATTGCTCCTGCGGTCACTATACTGAACTCTTGCAATGCTAAAAAGACACTTTCAACATAGGTTGGAGGAGGAGCAAGATATTTCTCTGCAAGCTTTGCCAGTGTAGGAATAACAGAATTAATTTGTCCAACATATTGCAACTTGAGCTTATAGAGTCAGACAAACTTTTGTTATGCAACTGGTGTAAAGCATTTTACCCAAGTAATCCAAAAGAAAAACATTATGAAACCTGGAGTTATACCAGATGAAATGACTACATGAATTTATCGAAATACCATTTCATGTATCCTTAATATCCACTTAAAAGTTATTACCAAAAAGAATTTCCTTATAAAATTTTTGTAACAATATTAGCTACAATATTAATTTCTATATTGAATAGTAATGGTTGATGCAAATTCATGCATTACAATTTGATCTCATTGTCATAATTTTGAAATTAATTTCACTGAAAAATATAAAAATACTTTTTAAATTTATACTCTTTTTTATTAAGCACACTGAAAAGTGTAAAATAAATTTTTGGTTCACAGAAAATACCTGGATGTTAAGGAAATTTTTCATTAGAAATGATCATAAATCTCTTTTAAAAAATATGTATGGCATATGCTGATTAAACAGGAATTTTTCAGACTATTTATGTAGTGAATAATCAACATGCCATAGGTACATCTTTTTTTAAAAGATTCATGATCATATCTAATGAAAATTTTCCTTAAGATCTAGATATTTTCTGGGACCCAAAAATTTATTTTATATTTTTCAGTGCGCTTTATGAAAAAGATTATAATTTAAATAAGTTTTCTTTTATATTTTTATTAGGTTTAAATTTACACAAACACTTTATAAACACACTATATTTTGATTTAAATAATTTATACTCTAGATGTTTCCCTTCATTAAAAACTAAAATGTAAAAAAATAGATAAAATCTGGATTTAGAAAACATTCGGCTTTTCTAAAGGCCGAAGCCAAACTTCGGTGCATCATTAATTTGCATTAATGCACATTACTATTCACACAGTATGTAGCATTAATATATTTTATAATTTCTTAAATATTTTGTAGATTTTTGCCCGTTAATTGTCCGTGCAGCGATTCCATTCATTACATATAACAGAACAGGGTTTCCTGGGAGTTCCTGCAGCAGCAGAACCGCTTCTTATTCCAATCTTTAAGGAAAAAATGCACTTGAACCCATTCTTTTTTGTCCTGAAGAGGGCTTTTCTTCTAGAAAGTGATGCACTGTTAGCTGTCAATAGCTGTAAGGGGGAAAACCCTCACAAAAATATTCATTGAGTTGGGTGAGGTGATGGTGATGACAAAGTAGATGAAATGTATGAACAGATTACAGAGATATTGAAAGAGGAAGGAAAAGGAAGGAGACTGGAAGAGTGTAGTCAGAGAGAGACAGGAAGATAACATAGTGAGAAAACAATTTCACTGTATTAGCCTTAACTTGGTGATATTCTATCTTAAATATGAGCAAAATTGACATAATATACCACAAAAATTTTTATTAAAAACACGATCCGGGTTTTGATGTTTATTATCATCATCAGGTGACAAAGATTATACAGCAATCTTTGTCACCTGATGATGATGCTATGCATCAAAACCCAGGACATGTTTTTAATAAAAATTTTTGTGATATAGTATGTAAATTTTGTTCATTTTTTTATAGTGGGAAAATATGGCCTGGGAAAAGAAATGAAAGCCATAGAAATAGATTGATTGTAACTAATACATGGTTTAAGCACCACCAGTAGAGAATTTACGCATGGGGAAGCTCAGGAGATCAGAAACAATACCAGATAGATTGCATGCCAGTCCATGAAAGATTTAGAAATAGCATTAAAAATGTGAAAACACTACCAGGGGCAGATATCAATTCCGACCACAACCTTTTGGTGGAAAATACAATGTAGACTGAAGAGTATTAAGAGAAGCATAAGAGTTAACAAGAAATGGAACTTTAAGAACATGGAGGCTATCATGACTGGGCTGGAGGAAAGGTTGGGGGAAAGAGCTGAAGAAAATGAGAACAATGTACATGAGGAGTGGAGATACATCCATAGCAACATTAAAGATGTTATGGAAAAGAAGGTAGGAAAGATAATGGGTGAAAGAAACAAAAAACCCTGGGTCACAGCAGCCATGCTGCAAGAAATGGAAGAGAGGAGAAAGTGGAAGAACAGAAACACTGAAGAAGGCCAAATTAAGTACAAGGAGTTAAATAATGCTTTGAAGGGAAACAGATAAAGCCAGAGAACAGTGGATAAATGAGAGATCTGAGGAAATTGTCGAGTTTGAAAGAATTTGTAGAACAGACTTCATGTATAGCAAAGAAAGAAAGAAGAAGAAAAAGGCAAGAAAGATGGGAATCATGAACAAAAGTGGTAAAATAGTCTCTGAGCCAGACAATCTAAAAAATGTCTGGAAAGAATATATTGAGGTTCTGTATGACAAAGAAGGAAAGCCAAGAAATATTGAATTAAATGAAAAAGAGGATGTGGAAAAAGACCAGCTAGGACCAAGTATTCTTGATTCTGAAGTTAAAAGAGCAATTGATGACATGAAAAGAGGGATGTTGAAAGTGATGATATACCAGTGGACGTTCTTAAGGTTTTGGGGTCTAAAGCAGTTAAGCAACTCACGAAATTCTTTAACCAAGTATATGATACTGGCATATGGCCTGAAGATTTTTTAGATGTTGTTATTGTACCACTGGAGAAAAAGAACAATGCAAAAAGTTGTAAGGATTACAGAACTATTAGTTTATTTTCTCATACAGCTAAAGTTCTAACCAGAATAATAACCAAAAGAATTGAAGGTAAAATAGAAAAGGAGCTGCAAGATAATCAGTTAGGTTTCAGAAGAGGAAGAGGGACAAGAGATGCTATAGGATGTATGAGGATGATAGAAAGAATTCAATAAGGATATGTACTTTTGTTTTTAGAATGGGAGAAAGCTTTTGACCAAGTGAAATGGGATAATATGTTGGGTATTTTAAATAAAATAGGGATAAATTGGAAAGATAAAAGATTGATTAAAAACCTTTACTTAGATCAAAAGATTAGAGTCAGGGTTGAAATACTTCAAAAGAGAAGGGAATGAGGCAGGGATGTCCTATTTCACCAGTGATATTTAATATTAATACAGAAACAATAACAGAAGAAGCATTGATGAAAGAAAAAGGATTTAAGATAGGAGGTGAAAGTATTACCACCATTAAATATGCAGGTGATCAGGGATTAATAGCAGAAGACAAGAAAGAACATCAGAGGGTGATAGACAGACTAGTGGAGGTTGGCAAACAATATGGAATGAAGATCAATGCTGGAAAAACGAAAGTCATAATGGTTTCAAAGGAACAAGAATTAAATGTACTGGTAAATGGCCAAAAATTCGAACAAGTAAGTAGTTTCAAATATCTTGGCAGTATTTTAATGCAGGATGGAAGTGATACACATGACATCAGAAGTAGGATTGCAATGGCTAAATCAGCATTTAATGAGAAGAAGAAGCTTCTCATAAGCAAGAAAATAAATTTAGAAACAAGGAAGAAATTAGCAAAATGCTACATATGGAGCATAGCTCTTTATGGCGCAGAGATGTGAATGGTAAGGAGAAAGGAAGAAAAACATTAGAAAGTTTTGATATGTGGGTATGAAGGAGGATGATGAACAGTGGCGGCTCGTGTATAGGCACTGCGGAACTGCAGCACCCCCTATTTCCACTTGATATTATCGATAACATTTAATATAATGAGTCCTTTTTTCTTTAATTCTTTCTTTATTTTTGTAGTACAATATATATTCCTTAAGCTTAATGTCAGTACTTCAGTAGCCATCCCCCAGTTTATGAAAAATCTTTGTATGGAACTGTGCGCTTCACAGTGCTTCCAGCTATTCTATTTGATTCATTTTTTTTCGGTTCTTTTATTTAACAGAAAACTTGAACCATGGCCTTGCATCCCCAAGAAATAAGTTCTGTGACTGTAAGTGAACTTCAACAGCTTAAGTTTTCACAGCTATCTCTCCATGAGAAAGTTACAGTTAAGAAAAGAGGTCGTTCAACACCTGATATTCTAATATCTCAGCCAGGCAAAAGCAACAACAAGAAATATATTCGTAGCTTTAATTCTGAATGGTACCAACGGAAAAGTTGGCTTTGCGGCTGTGAAGTAAAAAGTGCACTGTTTTGCTTCCCGTGTTTGCTGTTTGGAGGTGATGTACCGTGGACAAAAGATGGTTTTAGAAATATAAACAAAATGAAAGAAAAAACTGAAAAGCATGAGAAGTCAAAGAAGCACGTTGATAATGTTGTTTCACTGTCACTTTTAGGAACCGTAAGTATTAAGGAGAAACTTAGTGAGGCATACAGACTTTCAATCAATGAGCATAATATAAAAGTTAAAAAGAACCGTGAAATTTTGTCCAAAATAATAGACTGCATTTACTTTTGTGGAAACTTTGAAACTCCCTTACGTGGACATGATGAAAAAGACGATTCAGTAAATCCAGGGGTATTTAGAGGATTAGTAAATTTTGCATCTAAATTAGATTCAGATTTGAAGAATCACTTAGAAACCAGTGCAGTCTTCAAAGGTGTTTTTAAGACCATTCAGAATGAGATACTTGACTGCCTGCTACAAATATACCATGAGGAGATAAGGACGGAAATTAGAAAAGCTTCCTTTGTAGCTGTCATGGCTGATGACACAACAGATGTTTCGGAACACACTCAAATGGTCCTTGTTCTACGGTACGTATTGAATGAAGAAATATTTGAGCGTTTTTGGGGATTCTTTATTCCAGAAAATCAAACTGCAGATGGCATATCAAAACGTATTTTAGAACAATTGGACATAATCCTTCAAGGAAATGGACAAAAACTGATAGCTCAGACATTTGATGGTGCAAATGTCATGAAAGGCAAAAAAGCAGGAGTTCAAGCAAAAATAAAAGCAGTTTATAGTAATGCACATTTCATTCACTGTTATGCACATCAACTTAATTTAATAATGAGAAATGCAGCAAGTATTACACGAAACGCAAGAATATTTTTCTCTAACATTCTGGCTATTCCAACATTCTTCTCAAGATCACCACAACGTGTGTCCATTCTCAAGAAACATGGACGTCAGCATTCCACGTCCATCCTCTACAAGGTGGAATTTCGACATACGGACCATAAACAGAGTTCATGAAAATTTGCAACCTTTAAAAAACTGCCTTACTGAAATTCAGTCAACATCAAATGCAGATCAAACCATTGCAGAGGCAACAGGAATTTTAAAATACCTGAATGATGATAATTTCAAGTTTTGGTTAGAGCTTTTTCATCAGATTATGCCTCATGTTGAAATAATTGATAATCTCGAGAAATTAGTGTGTTTAAAGTTAATGAATATATAACAAATTTCAAAACTGCTATTTTAGAATTGAGAAACTCAAAGTACTGTGAGAATCCTTCAAAGACACTCATGGCAGAAGCTAAGGAAGTGTGTGACTATATATGTGTTGATATAATGGACAGCTATTCTTCCACTAAACACTTAGTAGCTGCTAAATTGTTCAACAAGAAATGCTTCACTAGATTTAAGAATGAACATCCCACTAAAGAGATAGTACTGACCACTGAAGCTTATCCCATGATTGACAAAGAAAAGCTTGAAACTGAACTAAAAGGATTCTATTGTAGGACTGATATTCATGAATATTGCAAATTAATTGAGCTGCTGAAATTTATCTTGGAAAATAATCTAGATGATGTTTTTAGTGAAATTACGAAACTGATAAAAATCCTCTTGACAATTCCCATGACTACATCAGAGGCAGAGCGCTGCTTTTCAACATTGAAAAGAATAAAAACTTTTTTAAGAAGCACTATGAATTCGGAAAGACTAAATGCGCTTGCAGTACTTTCAATGGAGAAAAATTTCCTCAATTGTCATCCAGAGATCAAGGAGAAAATTATTGAACTTTTTGCGCAAATTAAAACAAGAAGAATGGATTTCATTTTTAAATGAATAGATCAAGCTTGAACTGTAACAATTTAAGTTAAAGTAAGTAAAAAATGTTTGTTTTTTTTGTTAAGATTTTATCAAGTTCCTGAATAAATTTTCTTTTTATACATGTTTTTTTCCTTTTACACAATTTTAAAACAAAGGCTAAAAATTTTCTGGAGCAGCACCCCCACTAATTTTAGCTACGAGCCGCCACTGATGATGAAAGTGAAATGGACATAGAGGAAGAGAAATGAAGTATTAGAAATGGTTCGAAAAGAAAGGAATGCTAATAAAAAATTTTGAAAAGAAAATAAAATTAGATAGGGCACATATTGAGAAGACAGTGTTTACAAAGGATGATCTTAGAAGGCAAAATTAGCAGAGGAAGAGGTAGAAAAAGAATAGGAATATTGGAGCCAGAATATAAAACTTATAGAGGTGTAAAAGAAGCTTCCGGGAATAGAGAGAATTGGAGGCAGCAATTCAGCTGAAACCTATCTTCAGGCAGCAGCATGATGATGATTATTTATTTTATTTTATTTCGTGTTTAATTTCATTTTGCGACCCCATCTGGGCCCACTCCTTACTGAATCACTAAATATGTGTGAGCAGTGTTACACAGTAGTTTCAACTTCACTTACTACACTACTACAGAAATGTCATTCATTGCTTTTCAGAGATAGGGAAGTTCCTGTTCCAGATAAAGGAATGGTTCCTGGATCCAGAACCCGTAGAGAAAAATTGCTTTGGAACCCAAACCGGAACAATGTTATCAAAATTTCTGTTCCGGAGCAGTTCCCTTAAAAATGAAATAATGGGTTGGAAGTCGATTCTTGATATTTTAATATAATCCTTAATCCAAAGAAAGAAATCTATTACAAGAATATTATTATATAATTGAATTTGTTGTTTAATTGAACAAAGATGATTTTTTAAGACGATGACTCGAGAAAAGTTTATGAATTTGAAGACAAAAATGTAAATATAAAATTGTTGCGTTAATATATGGAAAATGTATCTCAATAATTTCTCATATTTAAGTTTTATGTGGACCGATGAAGGTGTAGGCTGTTTAAATACAGGCCACCGAGAGCCTTATGACTGAGAATGTGGCCGGTTATTAACTAAAGGTTGTTCACCCCTGTCATACAGGTTCACCAGAAAATGCCTGCTATTTATGTATATAGCCAACCGTTTTGAATATAACTGAACCTATGCAAATGTATACTGAAATATATTAACATATTTGGATGAATAACGAAATTGAAAGAAAAAATGAAATTTCAATATGTTGAACCTTAAAAATTGGACAAGAAGAAAGACTCACAAAAGAGGAAAATAATTTGAATTAAAAAGGGAAATTTTCTTTTAAAAGATCACCCTTGGTCACATTACTTATAAGAAACTTGCATAACATCTTAATGTAATTGAAAAAAGTTGTAATTCATGTAAAATTTTATCAATAAAAAGCATATTTCTGTAAAACTAGAAACAGTTCCAGAACTATTCCTTCTTTATATCATTTGGAACCGAATCCAGAACGGAATGAGTTCGAAAATTTAAGGTCGGAACCAAAACGGTTGGATCGGAACTTCCCAGCTCTGTTGCTTATGCATTTTTGCTGGAAAGCCTTTATCTTCATTTCAGCGCTATTTATAAAAATAGGTACCAATATTAAAATTACATAACTGCAAATTATTTTTGTGTCTGTTTATAATCAGATGAATCTTTGATACTAGCGTAATTAATTGCCCATCAAATATGACGGGTATATGTGGATTAAGTATTAAATTTAAGGAACTTCCCATTCTTCCTCCTTTTCTCTTTTCCACTCTCCCATTCTCTCTCTCTACCATCCTCCCTCTCTACCATCCTCCCTCCCTACCATCCTCCCTCCCTACCATCCTCCCTCCCTACCATCCTCCCTCCCTCCCATCCTCCCTCCCTCCCATCCTCCCTCCCACCCATCCTCCCTCCCACCCATCCTCCCTCCCACCCATCCTCCCTCCCACCCATCCTCCCTCCCACCCATCCTCCCTCCCACCCATCCTCCCTCCCACCCATCCTCCCTCCCACCCATTCTTCCTCCCATCCTCCCTCCCTCCCATCCTCCCTCCCTCCCATCCTCCCTCCCTCCCATCCTCCCTCCCTTCCATCCTTCCTCCATTCCATCCTCCCTCCCATCCTTCCTCCCATCCTCCCTCCCTCCCATCCTCTCTCCCTCGCATCTTCCCTCACTCCCTCTCCTTTCTCTCTCCTTCTCTGGAAAAATAGATTAATTCTATACCACCCTTACATTAGATGTACCTTCCATTCTATATCCCTTCCTTCCTATCTCCCTCCCCCAGTGGCGGATCCAAGGGAGGGGCGATCGCCCTCCCCTTGGAGGACCCCATTGCCCTCCACTAGGTGAATTCGTAAATTTATTCTGCGCAACATTCATTGCTTCTACGCCGAAGATTAAATCTGTATGACAAGGGAAAGAAAGATTCTGATGGGCGTAGGGATTTTTAAAATGTATGGTTGTCGGCAGAGGAGGAATCAAGACGGGGGAGGGGTAATTGGGGCGATCGCCCCTTACTTGGGAAGGTTCTGGATCCACCCCTGCCCTCCCCACATCCCCCTCTCTTACTCTACATCTATATAGTCGTTTAGATAAGCAAAAGAATCCAAACTAAATCCCAGTACCATTAGAATTACGTAATTTTGCGAAAAAATCTACGATAATTTAAGGCAATCTATGCACTCGTATATATTATGCGTATGCGGGTCGATACAACAATTGATTCTCGAAGTTTAACAATGACGTGGTTGGAAAGATAACATTCCGTTTAAAAGCCGATATTTTCCCAAAATATGTGATTTGAATGTTTAATATGAGGGATTTCGAGCGGTAGTCGGAAAAAGATTAATAAAATAAGAAACTTCATTAATATTCCTAAAACAGTTCATATTCGAATATCGTACGTCAATTCTTGCTAATTTTAATTTTCAAAAGAAAAAAAGCTTGCACTTTAAAAAGTCACTCTTTACGTGTTATCTTACAGGAAATGGAAATCGCCTCCCTGGAGTCGAACCCGGGTCTTTTTTCGTATTTTTTAAAATTTAATTTGCATATGTGAATCAACATTCCTGCGAAATTTCAACTTTCCATCTAATCGGGAAGTTGGTTAAAAACGCGTTAAAACGTGCCATTGATGACGTCAGCGTTACGATGATAGATCAAGGAAACTATATATATATATATATATATATATATATATATATAATGGTGATTTTAAAGTAGAAAAAATGTTTAACTTCAGGTGGGTTTTTTATTTATTAATTAAATTTATTTATTTTTACAAAGTATCTGTACTGTACTGATATGTATTATTTGAATCGGTTTATGCAAAAAGGGACTCACAATCAGTTACAATTTTTGGGAAATTGAGTTAAGGGTGACTTGATGGTTTCTGACGTCTCTTTCAAATCATGCAAAAAGGAACACTGTTCAATGTACCTTTTAGTGTAACATTCCCGTCCCATTAGAGGTGTTCCACGCAAAAAGGTCTTCAGTCCAGTTTTTTTGTTTTCTTTTTCAGATACACTTTTTTTTACTGATGTCCTTTTTGTATAAACCGATTCATTTGTAATACAAATGTGTCACAAAATATCCGCCAGGAACGTAACTCCTACTTTTATCATTGCTCTGTTTCGCTATACGTTGGTTCATTATAAGTAGCAGTTTTCAGAAACACATCTCCGACGTATAGCGGGGACTTACTGTGCTATTCATTTAATATTTGCAAATATTTGTTTATGCATTTATCGTGAGGGCATTTAGCGCATTGCCTACGTACCAAGAGTACACACCCCTGCTCCGCCTCCAATAATAGGGGAGGATCTACTGGAAGGAGGAAGGAGAGATTAGACCCAAAGCCCTTATGTATGCTGCGGCAGGAAATTGCACCCTTTGAGGAAAAGGAGAAGGAAAGTCGTGTAAAACTCCATATGACAAGGGTGTTCTAACCCCTCAATTTATCGAATGAGCGGATGCGGTAAATTGCCTACACCCCAGGGGGTAACAGAGTTTGACCTTGTTTTGCTGATCTGAAATCTGGTTATCTTATGTATATATATATATATATCATGTCGAATACGAATTTATACGTGCTTCCTGTATTGTGCTACACGAAACCAGATGAAAACATTTGCATAAATTATACAATATCTACAGGACATTTTTTCTTCCGAGAGAAAATGAAAGTGGAATACGTAGGAACAATCAACTTATAATGAAATTAAGATTTCATGTAAAATTTTTATTTAATTGGACGACTTGCAACCATTTTCGTGCATCTTCATCACTTCATTGTAGTTTCATATTTGCTACATAGATAGCGCTCTGGTGTCAACTCAGAAGTCTTATAAACTATGGGTGGCTGGTTTGTGTAATAGTCACAGCTGAAACTGATTGAGATACTTTTGTGTGAAACAAAATTTCTGTGTTGTGTTAGCTTTTATGCATGTTTGAATGTAATGCTGTAATTTCGACATAAGGATTTCTGCAGATAAGTCATGAGTGATGTAGATGCTCTTAAAAGTATCCACTCGATCGATGAAAGGTAAGACGTCTGCTTTACCTGACATGTTGAAATACTTCTTACATATTTTGATTTTAAGCCAGATAAGTAACTTTTCTTCACCGTTTCTGATATTGATAATGATTTTAATAATTTACTTATGATATTTATTTATAATAACTGTAACAGAAAAAAATCTATGTTATTCACGATAGCTCATTTGAATTTTGTAATTATCTAAGGTTGCGGATGTAAAGTATTGTAATTAAACTATTATTCTACTATGTTAATTTTCAATTACGATTTAACTTTGTAGATTGATAGAAGAAATTGAAGCTTTAAAAGCCATACTTCTGGATGAAATTATAGTAAAAACCAATGCAAGGTAGGTAACCCGTGACCATTTATCTAGCAAATAGTGTATTCGAAGCAAATCGTTTATAGGTTAAATTCACGATGAGTAGTTGAAACACTTGTATTTTCGTGGGTTTCTTGAATTATTTAGCGGCGCTATTTGTTATATATAACATCAAGGCGAATAACTGAGGTGCGAAAGTGTTTTCCAACTTATTTTTATAAACATTGTGAGTATTATCTATACATTAACATGTAAAATTCTTCACGTAGTAATAGTGAAAGTCTAAAGGACTCGACTGAAGCCATGAATCATTAAATCATACATACAACATCAAAATTCTTACATTTGTGATGCATGACATACCAAGTGTACGGATTGTGTAGCGTTAGACGTCTTGTCACTTGGACCTTTGTATTGCAAGCTAAATTTGTTCTATTGCAGTTTTCCATTATACAGGTGAATTTTGATAATCCATGCACTTCCATAAATGGCTTCATTTACATTTTGATAAATGACAGTAGAAACATATTTGAACTCATCTGATACTGATACTTACGGTTATTGTTTAAAATATGACCATGCCTGATTTTTTAATCAAGCAGACAAAACTGATAGATTAGCCCCTTTGCAATGATAGATTTAAAAATAATCTGGTTTCATAACCTATTGGAAATCACAAAGTCATATAAAACGCTATATTAATTTTTTATTAATAGCAATAAAACTTTTAACATAATCTATAGACTACCCTTTATTGTGAAATATTTTACTACAGGCACATTTTGGGGAAGTTAGTGGACACTCATTCTGGAATACTTCAGGGAAGTTTTGCTTGCAAATTTTATAACCAAGGAAGAGGAGTGGGCACAATTGTTCCTTTTTAGAAACATGCTTGTTTCCCACAATGGAGCAGATTGGAGACAATGTTTCACCCTTCTTTCTGCAACATTAAACTCTCATATAAAGTAATTTTTTTCATCAAACCAAGGATGTCACATTCTCAAAAGATACTTTCCCCTTCCCTTGTCACGAAACAACAAAATTTCTATCTCCCTAGAGCGTGATGTAATTTATAGATGTTCCCTTTGACGAAAACACAATTCTTTTAAATAAGGGCTGTTTGACATTAGTCGATACATCTGCCTTTAAAGAGTACTAATACAGGGCAGTGTTGTTGACAGGCTGGCCTTGGACCCAGGAGGAATGGGGAGGAGCTGCGCAGTAGAGTTGCTTAAGAAATGCATCTGATGATTCCTTTTATTATATAGAGAGATGTGATAAAAAGGTGTCATGGTGCAAACATCATTAATCAGTTTATCTTTAGCTAGAGAAATAGATTGTAATTTTAGCTTTGCTTGTTTCTTCTGAATATTATTTTATTTGGCATGCAAAGTTACTTTGGGAGAGTAACTCTAATATAAATTAGATACATTCAATAAAAAAACCTGTGATTGTGCTTCAATACAAAATTTTAAATATCTCTTATAGCCTTGAAGAATTTCCATTATAGATCGTGAATAACAAAACCATTGCCTTTCTCCATTGTAATGGCCTTCCTTTGTATCCCTTGATTTGTACTTGATTAATACTTTGGTGCATTTTTTTAAATAGACAATATCAAGTTGAGATTTGGATGAGAATATAAAATAGTGTATCATATCTCCTATATGTTGGAGATGATAGAAAGTACAAATTATTAGGGGTGGTGGTGGCAGAGCGTTAGAGCATTGGTCTTTCGCGCAATGGTCCCAGGTTTGAATCCAGGGATTTTTCAACCTGGAATCGCCCAGTCCTCTGTGTTGTTTGAGGAGACTACGCAAGTCAGTCCTCTGTCATTTTGAAGTGACATTATGCAGTAGCCCCCCTTGATGCTCTTCGTAAAGAGGGGGCAATGCCAGCATCGGGTTTCCCTCCTACACTGTGTGTGTGTTTGTTGTGTAAGGAGTTATGTCTATAATGATCCAAAAAGTTGATTAGCCAGAAATACAAACAAACAAATGCACAAATTACGATGTATGTCATACATTTTGGTTAGCCAAATTACAAAAAAGGTGAAACATGATTTGCTATACCAGGAATAATTATTTTTATTTTTGGCAAATCTGATTTTCATATGCTGGATGTGTTAGTACAGAGATGGGCAACCTTTTAACGTAATGTGCCACATATTATGTTGAAAATGTGTCGCGTGCCACCCATAGGTGAATTCATGGGAGAGTGACTTACCCCCCTCTCCTCCTTCCCCGTATTAATCTTAAAACCTACTCTTTATCTTCATTTTTCTTAGCGGCATAACTTTAAATTTCAATCTTCTACATTGAACTTACATTCACTTTCAAATTTATATGAGAATTAAATTTCATGTGGATTATTGTATTAAAAATTATTCCCTTGGGGAACATCGCTGCCCCCTTAAGAAGTTTTTAATCTGATCCACAAAGGCACTGTATTTTTTGCCAGCTACGTTAGGTATTGCATGCTACAAACATACACATTTACATACATACCTATCATGCAATTCCCTTTCCGAGTAAGCATAGCTATAAATTGTCACACATTAGAACTGCATCATAGGTATGCAGACTTGAAATAGAAAAAAGAATTAAATATGTCCACAAAATTTAATTATTAGCAAATTTATAAAAAAATAACTTACCTTCCCATGTAGGTACTTCCATTTTCCTTTCCCATGTACTTCTCCTTTCATACATATGATGTCCTTATGAGGCCACTGAATCTGTTTTAGGCTCATAATTTCTTCGATGTTTGGCTCCACTTTTGAACAAGCTAGTATTAGATTTTTAAGGTGATCATCAGTCAATTTTGATCGAAACCTCATTTTTATCATATTCATAATCGAAAATGCCTGCTCGCAAATGTATGTTGATCCAAATTTGCAAGAATACTGGAGCGCTAGATGACTGGTAGGAGTTGTAATTATTCCTTTATACCTGCACTGCAGTCTTGAATGATTCTGAAATTCTTAAATTTTGGTCTATTTCTGCTGGACAATAGTCAAGATCTGGAATGGAGATTACGAAATGGTTCGTGAAATGATGGACATTCCTTTTGTCTGCCTGGAAATACAAAAATCTTATCTCAAAAGAATGTAGCAATTCAGAAAGAAAACATATATTTTTCAAAATTTGCACTTCCAGTTCCACTTATTTTTCCATTTGTTGCATTAAATAGAAGTGAGACAATCATTCTCAGGATAAATCATTCAGAAAAAGAGTAAGTTTGCTTTTGAATGCCAATATAGAATTTATCATGTTTGGAAAAAGAGAATCTTTTCCTTGCAATTGCAAATTTAAGTTATTCAGATGTCCCACAAGATCTGTGAGGAAAGCTAGATCTCAAAGCCATTCATCTTTTTTGAGAAGTATGCAATCTTCTGGCAATTCAACCTTTTCTTCTAAAAATGTCAGAACCCCTTATATTTCAGATTCCAAAATCTCTCGAGTGTCCTTCCTTTTGATAACCAACGGACATTACAGTGAAGGAGTAACTCATTATCATCTTTTGAATCTGAATTTTCAAAAAACAGGTTACGAAATTCGCAGCGGTATAGTGCCCGAGCCTGAATTTTGTTTATGTAGCGCAGGAGTGGCCAACCTTTTCTAGTTCATGTGTCAATTTTTTCATTTTTAGTTAAGATGCGCCATACAATCTTATACCCCTTTTCAGCCCTTTTAAAATATGGTAATATAGATATATTTAACAGTTATGCATAAAATGATTTATTATATATATGGTAATATAGACACTTTTAGCAATTTTAAATAAAAGGATTTTATATAAAGACAAGATAAACATTAATTACTTTAATGAGACTTTTGAAATTGCTTTGCTTTTGCTAAGTTTGTAATGTTTGGAGTTAAATCAGTTACAGAAAGCATCACACAGTTTTTCAAATTTGAATCAGTCAGTCGCGGATGAAAATTCTTGTTCGCATCTGTATGTTGTTCCAAAACGACAGATATAACTCTGAGCAAATTTTCTGTTCTGGAAAATGTTCACAGCGCAACGATCGCCAGAAATTAATTATATCAGAAGCATCTGGGAGTGATGGAAGTTCATTAAATTTCATTTTCAATAAAGAATTGGTTTTGAGATCAATAAGTTCCATTTGTATGTTACTAGGCATCGTCAAGATTTTTTGTTCAGTAAGTGAAAAGGGATTTATAAATGCAAGTATGCAGTCTTCTTCTTCAGCAAAATCGCTAAAACGACTGTTGCAATAATCTGAGTTTCTCAGTATATTCTGTAAAGTTGCCATTGTGTTCAACAGATTCACTATGTTCTTTTAAATGTGGAAATTGACTTAAATCCCTGTTTTCTAACTGGGAGATGAACAGTTTTATTTTCATTTTGAATGCACTGATGTCATTTACTAAGCTTGAGGTGGCTGGTAACATCAACTAAAAATGCTAAATCAAATAGCCATTTCTCATCACATAACAGGGCTTTTTCCTCATGCAGCTCATCCTTCTCTTCCAGAAAATTACGAACACTGTCTTTCATTTTCCAAAATCTACTGAGAACTTGTCCTCTAGAAAGCCAGCTCACCTCACAATGAAGGATGAGATCACCATATTCCATATCTAACAGTTCACAATATTCTCTGAATTCTCTTCTGTTTAACCCTCTTGCTCTAATTTTATTCACACACTTTACAACTGGTATCATAACATGCTTCAAATTTAGAGTTTTTCCACACAGAGACTCTTCATGTATAATGCAGTAATACTTTAGTAGAGGACGACCTAAAAACCTTTCAAGTAAAGTTACAGTCCCAGAAACTCTACCTACCATTGACGGTGCACCATCAGTGCAAACACCTACTATACGGAAATAAAAGGAAAGATATTGTATTTAAAAAAAACAAAAACACACACATACAAATACACTGAATAATTGCAGGTTTCAGTAATCAGCAAATTAGGGGAGCGGGCAAGAACTTGACATACTCGTTCAAAATGAAAAAAAAATATTTATAAATTTCCAGAACTATATAAAGTCTTCATGAAAACAGAAATCTTATCTTAAACTCAAAGAACTGTTAATAAAAACATATAAGTTCAAAAACAGAATTGTTCACACACACATTGAATCAGAAGTCCATCAAACGTTATGACACGAGAGTCAGCTGTAAACTGATTGAGTAACTGGTGACGCATGTCAGCATTTTCCGGTGCCTGTTGCTTCAAGATCACCTATTGCGCTCTCGTACGGGACTTCCTGGTCACTCGAGTAACAGCGCTAACTATGAGAGTCACCTTGTAACTACGTACTAGGCGTCGCCGAGCTGACCACCAATTAACACGGCAGTTTCCAACGGCTGTTCAAGTTCAAACAAGTATAATACAATTATAATAAGTGCGCTCTCTAGAATTCAATGATATGTTAATTGTGTGTTTATATATATATAAATCGTATAAGAGATTTTTTTAAAATTTTTCTCTAAGGTTCAGTGCGCCACTTCTAATCATGCAATGCGCCACTTTTGGCGCATGCGCCATAGGTTGGCCATCCCTGATGTAGCGCATTACTGGGCAAGAACAAAAGAAAAATTCAAGTCTTTGGCGCACAGAACCTCCTGGTGGATAATACAGTGATACTTATTTATCCTGCGGTTCAAATATTTTTCCAGTAAAGTTATGCATTCATTGGAGCTTCATATCATTGAAGGGGGCCCCATCTGTACAAATGCTATCTAATTTTGCCCAATTAATCTCCCTTTTTTCAACACATTTTAATTTCCTTAAAAATATCTTCACCTTTAGTAGAAATTAGTTGACGCAAATCTAGGAGTCCTTCAGTTATATCAAAATTTTCGTTAATGGCACCACAAAAACACAGAGTTGAGCCATATCAGCATTGTCACAACTTTCATCAAGAGCTAATGAAAAGTATTTGCATGCAGATAAAAAAGAAGTGTTTTTTCTAGCAACATTGCCAGACGTCATCTATTCTCCTCATCACAGTACTCCTTGAAAGCGCGATGTTATTACCATTATTTTTACTTTTGGGTCACCACTATATTTTGCGAACGTCAAAAAACTTGATTTTACAATCCTTTCTCCATCAGTGTATGGTTTTTGCTTACGAGTGAGCAAGAGAGAGATTTCATATTACACTTTCACCATGCTTGTCAATTCCTTACTTTTTTCAGAAAAAATGACTGCTGTCCCGACTGCACATTTCTCTTTAGTAATGAAATGGGAATGTAAAGTGGAGCCAACAGGCTATTACTGCAGGATACTTGGAGCCAAACTCGGAACGCTTTTGCTTAAAATGCCTTTCTAAATTAAAGTTTTTAGGCACAGCAACACACGCACCACAAATCAAACACACTGGCTTTGCACCTTCTTGCTTGGTGAATAAAAATTCATCTTCCCAAGCCAAGTTGAATTTCCAGAGAGCAATATCATCTTCATATTTTCTTTTCGACTTCAAATTAGAACTGGGCTTATTGAGGAACATTTTCTCTAAAGGGATACTAACGAGATAATAAAATAAACAACACAATCATAGGTTACTGAAGACTAGCTTACGGAGCACACTACTCAAAATTAACATTAAGGTGTGATGCTGAAGTTTGATGGAAAGCAGTTATAGGAGTTGTTGATTACATTTGAAACATCTAACGAGAGTTCTGGAAAGTTGCTTTGTATACATTCTCTACTAGCAGGAGTGAAGAAACAACTGGGTCTGTTTTCAGAGAACTACAATGTAGTTTAAAGAGGGTCGCACACAGCATACTGGGTTTATTATCGAAGAACTAAAATGTAGAACCGATAATGTTACATCTCTAAGCTAGCAGGAAGACAACTTCCCCTGTTTCTTTCTTGCTCAGTGATGAAGCCTTATCCCCTCTCTTCACCCCTTCCTCTTCCTTCCCTAAGATTATTACAATGTAGCAGTAATATGATACACATGTTGGGTATAGCCAGGACCTTCCATGGGTGAGGGTATATAAGACGAACACTATAAATTGGTGGAACCGTGGCATGGTGGGCAGTCGTCAGTATGCTGAGTCAAATAAATAGTTTTTAAAGTTGAAGTGATTCAGTGATTGACTTGCATTCCCTCGATTCTCTCTGATGGACCGGCATGGACGATCTCTGCTGACCTACCGGTCCTTTGGGAAAATCTTAAACCGACATTTTTCAAATAAATTTCATAATAATTATGTTATTTTTTGAAAACAGGATTTGATAACCTACAGCACAACACAACTACTGTGCATGTACTTATCAAGCATTTTATGTCCGATCTCAAAATGTTACTCCCAGAGAAGCTTATTGACAAAATAATTTACTTGAGTGATGGGGCAGCATCCCAGTATGAGAACTACAAGAATATGATGAATTTGTGTTTGCATGAACAAGATTTTGGTATTAAGGCTGAATGGCATTTTTTTGCTACATAACATGGTAAAAATCCATGTGATCGAATAAGAGGAACAACAAAATGCCTAACTACTAGTGCAAGTCGACAAGCAACGTCGACATGCAGCTATATACTTATACCACAAGATTAATTCAGATGGGCAAATGAAAACATAAAAGCATCACTTTCTTCTTTGTTCTCTCATATGAGATTGTTTTTCATGAAGCAGTGATGGAGGAACAATATAGCAGTGTCAAGACAATACCAGGAACATGATCACACCATGCATTTTTGGTTACTTCAGATAATTCAATATTTATGAAAAGACTTTCATCTGATCCATTTGGTACTCCTGCCTCTATGTGTACAGGCATGGGCACTGCTCTGTGGCTAACTTTAGAGCTTAGTATGTATTAGAAAAAGAATCTGAATTCTTCACTATTCATTGTGTCTATGATATATTGCATAGAGACTTACTGTGTAAACATGGAGACCTGTACTTCTTCATTCATACAAACTATGAACATTAAAAAAACTTAAATTTTTTGAATGGAAATAAAAATGCCCATTTCATGAGCATATCAAAAAAGGTAAAAGCCTGATCTCAATTATGAGTCTTGTATTTCAAAACAGGAGCCTAAACTCTTTTAGTGTACGAAAGGTGGTTCCTCTTGCATACTTAAAACTTCATTTATGAGATCTTGAAAATGTTCGAAAAACAAGTTTCAAAGGTGTTGAAATTACATATTATGCATGTTCGCATAAAGCTGAAACTAAATTTTGAGATTTTAGAAAGAGAAAAATTCTGTACATGACTAATTTGCTGATTTGGTATTGAATGACCCTAAAATCCTCAGCTACCTACCACATAGTGTCATTTTGTGTAATTCTCTCCATCCCACCCTCTCCATCTCTCTCTCTCTCCTTATCCTTCCCTCCTTACCCCTCCCTCCCTATTCTTTGCTCCCCATCCTCGTCCCTCCCCATCCGCCCCCCTCCCCATCCACCCCCTCCCCATCCTCCCTCCCCATTCTCCCCCTCCCCATCCTTCCCCTTCTCCCCATCCCCCCTCCCCATCCTCCCCCCCTACCCATCCTCCCCACCTCCCTCTCTCTTTACCTCCTTCTCCCTTCCTCTCTCCCTCTCTCTCTCTCTTTACCTCCTTCTCCCTTCCTCTCTCCCTCCCTCCCTCTCTCTCTCCCTCCCTCCCTCTCTCTCTCTCCCTCCCCTTCCTCCCTCCCCTTCCTCTCTCTCCCTCCCCTTCCTCTCTCCCTCCCCTTCCTCTCTCCCTCCCCTTCCTCTCTCTCCCTCCCCTTCCTCACTCTCCCTCCCCTTCCTCTCTCTCTCTCTCCCCCCTTCCTCTCTCTCCCTCCCCCTCTCTCTTCCTCCCCCTCTCTCTTCCTCCCCCCTCTCTCTTCCTCCCCTCTCTCTTCCTACCCTCTCTCTCTTCCTCCCCTCTCTCCCTCCCCCCCTCTCTCCCTCCTCTCTCTCTCTTCCTCCCCTCTCTCTCTTCCTCCCCTCTCTCTTTTCCTCCCCTCTCTCTTCCTCCCCTCTCTATCCCTCCCCTCTCTCTCTCCCCTCTCTCTCTCCTTCCCCTCTCTCTCTCTCCCTCCTCTCTCCCTCCTCTCTCCATCCCTCTCTCCATCCCTCTCTCCATCCCTCCCTCCCTCCATCTCTCTCCCTCCATCTCTCTCCCTCCATCTCTCTCCCTCCATCTCTCTCCCTCCATCTCTCTCCATCTCACTCTCTCTCTCCATCTCTCTCCATCTCTCTCTCTCCATCTCTCTCCGTCTCTCTCTCTCTCCATCTCTCTATTCACCCCTCTATCTCTCTACACCCCTCTATATCTCTACACCCCTTTATCTCTCTACATCCCTCGATCTCTCTTCATCCCTCGATCTCTCTACATCCCTCGATCTCTCTACATCCCTCGATCTCTCTACATCCCTCGATCTCTCTACATCCCTCGATCTCTCTACATTCCTCGATCTCTCTACATTCCTCGATCTCTCTACATTCCTCGATCTCTCTACACCCCTCTCTCTCTTTACATCCCTCTCTCTCTTTACATCCCTCTCTCTCTCTCTCTCTACATCTCTTCCTCCCTCTCTCTCTCTCTCTACATCTCTCCCCCCTCTCTCTCTCTACATCTCTCCCTCCCTCTCTCCCTCCCTCTCTCTCTCCCTCTCTCTCTCCCCCTCTCTCTTTCTCTCCATGCCTCTCTCTTTCTCTCCATGCCTCTCTCTTTCTCTCCATCCCTCTCTCTCTCTCCTTCCCTCTCTCTCTCGCAGGTTATTGAGTTCTCAAAATGTATGCCTCCTTCGACTGTTACCTTTTCATTGTCTAGTGTCTACTAAGTTATAGTGTTTATACTAATTCTCATTGTTTTATATCATTCTGTATTGTTTTATACTGTTTTATATAATTTTGTATTGTTTCATACTATCTTATACTATTTTATATCATTTTGTATTGTTTTATACTATTTCGTATTACTTTATATTATTATGTATTGTTTTATATCATATGTGTAATTTTATATCATTTCCTTCTTTCTTATGTAATGCATGATCCAACAACAATCTCTATATTCATTGTATATATTTCAAGTATATTTCATCTTATTCTGCCTATTTATTGTATTATATTTCTTAGTTTGCATTACGTTATTACCTATATATGTATTTTTTATTTTATTTTTATGATGGTGTACAACGATGCTGTATATACGAACACTTACTGTACATACTCCTTTCTATTTAATGTTGTATTATTATATTATCATATGTACACTATCTAGGGTTTTCGCAGGTTTTTCACACCCCCTTCTCAGTGGGTGTTTTCCTGCGTGGGTTTTATTAGGGAGGACATGCCTGTTTTACCTAGGTTTTCCCCACAATCTCTAATCTGTCTTCAATTTTATATATATATATATATATATATATATATATATATATATATATATATATTACTCTGTATGATTTAGGTATATACTGTTTATGTAATGCGTATTGTAATATCTTACTTTACCATTTCTTATAGTTATTATATTGATGAAGGGTTAAATGTAAGAATGGACCTTATGGTCTAAATTTCGCCCGAATAAAGACGATTATCTATCTATCTGTCTCTCTCCGTCCCTCTCTCCATCCCTCTCTCCATCCCTCTCTCCATCCCTCTCTCTCTCCCTCTCTCTCTCTCTCCCTCCTCTCTCTCCCTCCTGTATCAAGGAATATATGAAGCATTGTCATTGTGAGAGAGGTTGCTTTATTTATTGAAATTTGCTATTAAAATTTTTGATGTGTAAGAGTCACTGCATGCATGCTTTGCACCGGTCCTCCCAATATTCCTCTGGTCTTATCAGTAGAGAATTATTAATCAATGAAGTAGAAAAGGTGCCTATTCTTTAGGATAATAGTGTTTAAGAATATAAAGACAGAATTAATAAAGTGAATTAAAATATTAATATTGTTACCGTGCTGATATTTTTATTTTATCTAATATTAAATAATTTTCCCAATTTTTAGAAAATTATAATATTCATAATCGTATTCAGTGCAAAATTCACTACAACAGCATCATACTTTCACTTAAAAATACAAATTCCCCATAATCACGATAAATTGTAGCGGTGGAAACAAAGAGTCTGACTTTGTGTGACTCCATGGTTCAGGTTAGGCATGAAAAAATTACTCCTCTGCCTGAGTGTTTCACGCATTTCGCATCCGAATTTCCCAATTTTTTTGATCGCTAGGTTCCCTCATTTCAGAACTCTTCAAATTCAACATATTAAGTTGATCACCTAGTAATCATTGGCCTGCGTTTGAAGTGATGCAATAAGTTTTGTATCATTGTTTATTTAGATATTATATTTTAAAAAGTCAATATTTAGATAGCTGTATGACCTTTTTAATTAGTATTTTAATCAGATAATTGCTTGTGGATGTTGGAAATGAAAATTCTAGAGAATCTTAGATCTCTGACAATGCGTATGTTACTTAATCATGATTAGAGTATAGATTACTAATTATGCATTATTGTTTTGGACTGTATTGGTTCCCTAAGTTATCATATACTTTCACATATTGTAATAAACCTACATCCTAAGACGTACTTGATTCATGTTGTCTCCATATAATAATTGCATGTCTTCATGAAGTATGACTTGGTATAATTATGGTGGAAAAGTATTATATATTGAAGTCAGAATTGACGATAGACTCCTATCAAATTGAGAAATGTGGTTTTAACTCCATATTGGAATGATACATTTACATCCATTACATCAGGCCTATACATTGTCACAAGATGGTACATTAATATTAAATCAATTTACTATAATTTAACTATTGTTTTACCCTAACAATTTTAATTTAGAGAGATAATGTTAAATATAGTATATTTTGGGTCAATAATTACTGTTTCTTAATACATATAGTGCCCAAAAATTTAATCCAGGAACTGATAAACACAACAATTGCAGTGGTAATTTTATGCTCTATATCTGGTGATGCAGATCGCCTATTTATGGATTTTGGTATAGAATACTAGCATATCAACTTGTCTCAACATATCTCATTGTGAGGGTATGAGTCTTTGATTGTTATATTCCAAAAAGTGGTCAAAATGCCACTAGTTTGATTTCAATATTAGACTGTGCTGAAATTTAAAATAATTTTGAATTACGTTTAGCTAAGAGTTTTTAATGATTTTTTTTCAATAGTCCTGGTCCAGGTGTCCAGCCTTTTCCTGTTGTGGTAGAATCAGTAGTACTTCCTTCAACGGCTGCTGATGTAGATCAACAGTATGTCCGAGTGAGTGTGGCTCTAGGTCTTCCCCCAGCATACCCTGATGAAAGTCCATATGTCACACTTCGTAATCCTCGTGGCCTAGCTGACGAGGTCCTGTCCCGGATTGAGGATGATGTGAAACTAAAATGTGCTGACTTCAGCGGTCAGCCTGTTATTTATGAAATTATAGAAGTAAGTAACTCATGCTTGCAAAATTCTTTCTGATGCTCATTTTTTACTAATGGATAAGCTGAATGGTTCTTCAATATTTAAATCAAAGAAAATAATCTTAAGAGTGATGAAATCGAACTCCACCTTGCAGAATTTACTCATTATAATAACAGGAAAAAATAACTTCATAACTTTATTAAAACATGAAAACTATTAGGCATAATAAATGTTATGAGAAAGTTATGTGCTTGTAATAAATTACCAAAACAATGTGTCAATGCTTCAGCAGTTAGCTAGCTCACTATAACAAAACTGCATTAAGTGAAGTGCCTTATAAGGAGGGTTGCTGGTATAGTTAATTAATTGTATTAATAAATTCATTAGTATGGTTTGTATCGATGCAATGTTTGCAAGCAACAACTAAACTGTATCTCAGTATTGTTAAACCATTTTTACTGTTTTTGCATCTTAATCTTTTGAAAGTCGCTGAGCACTAATGCCTTCTGATGGTACCTTTTTGAAAGTTTGGATGGCGCTTAATTATCTTCGTGATCTAATTATTTATTGAATACCAAATAGCTCTTAAAAGGCCCAAGGGGTGGATGAAGGTTAACCCTTAAGTAGGCATGTCATCTTTTGTAACTTAAGTAGGAGCATGGGGGTCGGAGACCCCCAAGCATAATGCATATTTAAATAACAATAAAATGTTTTTACTGTATTTTTTCCATAATTATGATCAAGATAATGCTATTTAGATTCTGGATTTTAATGCAGAACATTTCAAATTCTGTTTATTGATATTTTTAATTTTTATGAAACATTGCCTTTTCTTGTCTTGGTTTACAGTCCATTCAGAATTTAGCATAAATCTTTTCTATTTATACAAAAATTAATTTCTACTCAATAAAATATCATTCTGCAATTATGGATAACAGAAAATTCATAAGTACTTTCAACAATAAATATGCAATAAACGACCATTGGATAGTTTTCAAAAGCACTTATCAAGCAGAAATATTTTCTAAGCATTTGAAATAATTTTCATATAAAGATAGAATTATTTGCGATTATTTATAGAACAACTGTTTATTAACATTATTACATTTGCAGGAAAATAAATATTGTGGACTTACCAGAATAATATTATACATTTTGTAAATCTTCTGTTGAATTAAAAAAATTGTCCATAATGTTCAATAATAAAACAAAATGAACATTGTTTATGTAATTAGCTTTGTAAAACCTTGTTTCAAGCACTTAAATGCCTTAAATGAGAGTAGAGAAACAAGAATTTATAATTCCAGTGTTGTAACGTAAGTAGGTGTGTGGGGGTCTAGATGACTCAGACACTATAAAATGCGACAGTATATGAATATTTTAATATATAATTCTACAACTTTTGTAGAATAATTACACTTCAGCAGTTTTAGGAAGGTACTGAAGAAAACAGCTCCGTAGGTAAAAAACTTTTTGAAATAAGGTAACTCGACCCAATGTGGCCTAGCTAAGCTTTATTAATTTTTTAAGCACCTTTCCCAAATGCTGAAAGTAAAACTAACATACTGTACTCTTAGAAGGTTTATTTAAGTAAACAGAAAAAAATGTTACAACTATAACGCTTCAATATGGAATTACTGGTTAGCATTTTTGCAAAACATTGCTGTTAGGCGATATTAGGAACATATGATCTCAATATGGCCTATTGGGTTATTGTTCAAAAAATAAGAGAACAAGAATCTGAAATATTTATCAAATACTTGTATCAAAATTCTAATGCTTGATTGCTCAAAAATGGTTACAATAAATTGTCAGTAGGCAAAAATAACTAAAAAATGAGAGAATAAAAGTCAAGATTCTAATTTTACACAGGTCAAAATCTTAAAACTGTACCACCAAAGATTTAGGCACATGAGGTCAAAATTTAATTTAAATAAAGAAATGAACCACAAAATGAGATCTAAAATCATTCAAAAAATTCATTGTCATTAGTTAAGGCTCACAAAATGGGCAATATGGCCTACATAGCCCATAATGGGGAGACTTGGACTAGTAAAATATATTCCATTGGAACCACATGGCATCTCAATGAATTGCCAAGCCAATCAAACCATTAATAGTAGAGACATCTTGTAGAATGCCTAAGGTCAAATTAATTAATTAACTTTTACCTGTACACACAATGACTTAACCAACATCTTGAAATTAGATTAATGTAACCACAAACGCTGGTCTCAAACAAAACGCTCCAGCAGATTCAGCCAACTGAGTGCATCCAGCGGAATTCCATATAAGCACAGTTGTTAGCAGTCTACCAATATACTGCAACCACCATCTATCAATTTTGTCATGTAGTATGTTTGATACGGCGATTAGGCCATATTGGGGAACAGGCCTGTCTGACCTCCATGTGCCTACATAAGGGTTAAGGGTGAAAAATTACATAAATGGCAGTCAACATGTTATCTACTGGTCTTTACATTTTTGTTATGTAAATATTGTTGAAGCTATTAAACAAACATTTTTCTTACCTAACAGTCTCCTGCACTTACTTGATTAATAATTGTAGTAGTGTAAATGCTTTTTTTCCAGAAGATAATGGTAAAATGCTGATACTTGAATTGACGTTTTAATATTTCTCCGACAATGCTCAGCTGGTGAAGGAGCACCTGACAAGCAGCAACTGCCCAAGCTGTGTGTGTGCAGTCTGTTTGTTTGGATTCCAACAAGGAGATACATTTTCAAAAACAGAATGCTTCCATTACTTTCATTCGCACTGTCTGGCATGCTATGTACGCACCACACAGCGCACCCTTAGAGAAGAGAGAGACAAGTTACCATTATGGCAGCAGCAACAATTGCAAAAAGATCGTCTAAACTTGCACAAGAAACGGCATGATGAAGAGTCGGAATCTTTTCAGGTTTGGTCTATTAAATATTCAATTCCTACCGTTCATTAAAGATTGTATAATTTTGTTCTAAGGAATTTATATATTGGCTATTTCAGTATACTAAGTTGCTTTTTATGCAAACACTAGCTGGAGTACCTGGCATTACCCAGGATCATTTGAAGCCACTGCCAAGTGTAGTTCACATGGCTTCCATCCGATGGTGCTAACATAGTTCATGCAGCTTCCATCCGATGGTGCTAATGTCTACTGTAGCATAATGCACAGTGCACTTATAACATAGCACCTCCACCCCCAAATATTTTTATCACCATATAGCCTATGCGAAGTATCGCGACGATATCTTGAAAGGTATGGATTTTTATAGCGGACAAACAAACGAACAGAACTTCAGATTTATAGATTAAGATTGTGTATCCTCTCTTAAATTTTCTTCAATTCCATATGATATGGTACTGAAAAAATGGTTGGGAGGGATGTTCTCACTTGACTGGCAAACTGTTTTGCTCAAAAGTTCATTCCATTGGGGAGTAGCATCATGAAATTGATTTGTTTTGTATTCATTTTTGTAAATTAATCTATTTAGCATATTTCAAATAAATCAATTTAGTGACATGATTATATTTTAAAAAATGCTTAAAACAAGTACCGCATTTTTCAGGCTATAGACGAAAATTTTTCAGGAAAAAGAGTATTTTGTTTCACTAAGGCATTTAGGAAGGGCCACATCATGTATCATTTCCAGCCATGATTAAGTCCATATCTGGCAAAATTTACAGAAAATGTTATGGTATGGTAACAGTTAAATATAATGTTTTAGATAAAATTAATTCGTAAAATAAATAGGGATGATCTTTAAACATAAATAATTGATTTGAGACTTGTATAGCTAAATGTGCTGTGTGAACTCAACAGTCCTGTTATTTAGGCAGTCTTAGTGTACTGCACATGTCAGATGTATAAACACCATTTGCCAATCATATTTGCTTAAACTTAGTGAAAGATGAGATTTTAAGTACTAATAAATGGAATGTACGAGGATAACTCAAAAAGTAAAGGGACTCTTCAAAAAAAGCATGTTTATTTTAAATATACAGAAATGAAACTAATATTACTTTTCAATGTAATCCCTCTGGACTTCAACGCATTGGTTCCAGCGTTTCACAAGTTTTTTAATTCCATTACATAAAAAGTTTTTGGTTGCGTTTTAAACCAATTTTACACCATGCCAATGATTTCTTCATCGGATGATAATCTTCTTCCTCTTAGTGCTTCTTTCATTAGGCCAAACATATGGAAATTGCTGGGAGCAAGATCTGGACAGTATGGCGGGTGCTCCATCAATTCAAATCCTGACTCATTTACTGTTTTGACCATCCGATTGTGTATGAGGACGGGCATTTTCATGCAACAGGATGACACCCTTTTGAAGTTTTTCACAGCGTTTGGATCTGAAAACGGGCTTCAGTTTCATTTGCAACACATCACAATAGTTCTGACTGTTTATGGTTTCACCCTTTGGAGTGAAATGAACCAAAATCGCACCTTTCATATCCAAAAAATGTGTAAGCATAATCTTACCGGCTGATAGTTGACTTTTGAATTTCTTTACCATGGGTGATGACGGGTGTTTCCAAGCCATACTATGAGCTTTACTCTCCAGTTTGTAATGATGCAACCAAGTTTCATCTGTAGTGACTGTTCGCTCTAAAATTTCATCTCCCTCATGGTGATAACATGTCAAATGGGTACATGAGACTTCCAAACATTGAGCCTTATGTTCACAACTCCATCCACACTGCCCGAATGTGTTCGTCTTGAAGAGTTTGTCATAGAGAAATGCTGTAAATGACATTTTGTTCCTGCTAACTAGGAGACTCCGGGAAAGCAATTTTCATTTACTGATGTGTCCCAGGTTTGACTCCAGGAGATGATTATATTTTCCCATAAGTTTACATGCGATTTTCGATTTCTCAAAGTGCAAGATATTTTCCTTCATTCATCAAAATACGTAAATATGGACCAATTTTCTGTGTTTGCTTTATTCGATGGCTAAAATTACAAAATATCTTATTTTTGCAATGTTTAGATGTTACTTAGAAGAATTTGTCAGAAATATGCATTTAGTTTAGAAATTTTATGGCTTTTTCATACTATTTCCGGGTGTTGCCAGAGTGACCTGCATTGTTGCCTCCAATAGAATTAGCATCTATTAAGCCTTCAAATAGATGAAAGAATTAAGTTATTTGCTGTTGTAGCAACGTCAAACTTAATAGAGTGCAACATTGGTAATTGCAAATAATTATTCTTCAGTAAACTGCTTGTGGAATGGGGACATTTTTAACGATCGACCAAAAGAAAAAATTTTTTCTTTATTTCAATATGGGAATATTAGCTTATTCGTAAGGGAGAAGCAATCAAAATTGCACATATAAATTATAAAAACAATCATCACATTCAAAATGTCAATTGTCTAATTTTATAAGGAGAATATGGGCTAATAAATGAAAAATAACACGTTGTGTAGTACAAAAAAATGTCAGTAATAATGCACAAGTAAATAATTAAGTAAATGGTTGAATTAATTGTATATGAAAAATTGCATATATTTCAATAAAAAGAAACAATTTTAAAGCATTAATAACATAAAACTTTGAAAATAATTTCTGTTTATCATTATTTTCCTCTCTAAGATGACTTTTAAACATTCAGATTTCAGACTGACTTTGCCAAAATTTTTGTGGATACCAATAGTTTATGCCATATATGGCAGTGCTGTATTCCCCTTGCATTATAGAGTTATAAATATAATATAGTTTCCTTATTAAATGTAGCCAGCATGTTCTGTTCTGAAGTAAAATATTTGGAAAGCTTTGGAGGGTAGGTAGTATTTGAACCTTAGTATAATGGTAATTATTTGTTTTTTAAAAGGTTCCATGCCCAGTGTGCCGGGAACCAATTGGGGCAGATTTGGAGACACTGTCATCTGCAGCTCCTCCGATTGCACTGGAAGCTGCACCTCCATTCGAAGTGACACAGGAACTTCGTGCCCTTCAACATCAGATGGCAGCTCTATACTTACACCAAAAGAGTCGAGGTGGAATCATTGATGTGAATGCTGATCAAAACAAGTTGCTTCTTCTCACCTCCGGAGTAAAATATTTTTGTTTGTTTTTCTATTTAGCTTGTATTAACATCAACTAAAATTATTTGAATGTGTGAATTTAAAATGTGAAACAATCCAGGCCATTGAGGTTATGTGCTAGATTAAAATGAAATCCATTGTAATTTAGCATATCATGTATGAATGTTCTTGTAGTGCATGGGTTTTCAAGGAAAAGGTATCCCGAAATGGATGAAGAAAAGTGTCCCTTCCTAATGCTCTTACATTGTGGAACGGATACTTAGAAACCACCCCTCTCATTGTAAAACAGAAATTGACCTATATGAGACCTTTACTGAGGCAGTGGAGTCATCATAACTGAAATGACAGATACTGTATCTGTCCGAATAGAAGCCGACCCCGGATTTAACCCTCTCCGGTCCAAATTTAAATGCCCAGTATCCCCAGTTTTGAGCTTTTTAATTCTCAGGAATCTCACTCCAAGGACATCAGTTCACATAAATGATAGTAATGTAATACTTTCTTAGCCATATGTTATTGAAATTTTCAGTAATTATTTACTTATTAATGTATTATTTATATAAAAAATGTCCTATCTTGTAATGGTTTTAGTTTAATGTCACCCACATGGAAATATTTTGAAATAGATTTATAACTATTAAAAGCCATGCAATTATGAACAATTGTATAAGGGCTCTTCCGATAATCCCTGTTTTCTGACAAATCGAATATTCCCATCTAAATTAGCACTCCTATATATGCCTTTAGTTCCTCTATTGTAATATCAACACACTCTTTATCAACCATCCTTGAATTGTTTTGTTTGAATTGGGCGTATTTATTGGTGTTATCTGCGATCTTTTAAAAAAATCCTCTCCGCCTAACAGAAATATCAGATAAGAAAATTCATTCACACCAGAAGGCAAATAATGAATAGGGCCACTAAACCCCACAAAATCACCAAGCCCTTCATAACGCTTCATATCTTTCCAGTAAGTAAGATTCACGTGGAGTGATTTACCTGATCTTTCTCGGCAAGAAATTACATAATATCATCCTCGGACTCTCTTTCACCTGGAACTTGCAACTACTCGGAATCACTTGAACTATCAGAACCACTCGAATAAATTTCTTTATTCAGTTCTTCTGCATCACTCAACTCAGCCATGGCCACAACTGAGGACTATGGTCGAAAAAAATAATTTTTCCAGCTCTCGTCATATTAGTGCGCGAGGAGAAGGTTTGCTTACGAACAGCATGCCAGGTCTATTACAGAATAAAAGCTCATATGCCTAAGATGATGATGGCCCTCTAGCCATCTCTTTCATCTCAACCATGGTCATGGCCGAGTGATGTCATCAGAAAAAATTTAGAACACTCAGCATATTGGCGCATAAGGAGAATGTTTGCTTACAAACGGCATACCACCTCCAGCACAGAAGAAAAGCTCATATGCCATGATGACATATTGTCTGGCTCATATAACGTTATGCTGCTTCATTCATCAGTTGAACCAACAGGCAGTGTTTAGAATATTTTTTTTTTCAGTGTTTATAAGAGAGGGGAATGAATACTTGAGATGAAGGAAGTGTATATAGTGAGAAGAAAGACCCAACACAAAGAAAACATTCATAGCACACCAGAAGAGAAATAAAAATCATTTTTACGGGCGTCTCGTGCCGAAAGGTCACTTTAGGTTCAGATGCTTCATGCTGGAAATTTCTGCGATAAGAATTAGAATTTACATTCTTTTCTTAGAACAGTACAAGCCTTGCTCCAATATCACAATTTGAAGATATTTTAATGTAGTAAAGAAAGCATCTCTGCATGATGTATTTGAGACTTCCTTTGTAAAACAAATAGGGAAAATACATTCCTGGAATCGAACCTGGGGCTTTAATCTTCGCCAAATAAAATATAGCCCAGAGGTGGGCTCGGGCAGCACGAGCCTCTTACCAAGTTTCATGAAAATCAGTCCATTGATGCAAAAGTTGTTAGTGGGTGACACACATACATACACAGACAAGACCATTTTATAAGGCTGTTTCATTTGGAAACCAACCTAAAAATGATAAAAAGCAATTTTGTGTGTGCTGTAGTAGAATGTGACCCCTATTTAGAGTTTTTCCTGATTTAGTGTGCAAAGAGTTATTCCCCAGAAAGACATTAAGTAAGGGCCTCACTGTATCTAGATCAGAGGTCGGCAACGCGGCGACCGCGGGCGCCATGGCGCACGCAAGACATTTATGTGTCGCCCGCCAGCCAAAAAGAGAACTCAAGTTAAACAAATATGGAAAACTCTCAGAAGACCAATAAGTTGCGGAACAGGATGAAGAATAGAACTTTGTAACCAACATCTTAATCTTACATCACACCAAGCCGAATTGTATGTTTGTTACAAAATAACATCGTCATGGTCAGGACTTATAAGCGAACAGAATAAGGACATACATTGTTGGATAAAGACATTGTTGTCATTAACAGAATTCTTTTCATAATGACTCCTCCGTTACCCCTCTCTTGTTTATCCACGTCCCTTTCCCTTCTCCCCACCCTGCCCTAGTATAAATACATCCTTCACAGCGTTTTTCGGAGATTACTCGCCGAGAGTAGGATAAGCCGCTATCGTGTTTGTGTGATTGCCGTGCCTGTGCTGACAATTCATACAAACGTTCTCGTACGAACTGTACGAAAAGATAGGGAATTCTCCGCCCCTAGTTTATGCTAGGTGAAGGTGTCCTGTCGCCTTCAATCGCTATTACGGGTGCAAGGCTAACTGAGATCCTTGTTCTCAACCCGTCGTGTACTATAGTTCCGTTAGCCGGTTCAGGCTATTTGGAGGTAGGCGCTCGATACAGGAAAACTATTTCCCTATGTCGCGTGAAACTCCCAAGTTCTTGTCAAAAGTCATTGGTTTCGGAGTTCTGTCCTCTGTCTTGTAGCATAACTTGGCTCGAGTTATTGTTGAAAGTCGTTGGTTTCAGAGTTCTGTCCTCCGTCTTGTAGCATAACTTGGGACGAGTTATTGTTGTGAGTCGTTGGTTTCGGAGTTCCGTTCTTCGCTTAGTATACAAAGTACAGGGTTAGGGAGATTTTTCTTCATCTCTTACAATATCAAGCAGTGATAGCTCATTTCCCTCTTCATTGGATAAAAATAAATCAATTTAAATTGATCAATAGTTCACAATATTTCTGATATTTTCCCGATATTCAATGTGTTGTGTTTATTAATTCATTTGTAGAAAATTCCATCCCCATTATGAGTAATAATAGGCAAAGAACATATTACTTCTATGTTGATTGGGAAGAACAATTCTGTTTTATTGATTTGAAAGGAAAGGGTGTTTGTTTATTGTGCAATGCTGTCTCATTTTACATTATTCTCTCGTAATACTAAAAGTAGTTTAAAATAGTTAAACGATACGATACCCTCGGAGACACTGCTGCTGCCGACCACAAATCAAATAGCATACACTGGATAAATGTCACGAAATGTACTAACAATTATATGGCAGTGACATAATACAAAGCACAAATATAGTACAATACTTATTAGAAATGTCCACTTGAATCACAAATGATATGGAAAAGGGTTCGACTCGCAGATCACCTTTCCCACAGGTGCGTTCGCTCCGCCGTCTTCGCTCTCTCTCCCTGTCTTATCTCGCTCTTCCCCTCTCCTTGACTGCTTCTGCTCATGGCGACGTTGTCGGCTCGCAACTAACGCCGTTTGCAGTCAGGTGCCGGTAGATTGCGCCGCACTCGCGAACGCTAATTGGTTCTACCTGCGATCTACTAGTGTCCTCTTCCGGGCTAATGTCTGTTGCTATAAAAGAAGGCTCCCCACGAAAAAGGGTGCGTCACACGCAGGGTGCATCGCAGGCAGGGGTTGTCATTTGCTGGAGTTCGCCATTGGAAAGAGTTCGAACACAAAAACTTCTGGCGAACACGAAAAACTTATGGGGAACTCGAAAAACTGTCAAAAGTAGGAAAATGCTGCAGTGTCGCACTTTCAAAGAAAAGTAATGTTGAAAGACATTTTAATATGGTCCACGGAAATTTTAATACTAGTTATCCGTTAAACTCGGAGATCAGGAAAAAGAAAATTTCTGATATGAAATCTATTTTAACTAAACAGCAGAGCATTTTTACCAGACCAGTGCAGCAATCAAAAAGAGCAACCATTGCATCACTTAAAATTTCACATTTTTTGGCCAAGAGGAAAAAGCCTTTTGAAGATGGCGAGATTGTAAAAGAAACCATGTTAGCAATTGCTGACTCACTTTTCGAAGATTTTAAAAATAAAATTACCTCAGCAATTAACACGATTCAGTTATCAGCAAGAACAGTTACAAGAAGAATTGAAGTTATTGCAACCAATATGGAGAAAGAGTTGGCAAATGATTTACAAAAATGTATTTTCTTCTCGTTGCAACTGGATGAGTCAACAGACATATTAGGCACTTCTCAATTGGCTATGGTTGTGAAGATGGTGTTTAATGATTTTTCAGGAACGAACAAGATGTGAAGACATTTTTTCAGCTTTTAAAAAATATGTCCAAGAAAGTAATATGCCATTAATGAAGTTGACCGCAATTACTACAGATGGTGCACCTTTGATGACTGGTTGTAAAAATCGATTTATTGCACTATGTAAAGAAGACCCTCTCTTTCCAAAATTTATTTCATATCACTGCATTATGCATCAAGAAATGTTATGCGCAAAAGTTCTTCATTTTCAATATGTCATGAAAAGAGTAACAAAAGTAATAAATTCCATAAGAGCCGTACCAATGCAACGCTAATTGTTTAAACTGCTTTTACAAGGTTAAGATGCCGAATTCGATGATCTCCTTTTACATACCGAAGTTAGATGGCTCAGCAGAGGCAAAATACTTGAGGTTTATAAATCTCATAGAGGTAAAGGAATTTCCCACGTCAAGAAATGAATATTATGCACAGTTGGATGACAAAGCTTCGTTGATGGATTTCGGATTTCTTGATATAACTATAAAATTGAACGAACTGAATATGGAGATGCAAGGGAAAAATCAACACATTGCAAAAATGATAAGTGCAGTAGATGCATTCAAATGTAAATTGGCATTGTGGAAGTCTCGCCTAGAGAGAAATTCATTATCACATTTCCCGAATTTAAAATATATCATTGAGAGGCTGACTGATGAAAATGTTACCACTGAACCATTTTCACAACACATTGAAACTCTCCTGAAGGAATTTAATTTTAGGTTTCGTCAGTTTTCTGAAGTAGAACCCATAATAACATTATTTGCTAATCCGTTAAATTTTATGGACAATGATATGTCTGTTAATATTGGAACTTACTTTAATATCGTTAACACTGAGGACTTAGAAATGGAAATAATAAATATGCAGAATGATATTATTTTAAGAACACATAAAAATGAGGAAAACTTTTGGAATTTAGTTGACGAAAATCGCTATCCATTATTAAGAAAATGTGCCCTAAAATATATTCTTACTGTGCTTCAACATACACTTGCGAGTCCATTTTTTCAAGCATGAAACACTTGAAATCCAAGTACCGATCGAGACTCACCGATTACAATTTAGACAACTGCCAAAGATCAGGTATCTCGAGTTATGTGCCAAATTATAGCAAGTTGCCCGAAGATATGCAGTCCCAAGTTTCACATTGATTTATTTTTCAAGTTTTTTAATAAATTCTTTAATAGTTTTTCTCTTATATATACAAAAATATCATTTTATTAAATATTGGTACACATCTACTATTGTTACTTCACTTCACGCCTCCAATAATTAAGGTTGCGCCCTCATAGATAAAGAGGTTGCCGACCACTGATACAGAGAGATATCAACTGATCTTGCTTATGCACCCTTCTTCTCCTCAGTAATATAAATTGCGCCTTCGTAGGTGAAAAGGTTGCCGACCCCTGATCTAGATTTTTGACAGTTTTTCAGAAAAACTTTTAGTGCATGTACTTGTTTTTTACAGGTACAAATGCAGCTATTTAGTACTCTAAAATAACCAAGTATTAAGAATTTCGTTTTATGTAGAACCTATGTAGTTCCTAAACACATGAATGGATAAAAATTACTACAATAACTACAAAATGCACCAATTAGGCATTCACTAGTATAATATTGCACCACAAGTACAGGGATTTATCAGGTGAAGAATGCAGTCCATACTTAAGCAGCAAAATGTTTACATTTGAGATACATGTGCCAAATTTTAATAATATGCTCATAAATCCTAATCTAATGCCAAAATCTCTTTAAAAACCACCACTCTTAATCTTGGCTAAGGAGTTCTTTCTCCTATTTCCTTATATTAATTGTTGTGTTGGCTTCTTTGGTGTATCCTATTATTTCTTGATGCTCATCACAAAATCGTTTTGAATTATTTGGGTCAAGAATGCAATTCTTTTATTGTTCAACCTTCCAAAATCAAATACCATTGTTTCTCTTACTGTCAGCAACAATCGTTTGGCTTAACCTGCTCTTATGTCGAATTTATGATGCAAGGCAGTTTTTAGTGTTTTTTTTTTTCAGAAAATAGCATCTTGTTAACATTTAACATTGTTCCTTTGGCATTTTCAAGAACACACCCTTAGAATTACATTATTATTTGCTTTTAGTGAGCACATTGGTAAATTTAAGTTTTAGTAATTTTGGAATTAATCTTTTTCTCATTACAAATATGTTTAGTAGGTATATCCTGATGAAACAAGGTGTAAAAGTATACTCGATAAATGGAGTACACAGAGATTTCAAAGGCATTCTTTTTACGAAATATGTACATACAAAACTGTATCGAAAGATTGGGCAGTTGAATTTCTATACCCAAAACTAAAAGTCGTAATTATGTGGTCTTGTGGACTGTTTTATGGCATATGTCCCCTATCTGAATAGTTTTTTTTTTTAAATATATAGCTTTCAGATCGTATAAGAGTTTGGTAGAGAAAAATATGATATTTAATTGTTGCTTGCTGAGAGAAGTCTTAGCGATTTATGTAAACAAAATGTGCAATGTTTTGCTCTGGATTTTTTACCTCTGAAACTATAACCAGTAATTATGTGGTCTCGCGGATTTCTTTGTGGTAAATGAAGTCCTCTCTCCGAATCAAGTTTTTAATCTATACCTTACAGATCATATAAGATGTAGTGAGAGAATAGTATGTCATTTAATTGTTGCTAGATGGATGCCATTTCATGAGATACGAGTATAAGTTTATTAAAATAATTATATAAAGTGGGAGTTCTATTTGATGGATCCAGTTCAAAATCACAATTGGGCAATAAATGTTAATAAAGATCACTCCTACTTAATTAAAATCCATCCAGCAGTTTAGGAGATGACAGTTACAATAGATAGACGGATGAGACGTGCCCTTAAGGTGTTCTGCTACTATTACTTTGCTGGTAAAGAATGCCTAATAATACAGGTATACCTCGCAATATGCTCTAGTTGTGTTCCAAAAAACCAGAGCATATTACAAAACACATTTTTACATAAGAGCAATGCTATATAAAGAGATGCGTTCCTAAATGGATTAAAATCACGGATAGTCACGAGAGATACGTTCCTGAAAATGGTCTTGTTGCACGAAATCATGCTAAACGAATGCAAAAATCCCATGGAAAACCATGTCAAAGGTAGGAGAGAAAAGAGAGCGTGCACGATATATATTATGTATTTTATACAATACTCTAATTATCATCCAAGTATAAATAAAATACATTGCATACACAATGAATTGCAATCCCTTATATTGGTGGCTTAAAATATCTTGACATACTATTTGCCCTATGGAAGGGCATTTCATAATTTTTAGGCAACGTCACTGCAATATAAAATGCAAATTACACTGTGCTGCCATCTTCTGCCAAACATACGAACCGGGTGTAATATTTTGTTCTTCGATCCATATGTTGAGCAATTGCTCCATTTCTATCAGTGTTTCACTTCCATTATGCCTCCCCAGCACAGTTCATGTTAAAGAACCTGAGCACAGTTTTTAATTTTTCCAACACTTATGCAAATAGTTCTCACAGTCGACAGAACTAGAGAAAGAGCAGCGTGCCCTTGTCCACTTTCAAAATGTTTTATTATATCCAATTTAATTAATTAATCAAGAAAAATACTTCGCTTTAATTTTTTCTCTTGTGACATTTCAAACTTAAAAGGGTAAAAACTCGAGCACTAATTCAATATGTCACCACCACGAGCTCGGACTGAAAATTGGCTCTAGTCTGCCGAAACACTAACTTGGACATGAAAAGAAACTCATCGACTGCATTACTTCTCCGGTGCAATATTGTATACACATGAAATGAATATGAATACAATTTAAAAGTAGTTTGTATATAATGAAACAAAGTTGTTTTTCATTGCTCGCGTTGAGACCTTTCGAATGGGCAGAGAAAGGCTCTTCATTCTCCAGGATTTGTAAGAGTGTATGTCTGAACCAAGTAAGCAGATTGAGAGGTAGAAACAGCAAGTGTAATGAGCATAAAACAAAAAAAGCATACCATGAAACAGCATATTGCGAGGTATTCCTGTAATGAATTTTTTCTTATAATCAAACTTAGTTCATCTTTTCTAACCTGCCCTATGTCGTATACACATAACCTGCTAATAAGAGAGTTAATATTGTTATGCGATGAATGGTTATTTTGGGTGTAGATAAGGACACAAAGATGGAATTAATGTATAACACTATACTGTTAATACCTAAAGCCTTTGGTTCTAACATTTGAAGATAATTGATATCAGAACAAAATATGTATTAAAATAAAGTGTCAACTTTATGCATTGCAGTCTGCTGAGAGCACCACAAATGCTTCAGTTTCAATGGGTGTGCCATCATCAGCAAGATCATCTCGTCAGTCAGGAGCTGAGCAAAGCAGAGGTTCAAAATCGATCCGTGGATCTACGTGGATGAGCAGCAGTAACCACCAAGAGCGTCCTTTGACCCTAAGAAGTGGTCAACATCCACGTGATATTCGCTACTCCAAAGGCATGCCTGCTCAGCAGGAGTTTAGCTCGGTTGACCGAGGGGCAATGGAGTCCCATTATGAAGAGCATGAGGGGGATGAGGCAAATGGAGAGTCGGGGGAATGCATGAAAGGAGGGGGGTTGCGCAACCGTGGAAGGGGTGGACGTGGTGGACGGTGGTCTTATCACCGATCTAGGGGTAGGAGGGCATCTAGGGGAAGACTGCGTGTACCGTGCAATCTAGCTTCATCCAGCTGACGTTGGGCCGACCGTAAGCGGAAATGGAGGTGGAAGTGGCTCCTCCAACAAGTTTATTTACATGTAAGCTAATGTGTGTATGCGTGCATGTGTGTATGTATGTATGTATGTTTGTTCATGTAAACATATTGCTTCATATTAAATAAATTATCAACTTAAAATAAATGTGTAAATCACTAAATAATATTGACTGAAACTGAAATAGGTGTTTGTTATTCATTATGCGCCTTACTTGAACCAAGAACACTCATTTGATTTGTTAACATTTGGGATTTGATTCACAGCACACTTTCAGAAGTCATGCTTGCTCCAAAGGCATGTACTTTAATGTTTCAGATTTTTATTTCTTGTTTTTTTTTTAGGCCGTCTATCTGAGATAATTGTAGTTGCTGTATCCCTTACACTGGTAAAATATTTATGGTCACTCTGTCTGTCTTGTGAAGAGACAACTTTTTTGTTTTAAGAGCTATTTGAAAATTTTTTGAACTAGATTGCTCATATCAATCTATGAATATTCCATTGATTCGATTCTCCAGGTAGTTCATAGATTTTCTGCTAGGTGGCTTCAAAATCAGAAAATTCAAAAGTTTAAAATGATATTGTAGCCAAACTACTATGGATATTTGAAAAATTATTTTTGATTTAGATAGCTCTTATTAATATATGAATTTTCTATGATCGCATTTTCCAAGTAGTTCATAGATTTACAGCAAGGTGGCCTCAAAATCGGAAAATTCAAAATTTCCCAGTGTTGTAGCCAAATTACTGGAGTTTAATTGAAAAATTCTTTTTGAATTAGATAGCTCATATCAATCTATGATTTTTATAATGATTATATTTTCCAAGTAGTTAATAGATTTTCCACTAGGTGGCACCAAATTTGGAAAATTCGAAACTTTGAAAGGTCTAGTGAGAATCTACATTCCAATGATGTGGGTTGTTCCCTCCCTAAGGGGGAGGCAAGCCAGAACCCTGAAATTTTTTAAGAAAACATTCTTTTAACTCTTACAAGGGTATCTTGTTTATATATTTCCTTGCTCAGGTTACCATTTTGTACTTATAATCCAAAACTAGCTGCCTAGTGCAGTGTTGCTTGCAGCATCATCCACCCAGCATGATAAATTAATTCAATGGGTGGGTTTATTTTTAGAAATATCTTCCAAAATATTACAGAACTTTTCAACTATCTCTGATGGTCCCGCATTTATACCAGTTCCGTGTTCGGTCCTGAGATGCCAGTAATAGAAAGATCCACAGCATAAATATTTTCTATCAAAATTTTTTGTTCAAATTATGTTTTGCGACAAATGGTGCTATTAGATATTGGTGCTTTTTTACTTTAATGTTTTTTATGACATTAATGTAATGCAATGAAAATCAAGAATGTGCATGGGTATAATTTAAAAAAATGCATGTCAAAATACTACAGTGCCACCTGTTGGAGAACACTTAAACTATCTCCGATGGCCCCGCATATTAGGTCATATCAGTTCGTTTGACTGCCAAGAGATGGCAGTATGGTTAAATTACATGGCAGTAGTGTTTTCTATCAACACCTTTTTGCTTGCTTTTATTAGATACTCATAGTGTTTTAATTTTAATGTTTTAGGTGATATTTGCAACCAAAAAAAGTATAAAAACTTTTAATGAAATTTCAATAACATAGTTAACAGGCAATGGATCAGTGTTGTCCAATAACCATTTGGGGACAAAATACAATGGTAAATTGTCAAAGGGCGTTGACCTGAGATGCTCGCATATAATAGATGTGAAGTATCATCGGTGTTTTCTGACACACTAAAAAAATGTACTTAATATACAGATGTCAGTTTTCCTTATACATGCTCTTTTGAGGAGGAGCATTTGTATTTGACAAATGAAAGTGCAGATGCTGATTTTGATGGTCCTCTAAGTGTCAATTTTGATTCTTCTGTACACTATAGTACAGGGGTGGCCAAACCATGACCCTTTTGAATTTACACTCAAGAGGCATGTCAATGTTTTTCACTACAGGATGCAAAGTGTGACTTGAAATGCATTGGGGATGTCTAACGGACATGTATTATATCTGAATTCCTTCTGATACTGATTATGTTTTACTGTTCGTAAATTTATGAGCACAATGCTGCATGCGGCTCTCGAACTTCTGAAGATTATCAAATGCGGGTCCGAGGGTCAGTAAGTTGGGCCATCCTAGACACTATAAAGTAGTGGTTGCCAGTCTTTTATGAAAGCATTCCACATTGTAACTACAATGTGTAGGCTTGCCATTAGCAACATTATCATTAATATTATTATTTAAGTGTATTGTAATGAGACAAATGATAACAGAAATAATTATAGGTCATTAGATACATATTGATTGAACCATTTATTGGTTACTAACCTTAAAGATGAAGTAGGGCAATCTTGCTTACCTATTTTGACTGATGAACATGCTTGCTTCTGATGATACTGTCAATCTCTGAACTTGGTTTCAAACATGACTACAGGTAGTCCCCGCTTAACACAAGTTCGCTTAACAGGAAATTCGCTTTAGCACGATTTACCAACTGGTGAACCAGTTCACGTTACACAAAGAAATCCTGGGTTTACATGAGTTGCAACACGATTCATTATGTAAAAAATAAAATAAAAAATGTTGCCATTAAGGTAACATGTATATTAATTTATATTTATTCATAAAATACTAGATAATATATAATTTGCAGTCTAAAGTTGAAGTAAAACTTCGTGTTGTTATTTTTGTGATATTTACCATGAAAGAGTTAAAAACAATGTTGGAAAAGGAGAAACTGTACACAAATGAGGTAACACTAGACTAAAACACGCGAAATAAGCTTTGGAAAACAAATTCTGATTGTAATGCCTTTTGCAAAAAAAGCACTCTTGTAGTTATAGATGTAATACCAAGAACAGTATCAAAACATAACAAATATCATGATTATTGCCCTAACATAGTGACAAGACACTGCTGCCCCCACTGGAAGGGAAAATCAACTTATGTGAATTCTACTTCATGTTTTTCATCACTTTAGCGGCTAAAGTCGCGGAAAGTATTACGAGAAGTTTTGTTTTGAATTTGCAGGTGCAAATTAAAAATTAATGAATATTCTAAGTATATTTATGTATAAATAAAAATGTATATATCCACTGTGATTCAATTATCTCTCTCGCGCTTGAACACATCTCTTGCATTTTACTTGGTTTCTTATGGTATTTATGCATTTGCTTAACACAACACTTTATAGGAACGTATCTCTCATGTTAAGTGGGGACTACCTGTACTGCAGAAGATTATTGAGGTGGTTATCTGCTAGTCTGGCACAGTACTTACTTTTTATGAAATTCACTGCAGAAAAAGTCTGAGCACAAATGTATGTTGAGGCAAATTTATGCTCCAGAGCGAATTCATATAAATTAGGAAATTTATTCTGTGGTACTAACTTCAAAAGTTATTTAAGATCCTGATGCAATGGAGAATCACATAATTCTTAGAACTTACTATGCAGTCAGGAATGATTTTTCAATTCTAAAACATCCATGTGCAGTTCTGATGGATAATCTTCTATCAGTATCATAGAGAGCAAATGGTTTGGTGAATAATGTCACATTTTTCTCTCGCCATTAAACCTTTATCCCCTGGATTTAAATACCCACAGTAAGAGGCCAGGATACGGATATTTTGTGGACATTAAAGGTTTTTGACCATTTCTGGAAAAATCAAATATCTCATGAATTATTTGTGATTAAGTGTTCAAATAAAAAGCGTTTATTGTAAAAATTATGAAAAATTACATGCTTCTATTTTTAGAGGAAAGAAATGAGTCAAAAACATATGAAAAATATTTTATCTCAAAAATTTCACTTGCCTTAGCAAGCTACTGCTCTAGCTGGATGACTGAATAAGACAGCTCATGAAAAGCAGATGCCTGAGAGCATTACTTGCTAGGGGTTGTGTTTACATCTTCTTGGATGTTTGTTGGTCTGAGGTTTGGATAATGGTCTATTTCTTGTCCTGTGGTTTCTCCCTCCCTTCTGGGCTTATACATTCTTGCCATGGTGCTATTCCTCTAGGGTGGTCTTCAGCCAAGCCCAATACTCCCTATGAAATGGAACTGCTGTAGATAGTCTTGGAACAAAAGCACCCCCAAGCAGGGTATTTCAGCAGTGAGCAAACCCTAATTCGGGTGTTTCGGTGGATACAGGTTAAATCTTCAAATCATAATTCAAATGAATCAACTAGTGACAAAATAGTTTTCTCATATCACTCAAAACCAATAAGTAAGTTGTCAGCCTTCTCAGAGTTTAGCTCCAGTAGACATTTAAAATGATTAAGATTTTTTTGACTGAAAGCATTTACAGTTTGTTTTGCCTTGAATGTTGACACAATTAAAGGTTGGGAAAAAGCAGTCCTTTCCTTGCAACCTTATATTGAGTTCATCATCCTTTTCTTTGAAGAATTTTACCACTTTTTTCTTTTAATTTCCAAAATCTCACAATTGTCTGTTACTTTAACAATGAATGTACTTTGCCAGGGGTGGGGAACCGGCGGCCTTCAGGCCACATGCGGCCTTTTGTGATACTCTGTGCGGTCTTTTGCATACTTGTCTGAACATACTCAAACTCATTTATGATTTTAGCATGAAAGTTACAGAAAGAACAAAAGATATGTGTTTTGCATCAGCAGAATCTTTGCGCCAAATCTTGTTTTAAATGACACATTACGTATAGTTATTGGTATTGTGAACTACATTTGAGCAAATGCTTCATGGCATCGCCAGTTTCGCACCATTCTTCAATATGATGATGAAACATTTAGTGTAAATCTTCCAAACCATTAAGTGAGCTGGATGTCACAAGGTCAAGTACTATAAAATCTTTTAGCTTTGCGAAAACAAGTCACTAGCTTTTTCAAAGAACAGAATGAACCTTGTGAAATTTTGAAAAAAGATTTCTGTAGAAATGTTGCATTTTTGTGTGATTTAATGTCAAAACAAAATCATTTGAATACTTCTCTACTAGGTAAAACTAAATCCATCTATGAAATGTTGCAGCAAATTCAGTCATTTCGGAAGAAGTTGAATTTTTTCAAAATTGGCCTTATCAGATCAGTTGTTTCAGCCGAGCATTTTCCTGAACTGGCAAAGGTAATTGATAAACAATATATGAATAAAAACTTGCAAATTGGAATATGAATGAATATATAGGTGTTTTAGACTCCTTTATTAAAGAATACAATAACAGAGTTAAAGATTTTGAGAAACATGATGCCACACTGAGGTTAGCTTTTCAGCCACATTGGGTATGTCTTGAATGCACCTGAGGATTTGTAGTTGGAGTTGATTGAGCTCTCAGAAGATAACATTCTGAAGCCTCTATTCGACAGTAAAAAGGATCCCCATTGAAATATGGAAGAATGCTGTTGATTACCCATGACTGCATCAATATGCTCGTCGTTCACTCTCTTGTTTTGGCACAACCTATTGTTGTGAATCAACATTTTAACATATGGCTCAAATCAAGATGTGTCTGAGATCACAGATGAAAAACACTCACCTGGAAGATCAATTGAAGTTAAAGAATACAATGCTGGAACCAAATATCAAGTTCTTAGCTCACAACAAACATTCACAAAAAAGTCATTAAATTGTGTTTGCATTCTTATTTTCATGAATCTGATTGAATGCAACATTTTATTTATATGTCCTTAATTTGTTTGAACTTCTTTACAGTTTATTATATGAAAAATTTAAATTTTTTGCATTAGATTATAAAGTCATTATATTATGTTAAAGCCTTCAAAGTTTTTAAAAATATTAGTAAATATGAAGAATTGAAATCTGTATTCGTTAAATTAAAAAGCCATTAAATTGTGTTTGCCTCTTTATTATTTAAATTTTGGTAAATGTGAATGTATGCAATGTGCATTGCAATATGCGGCCTGATGAGGTCTCCGTTAAGTAGCATTTGGCCTTCCAATGAAAAAAGGTTCCCCACCCCTGTACTTGGCTATAGAAAAGTTATTCTTACGCCATCAGAAAAATTGCAGAATGAGGTATTTGGATGAGTATGCATGAATTTTGTAAATGTAATGCACCACAGGATCAAGAATATGTGAAAATTTCAAACCATTACCATAGAGGGCTCCTACATAAATAATGCAGTGATACTTAAACAGTTAAAAAAATTTCAAGTTCAGCAGCACAACCATTTTTTGGCAGATAAGCAAGGCTCTCCATCGGTGCTAATATTGTTTAATTTTGACAAGTTTAGCTGCTCCTCAATATATATCTTCAGTTCGGCAATTATATTCTCCCTTTGTTTTTTTTTGTGTTGGCCATCACTGTTGTAAAGCATACCAAGGACAGAAAGCAGTGATTTAAACAATGTTTCAATTTCCTAGTACAGTCATATCTCACCTTGCGCAACTCCATTTTAAGCAGATTCATTATAGCCTGAAGCAGACCTGTGCCCAGCAGATGTTCAAAAAACAAATGCGGCTGACAATTGAGGCAGCCTAACCATAAGTATATTAGAAATTTAATTTCTTACAGGCTTGTGGATTTTAGCACAACCATCTTTGGATTCCCATTTAGGACCAGAATTTATAACATCCATACTATAAAAGAAACCCCTGGGCCAGCACACCATTTTTATCACTCACTCAATGCTTATTTGGCATTATTATTTCTAACGAAAGAAGACTTTCTGAATAAAACTTCCTCACTGATTTATTTGGGATTTCATTCATAGATGAAATATTTACATTTGTGCCTGAACATATTGAAGGCTTTAGTTTTTATATCATTTGAAGATTGTTGGTGAAGATAAGTTACAGAAAAATGTAAAAATTTGCATCTGGTGTTGATGGATGAAAGCTGACAATAAGCTGTTTTTTCAGGTTAATGGATATTTTGATTAATATTGCACTTTAGTTTTCCCGTCCATGGAGCCTATCCTCATTGACACACAATGGTCTCATTTTGGGCAAATTTCGTTTTGCACAAAATTTTCAGGAACCTTTTTGTCGTGTAAAGGAAGGTATGGCTGTATATTGATTGAAAACCAGTCAACATACACCATTATTGTTAAATTAGTGAATGCATTTAGACAAGTATGCAAATACACCTAAACACTTAATAAATCCCTTATTATAGGATTTTCAAGAAGTATATTTCAATCAGAATCTTGTTATGGATTGAAGTGCATGAAGTTTCGCACATGCAATGTTACAGGAAAAAGTTTTTGTGGATCTCCAGACTGGTGCTGACTTTATAAGGATATATGCACTGCTATTTTTAAATACAGGAAGTCTCTGCATTAGGAGATTGGTTCTCTTATCCAGTTCAACTCCTGTTATTCATCAGTGCATCACTTGGGTTTTTGTTATTTGTAATTTTGATAAAAGGGGATTACTCAAAATATCAGAAACAATTAGGTAAAATTTTAAAAATGAAGGGAAGAAGAGTTTCGCTTTGTTGCTGCTAAGGAAAAGTGCATTTGTTTACTGTGCTCAAGTAGCGTGGCAGTGCCAAAGAGAAAAAGTATTGAACAGTGGTTCTCGGAGAAAAATGGATGTGGGAGCAAAACAAAATTATTTTGTTGACTGTGCTTACTTTTTTCGAATGAAAAAGTTTGGACTAAAACGGGATTTCTGATTTAAATTATCTTCCTAAGGTAATAAAGAGACATTTGATAAGTAAAGAACATTTACAGTCAATTCTTAAAGAAAAAACATTTGAAAGAACTCAAATAGAACATGTTTTAAATAAGCAGTTGGAAATTACTCATCGCTAACACAATGAAGCAGTAAAGAAAAATCGGGAAATGTTAAAAAGACTTATTGATATTATTTGTTTTTTGGGAGAGCATGAACTTGGCTTTCGTAGTCATGACAAATCCAGTGACTTTGTAAATAAAGGTAATTATGTGGACTTGGTCGAATTGGTTGCTAAATACGATGAAACTTGGGGAAACCATTTGGAACATTCTAGTGTTTTGCAATGCAGAATGATTTAATTTCTTGTGTTGCACAAATTGCACTGCAAAAAATTAAACAATGCATTTGACTCCCTCAAGAACAGTTACGGAAATTATTTTGACATAGCTGCTTTGCATTCTGAACTTTTGGTTATATATCAAATAGAAGATATTGATAAAAACAGGGTTAGCAATTTATATTATTTCATTAAAGAAAACTGTTTAGACAAAGCTTAACCTCAAGTGGCAAAATTATGTGAAGTATTTACAATACCTACGACCAGTGCCTCAACTGAACAGAGTTTTTCAGCTTTCAAACGTATCAAAACATTTGTGAGGAATTCCACATATCAAGAGAGACTCTCCAAATTATCAATTCTATCAATCGAAAAATCCCTCATCAAAGAACTTTCTCAAAAAACAGTTTTCTATGATGATGTCATTGCAGAATTAGCAAAGAAGGAAAGAGGAATTCCTCTGCATTTCAAATAACAAGGTAAGATCTTATTTTCATAATTAATTACTTCCGTATCAAAAAATATCAGGATTTGCCACTGAACTTAGTAGATACTGCCTATTTAGCAATCATGGTGAGAATGATGTACAGTGATTTTACAGCAAAGGAGGACTTCCTGAAATTATTGCCATTAATAACTGGGAACAGAGGTGAGGATATTTGTATGCCGTGGAAATAGATTTGCCTTTTAATAAACTAACATCATTTGCAACTGATGGAACTCCTGTGATGAAAGGAAGTAACAATGAATTTATTGCCCTTTGTAAAATGTATCTAACTTACCCAAAGTTCATATCATACCATTGTCTAATACACTCTGAAGCTTGATGTGCCAAAGTAATACATTTTGATCATGTTATGAAAGTTGTCATTAGAATCATTAATTTGATTTAAACAGCCTCATTGCAACTCAGGCTTTTGAAGTCTCTTCTGCAGGACTACAGTGCCTAATTTAAAAAAGCTCACCATATAGAAGTTAGATAGCAGAGTAATTTCTAACTTGATTTATACATCTGATAGAAGAGATTAAAGAGTTTCCAAAATCAAGAAATGAACATATTAAGGAACTTGACAATTACAATTGGATATTAAACTTGGTATTTCTGGTCAATGTGTCTGAAAAACTAAAGGACTTGAACCTGGAGCTCCAAGGAAGAGGAAAGGAAATAGCTAAAATTATGAGTTCAATCAGTTCATTCAAATCCAAGTTAGACCAATAGAAATTTCATCTAGAAAAGAAACATCTTCAACATTTTCCTCATTTTAAGCAATACATTGGTGAAAATAATATTGATGCTACTCGCTTTATTCACATACTAGAAATTCTTAAAACCCATTTCAGTGAAAGGTTTCAACAATTTGCTGACATTGAACCAGCAATTTTCTTTTATTTAAATCCATTTCACTCTGTAGGTGTGATTAATGTCGCAGAGTCCATTTAAAAATTATGAGGGTAAAGTTGAAGATCTTGAACTATAGAGAACAGCCTTACAAAATGATATTATGTTAAAGTCTCAGTCAAAAGAAGATGAATTTTGGAATCACTATGTTCCCCACTTTGTGCAGTACTGCTTTAAGAATAAAATCCTACTTCAGATGAACTTATCTGTGTGAATCAGTCTTCTCGTCAATGAAGATTATTAAATCAACGAGCTGTTCAGGATTGACCATCATCCAACTGACTGAAATCTGGAACATCATCGTACATGCCCAACTATGAACAGCTAACTGCATATCCCATTAATATGGTATGTACATACTGTATTTACCTGAATCCAAGATGAGGTATTTTCCAAATTTCAGCTTACAAAAATCGAGTGTTGTCTTAAATTCCAGTGTAAAGTACAGTCAACCCTCGATTAACCAGGGTAATGGGGGAAGGAGGTCACGGATACCCCAAAATCATTGTTAAAACAAAATTAGTCAAAACACACATGACAAACTCATCATGTGTCAATTCATTGCTCTACAAATTTGTTGTGAGACAAATTGGCGGGCAAGACACCATGACTGGTGTATGGCAGAGGGATATACTTGGTGGGTTGGGAGTCACCCCCTGCCATACACCATCCAATGTGTGTCACTTTGCGTAATTTGCAAAGAAAATTGAGATTCATTCTGATATTATCAAAATAAAAAGAAAATTTTGTTGGTAAAGTGTCTCCTCCTGCCCTACACCAGTCATGATGTCTCACCTTCCAATTTGTCTCGCAACAAATTTGTTGAGCCATGAATTGACGTGTGACGAGTTTGTCATACAATGAATTGACCCGTGACGATTTTTCATATAGCCATAGGAAATATGGTTGTATGTTTAATCAATAATTTTTTTAAACAAATGAAACAATTTTATCCAATGAAATTTTTCATTGCAAACTTCGGTCAGAATTTCAATTAATACAGTATTAGTTTTTAAAAATACATTTAAAAAATTATTTTTTTCTCAAATAAAAATTTGTAACAAATCGTTTCAATTAATGAATGAACTAGTAAACCTATACTGAATACATGTGTTCAAAATATATACCAAATATCTTCAGTGAGAAATTAAGTCAAAATCTTTTTTCTGTTTTGGCAGTGCTAAAAGGGAGGATCATATTAGATTTTGAGTTATTTTGGATTCGGGTAAATGTGGTACTTACATGTGGAGCTAATAGTAAAAAGGATGGTAGGTATTAATGCCAGTTTGTTTTGCTTTACTCAGAATTTAATTTTAAACATTCAATTTTATGTTTTTATAGTTGAGCCCTCCTCCCTCTCCCAGAATGTTGTGAATACCCAATGGGGATAAAAGGTTGGGAAGCCCTGCTTTAGAGCATTTTTTTTTAACTGTCACATACCCTTTTGCCATTTAAAGTGATAATGAAATAATGAAACTTGTATTAAGACTAGTTATGATGTTAAAATTCACAGTTTTGGGGTTGTTTTCTGTTTTGTAATGTTATTTTTAGTCCTAACATCCCAAATTTTGATTCTGCAGTTATGCATGAATGATGAAGTAAGAAGAAAAATTATAATCTTTTATGCTTTTGTGTACCCCTTAAAAACTTTTGAATACCCTCGGGTGTATGCGTGCCATCAGTTGAAAATCCCTGATCTATGCCCTAGGTGGTGGGCTGATCTGTGGTATCGGGAATCTGAATAGTGTATATTTTTCTCTCCATTATTTGCCAGTTTTTCCCTTTTACAAATTACATACTTTTATCAGCTGCATAGCTCAGGGGAACCACAGACACAAAGAATGGCGTATAATTCTGCCACTATGCTCAGCGTGTCAAAACTTAGACTGGTCACAATGTAACACTAATCCATGTACACCTCTTCCCCCGGCTGGGCTTCTCCCATCCGGATCCAATCAGTGAAGCAATTCTACCTGGACCTCACTAACCACAAAAACTGACATGTGTTAACAAGTTAGTTATTGGTTCCATGTTTTCCGGATTTCTACAGCATGTTGAATCTTTTAATGATGACTGTTTCGCAATCATTTCAGGTTGCATCTGGTTGCGTAGAAATCTGGAAAACATGGAACGAGTACGGAAACACAGCGGAAGCCTTCGCAATAAGTTGGTTATTGCTGAAATGGATGATGCCATTACCATGATAGAAAGTCCAAGAAATACACTTTCAATGGAATACATTGACTAATAAAATTCTTAATAGAATCTGTGCATTTTTTTACTATTAATATTATTTTTCGACTTTCGGGAAGTCACCAGGAAAACCACTGCATATGCAAACACTGGAAAACTTTTACTATTGTAGAATGAAATAAACTAATATTCTATCCTAGTAAAAGCATTATTTGTACAATGTTTTAAAACTAGTAACATTTGTTATAATTATCTATTATGTTTTCATTATCAGACTATTTATGAAACAAAATGCAAAAATCAACTGAATGAATGAAATAAAAGTCTTTCCCTAGTTGAAAAAAGATTAAAATAATTAAATATTAAATACTTTAACAGTGCATTATTAGAATGATACAGTTTTTATAATTAATGATTGTGATATAATAAAAAAATCTCTTAAAATGTGAATGATAGAGTGAATTAAAGATATCGTATGATACATTGATGTATTAAAATAATCGCAGCACACATCTTACATATAGTTTTCCAGTTCTGTGTGTGAGGTGCTGATGCCATAAATGGCACTTTTTAACGTGCTTTTAACAAACTTCCTGGGAAGGTGGAAATTTCACAGGAATGTTTGATTCAGTTATAAAAATTAAATGACGAAAAAATACCTGGGTTTGACTCCATTTCCCATAAGAAAACACGTAAAAAGCAACTTTTTCAATTGTAGGCTTTTATTTTATTTTTTAATTAAAATTAGAAAAAATTGACGTAACATCTTCGAATTTAACCTCCAGTACTTGCACAGGTTTTTCAAACATGAGTACTCGCACAGGGTAGATTTTAACTCAATATGAATTACATTAAAAATGCATGCCAAATGTAGTTCACTCATCAACAAAAAATGACAAATATATATCTAATTTAATTGAAACAACAGTATTTAATAATATTATTTTAAAATAAAATTTGATAAAACATAAGTCAATATTTCTATAATGTCAAAAATAGCGATCATATATTTTTGGCATGCGAAAACAAAATATAAAATGAAATTTGGTTAAAAATGGTTAAATTACAATTACTTTCTAATATAAATATATAATAATAAATAAAAGTTTATGAAGTACAATTGTAAAAATTTACTATTTTTCAAGTCCCTATTTTGTCAGATGTTTCATACACGTCTATTTTTCTCTGATGTCTCAGAATTTTCCTCTGATAATATTGAGAAAGTATTGTTATCGTTAAAAAATTCGACTTGGAGATTTTGATGGAAGTACGCGTTTTAGGTGTCCCTGAGTCCATAAAAGTGGTTTTTGCCATGCCGTCTGTCTGTCTCGTCTGTTCGCCGATCTAGGGCCAAATACGTACATGAAATCGAATGATATTTCGTATTTGTGCAATATATCATATTTTTTTCATAAAAATGATATAGCGCAAAAATTTAAGGGTAGTTTATTCTTGTCAATTTTTGAAAACTTATATTTACTCAAAAATGGCTCAAGAGAATTTGATTAAAATCAATCCAATTGTAGAGCCTGATGTCACAAATAATACTACCTAAGTCATATATCTCTTTAAATCACTATATGGCGTCCAGTAGCATTACAATGTACGCTAAGCTACCTTGCCCAAGCCCTATGACGTCACGCCGCCGCGATCCACTAAACATCTTATTACAACCTAAACGGTTAAACTGAATCGAATGATATCTCACATTTGTGGATAATATCATTCATAATAGACACTCTGAAGAGATGAACGATATTGCGCAACAATTTAGGGTACTTTATTCTATGATATTTTGAAACAATTCGATTTACTCAAAAATGTCTGTAAGGATTTTGATTAAAGTCAATCCAATCGTCTAGCCTGATGTCACAAATAATACTTACTAAGCCATATGTCCCAAAAAATTAATAAATATTGACCAGTGACATTAAAATATACACTAAACTACGGTTAACTTTGATTTATAAGCGTTTTTCTTTTATAAACGTACACAATCGACCAAGCGCATATGAGAAAGTTTGGGCAATGTATATTGCGCCGTTTATTTTCAATGTCTCATACACAACCACAAAGTATACATTAATTAATGTGAGACAATTAGTGTATAAAAATTTAAGTATTTACTATCAATAATATTGCATATGGAGAGAGAAAGCGAAAAGAGCATAAGTTTTTTCCTCACCTCAGAAATTATAGGTATCGGTTAAAATTTGTCGAGTGAGGAAGAGAAACATGAAAAAACTCAATTGTTGCATTAAAAACTAATTTACCAAAACAGCAACAATGTTTTCCACACAAGGAGATATATCACAGATGTTCGTCTCAGATCGCCGTCTATGAAAAAGCGTCCTTACTCAAAAACTGTCAAGACAATACTAGAAATGTTTGCCTAAAAACCTTCCGCACGTGTCTTACCAGATACTAAAAAAGAGGAGACAGTGAAAAACGAACGGGAGAAAAACCATATAATATCAGGGGTGGGGTAGAAATCTACCCCGCACGAGTACCGGAGGGTTAAACTATGTTTTAGGAAAATTAATCAAGTTTCTTATTATATTCATCTTTTTCCGCCCATCTTTTCGGAAAATATCGGCTTTTAAACGGGATGTTGTCTTGTCGACTACACCATTGTTAAACTTAGAGAATCAATTGTTGTCTCAACCCGCATACGCGTAATATATACGAGTGCATAGATTGCCTTAAATTATCGTAGGATTTTTCGCGAAATTACGTAATCCTAATGGGAGTGGGATTTAGTTTGGATTCTTTTGCTTATATAAATGACTATATAGATATAGAGTAAGAGAGAGGGGATTTGGGGAGGGAGATAGGAAGGAAGGGATATATTTTAGAATCGAAGGTACATAGAGAGTAAGGAAGGTATAGAATTAGAAAAGGACGGGAGGAAAGAGATAAAGAGGGAGACGGAAATAAAGAGGGAGAGGTATGGATTGGGACAGGAGGGAATGAGAGAGGGGGGAGGTGAGACAAAAGAGAGGGAGGGAGAGAGGAGCGGCGAGGGGGAGGGAGGGAATATTATTACTTATTTATTATTATTACTTCATTTTTGACTAGGGGCTCATCATTTAGCATATCTTACTGATTTTTCATATCAAAATAAAATATATTTGGAATATTTTTATCATAATCCCATAATATTTGATGGGCATTTACGCAGGTACATCTATATTTATTTACATCAATGTTTAGTAGTTACTGTATTTACCCAAATCCAAGACGAGGTTTTTTCAGCATGCAAAAATCGAGGGCCATCTTAAATTAGAGTTCAAAGTAAGGTTACATGTGTAATTGATGTTTCTACAATGAATGAAACATAAGATAAAATAATTGTATCCATTAAAAATTTTCATTGCTATCTTACGATCCGGATTTCAATCAGTTTTAAAAAATACATTAAAAATTTTTTTTCTCGAACAAAAATTTGTAACAAACCATTTCAGTGAATTAACAAACTATATCTATACTGAATACGTGTATGAGAAATTCACATCAAATATGTACGCACAAATTACGTGTTCTTTAACGAACAAGAGAACTACTGAATGTTATTTTTGAACAATGACGTTCAATAAACAATTAGTTTGTGAATGATTCCCAAAAGGGGACTAACTTTCCCTTTTCCATTGGCTAATAGCATTCTGCAGATGTCAAAAGAATTCATGGTGTAATTCATCGGAATTCCCACATTCAACAATTTTAAGCCATAAATTCTCACTAACTGTGCTTTTGTCTTATATTCATTTTAAATACGAGTTGTCGGTGCTTGCGTACTGCAAGCGCTAAAATAAATTCACCATACACCAAGATCTAAATTTGTAAATAGCATCTGAACCACACAGGGCCAATATGTATAAGATAATATTTTTCAAGAATTCTTACAGAATATTTCTAATTTTCTGCAAAATTAAGGCACCTGTCTGTAATTTCCAAAGTCTATGGCAATTGGCTTGAGTCTAAGTTTTGACTCAGATCATCCTGTATTAGCAATAACAATAATTGTCATTAAGACAATAACCTAAGTGTCCCATTAAGATGTATGGAAAAATTAGGTTATATTGTTTATTAGGGTTATAGTGTCACTTTTAGTACATATCCTGATAAAAAAATCACGAACTAAATAGAGTTACCATGGCAAGAGATAAATTCAGAAGTAATAGTGAATGCATTTAAGAAGTGCTGCTTATTCAACGCCATGGATAAAAGTGAAGATGATGTTTTGTGATAGTCTATGGTACGGTGACCATACGTCCCGTTTTTTAGTTAAGTATCCCGTTGTCCCGATAAAGTTGAAATGGGACGCCAATTGTCCCGTTTTTTCCGAGAGAGCCATTTATTGTACAAAGTTACACGAAAAATTAATCCTACACATATCATTAAAGTTATAGACCTCGTAAGCATATGCGATGAGAATTCCATTCTTTATTGCTCTTGTGAGAAAAATATGACTCCTACGTAAACTTACGTTCTTCAGAACATTTCCGTTGTAAATTTCTGGACAAATTTTTAGTGAGTGAATATTGTTTCGGCAAATGTCCCGTTTTTCGCCTTTTTGAAATATGGTCACCCTAGTCTATGGACAAAGTTCGGAGTGATAAAGATAATGAGACTGAGGACAATAGTAAAGAAGGCATAGAGAGCGATGGTGACTGATATAATACAATGACCTAAGATATTGGAGAAAATTATGGGAATCAATAACAATTTCTGCTAGTTTTGTAGAATTTTTCATTTCTGTAGGGATCATATGAAATTAGGTCATAAAAATCTTTTTTTGGTTTTGACAGTCTACCAAAAGGAAGGATTGTCTTATATTCAGTGTCATCTTGGATTTGAGTAAATAAGGTAGTTAAAGAAAACGTTAAATTCATCTACATTGTATCAGTATTGACAGATATGATCTATACAAGCTTCTTGAAAAATATAGATAATATAAAAAATTAATCAAACAACTAGCTTATCATATGAATAAAATAATAATAATAATAAATTTAAAAAAAAAATAATAAAAATAAAAATAATTCCCGTTATAGGAATTTTGATTGTGTGCTAATAAGAAAATCAAAAGCACTGCTTGTGACTCAGAATTATTGGAACCTCGTAATTATCAGTCCCGGTATGTTTTGCTGGATGAAAACTGATTTTATTTTCCCTTACTTCTTCAAGGTTATGAATGGGGTGAACAGGGTAAACTGTAGGGTATCCGGAAAATTCACCGCCAGCAATTCATCGCCAGCAATTCAACGCCGCGGAAAATTCACCGACAGCAGTTCATCGCCACGTAAAATTCACCGCCAGCAATTCATCGCCAAGGAAAATTCACCGTCACGGAAAATTCGTTGCCATGGGAAATTTATCACCTTGTGTGGATCATGTTGTTAACAAAGGCTGTATTCAAAATGCGTGTGCGGACTCTACGCCAAGGGAAGAATATAAAGGCAAATAATCCAACTATTTTTCTTTCTCGATTTTTAAGTGAAAAAATGGAAGTGCTCAAAAGTTTATTCGAGAAATTTAAAGAAAATTTATTTGTTGATATTTAAATACAAGATCTAAACGATTTATAATGCCTGTCCCTCTAACATTTTTCAAATAAGGATCATGGAAAGCAAAATATAGATTTCCTAATGTTGTTTATGTACAATTGAGTCTACGAAAATAACGTCCTTCATTACATTCCTCTTCCTTTCCTCTCTATCCCCTACACCACTTTTATTTCCTTCTTTTCCTGCAGACTTTTAATTGTTGTTAAATTCCTAGTTGATAGATATCAATATTGCCTATATTTGATCATACTTTCTTTCTCCCCCCATCTGCCTCCCCCCTCTGTCCCCCTCATTATCTTTTTCCCTTTTCTCTTCATACTCTTAATTGTTGTCAAATTCCTAGTTGATAGATATCAATATTGCTTATATTTGATTCCTTGTTGATTGATATCAATATTACCTATGTTTCATTATAATTTCTTACACGTCCCCACCTTCCTCCTTCCTCTACACACTTCTCCATTTCTTCATTGCATCCTCCTCCCTTCCCCCCCTCACTTACTCTTTGTTAACTTTTTCTGCATATCATTATTTTTAAAATTCTCATTCGGTTGTCATAAACAATTGGCATATTACTTGTAAATGTGGATTACTTCCATTTCGTCCCTGATCAAAAAATGAAACATCGTGTTTATTGAAACCGCTATAGTTGGATTATTTGCCCTTATATTCTTCGGTTGGCGTAGAGCCCGTACACGAAGTTTTAATACAGCCTTCGTTAACAACATGATCCAAACAAGGTGCTAAATTTCCCATGGCGATGAATTTTCCGTGGCGGTGAATTTTCCTTGGCGATGAATTGATGGCAGTGAATTTTCCGTGGCGATGAATTGCTGGCGGTGAATTTTCCTAGACCCAAACTGTAGCACCTGAGAATTTCGATTTTACTAATGTTTATCTCTTCATATGCATATGCATATAATCAAGGTTTTTAAAATTTCGTTTAGAGATGAATTTCTGCTTAAATTTTGGAGAGTTTAGGGAGTAGGCTAGAAAGCTAGAAGAATTTTATCCCATGACTTAATTTTTCTAGCCTACTCCCTAAACTCTCCAAAATTTAAGCAGAAATTCATCTCTCAACGAAATTTTAAAAACCTTGATTATGATAGTCTTACTGCCGAAGCGTCTTCCGTGGCACACCATTGAGTATGCTGACGACATAGACGCAAAAGTTGAATCACTTAACACTTTTCTTTTACATTTACTGATAAATACGCGCCCATAAAAACTACGTGTCTCTAAACCTCGTGCCCCGTGGATAGCGGCCGATTTAAAACGCACGACGCGATTCAATTTTCCGTCTCTTCAAATCAGATAAATGCTCAAATACGTCCAACGCCTACAAAAGTATTACAAACAAAACCAAGCAGCAGATTAGAAATGCCAAAATAAAATTTGCTTATTCTATATCAGGCTCCAATGTAACAACATCCGCCCTATGGAACAACCTGCGAAACCTCGGTATTGGTAAGCACAAGGATTCTTCCTTATCACCAAACATATCACTAGATTCCCTTAATAAGAGATTCTCGACTAACCCAACAACAATCGACACCGATCGAAAACGCAAAGTCATTAGTAGTCTTACGGTAAAAGTGAACGAGTCTACCGGTTCTCCACAATTCCACCTTAAAGCTGTTTCGCAATTTAACGTACTTTCAGTAACACGCAGAATCAAAACTAAAGCCTAGGGTGTTGATGGTATTCCTATCATGATCATAAACAAATTAATACATCTAATACTCCCAGTGATCACTAACATTTTCAACCACTCCTTATTACAGGGAAAATTCCCATCGCAATGGAAACGCGCGTTAGTCCGCCCAATCCCTAAGAAATCTCTCTCCGCAAACAATGGCTATCGGCCGATTAGCTTCCTTCCCACTTTATCAAAAGCTCTTGAGCGACCTGCGCACGAACAAGTAACAGATTTTCTCAACGCAAATAATCTACTTGACTCCCATCAATCTGGCTTTCGGAAGTCACATAGCACCACCACCGCGCTAATTAAAATCACCGATGATATACGCAGACACATGGATGACAGAAAACTTACAGTACTAGTGTTGCTTGACTTTAGCAAAGCGTTCGACTCATTGTCAGTAGACAAAGACATACTCCTAGTAAAACTCCGCTGCATGCGATTCTCTTCACCTTCAATAGATTGGTTCTCCTCGTACCTTAGCGACCGTTTCCAAATAGTCATCTCCAACGACTCCTCGTCTTCATGGCTTAATGTTAACCAAGGCAGGGCTTAATTTTAGGTCCCCTATTGTTCTCTCTATTTTTTAATGATTGTTCTCAATATTTAACTTACTCCAAGCATCATATGTACGCCGATGATCTCCAGATATACTTAGACACCAAACCAAATAACTTATCTCTTTCCATTGCCTGCATAAATCATGACTTGGCTTAACTTCAAGAATGGAGCTATGATAATCTTCTCAACATAAACCCCTTGAAATCTCAGGCCATTTTAATCGGTTATTCAAAACTACTGGCTTCTATATACCTTGCGGAATCAGTTCCTCTGTCTTTGAATGGCTCAGTTATTCCCTATTGCAAAATTAAAAAAATCTCGGTATTATGGAATAATCACGTAATAAAAGTCTGCAAGACGGTAAACTCTTCCTTACACACTCTAAGGCCTCTCACTAATATTCTTCCCTCTTCACTAAAAATACAGCTAGTGACCTCTCTAATTCGTCCTCACTTCGACTATTGTGATACTGTATACCAGGACTTATCAAAGGATCTCGCGATTAAGCTACAACGTTCTCATAATGCCTGCATCAGATTCATCTTTAATCGTAAAAAGTCCGACCATGTCTCAGAATACTTCCGTCGACTCTCCTGGCTAAAACTTGAATCCAGAAGAAACCTTCACCTCCTCTCCCTATTGCATCAAGTTCTTTATAATCACATCCCTTGTTATCTTTCTTCTCAGTTCGCCGCCATTAATAGTTCACCAATGCAATACCAGAGGATGCGATAAATTACTAACTCCACTTCATAGAACAGAAATTTACAACAAATCCTTTACTGTCACTGCTTGCAAACTCTGGAATGACCTTCCAACGTTAATAAAAAACTATCTATCTCTAGGCACTTTTAAACGCTTGTATCACACGTATCTCCTCTCACTCTCCATGCATTGAACCACTCCCTATCTTCTCTTTCAGGTTGTCACAAGGATGCGCTTATTAGGCATTAATTCATAATTTTATTTTACTTTATTTTCCTGTATCATAATTACGATGTAATCTCCCAGGCATATCTTACCCTGCAATCCCTATTTCCCTCTCACCCCCTCCATTGTATGGATATGAATGTATGTATTTATAAATGATTTTTTCTCTTTCTCAAATTGTTGTTTTTTATCTTTCTCTGAACTATTTAGGAATTTTTCGCGGTTTTTTACACCTCTCTTCTCTTCGTAGGTGTTTTCCGCAGTGGGAAATTTTTTCTGTGTTAAAATATACACAGTTTTTTCGACCCACAAAACTAACAATATCTTTGGTAATACTCTGTCATCTATTAACCAATATATAATTAACTTGTAATTTGTAAATATTTTACTGTAATTTTTATGTAATTTAATTTCTTTAAATATGTAAATATTTTAACTACTTATATGATGAAAGGGTTAAATGTAAGAAGGGACTATATAGTCTCAATTTCTCCCGAAATAAAGTCGTTTGTCTGTCTGTCTGTGTTGCATTAACCTGCCAGTTTGTAATCAATCCCGAGTACAATTGTGTAGCTCAACAAACTCATATGCATATTACTTGGAGAAGCCTTTCTGTATGCACATGAGACATGACACAGAACAGTAAATTCTAGGCAATGAGTTAGACATCATAATTTTCAATAGTTTGTTTGCCAACTCTTTCTCGGCACTGACATCTACCAACTCAGATTATGTTCACTTTATTTCTCAATCCAACCCCCTCCGGGGTGTCGCAATGTCCTGATTTTCTGGCAACACAGCATAAGGCCTGCTTTTCTAATTACAGTGAAAATAATTCCCATTACAGCCCTCTCTTTTAAGTGTGGGGACCATTAATTAATAGAGCACCATTAGATATTAGATTTTGTATGGACAATGTTAAACATGAAGTCCAAACCAGGACTAATGCAGGCTGGTTTCCCAAAATTGACGTCCCGAATTGATTGCTTATACTGACAAGAAATGTTTCAGTGCCTATGTGTTAGTCATTCCAAGATATTCTCATACCATTGATAATTTTTGTAATTCATAATTTATTAATGGATGAGAAAAATTGGAAAAAAATTAATAGACCATTATCAGGTTTCGAATAATAAAATCAATGTCAAAATCTCTTTCTGGCATTAATTTTGCATAGTTTTTTTAAACAAACGAATTTAATAAATGATACTGTTTATACGCTAATATGTATAGACCAACTGTCCATTGCTGAAGAGTAGTCGACAGAAAGAAAATAACCCATTTGTTCACACGTCTATGCTCAAGTCGAGTTCGGTAATAATCCTCTCCATGGCAACAATCCGATAAAATGCGATTTAAAACGCAAAAACTCTATGTTTTAGTAGAAATTCAAGAAAATACTATCAATTATCAAAATAATTAGAATCTATATTCTTTTCCTCTTAGAACAGTAGAAATCTCGCTCCGATATCAAAAATTTAAGATTTTTTAATGCATTAAAGAAAACATCCTTGCACGATGGATTCGAGGCTTCATATGTAAAACAAGTAGGAAAAAAACGTTCCTGTAATCGAACCCAGGACTTCAATCTTCGCCAAATAAAATATAGCCTGGAGGTGGACTCGGGTAGCACAAGACTCATACCAAGTCTCATGAAAATCGGCACCCGTTACGTAACTCTAAATTTGCGTAAGTCGAAAATTATTACGGATAGTATACAGTACAGCAGAAGTGTGGAAACTATGGTCCGCGGGCCAGATCAGGCCCGCGAAGGCATTTATTGGGCACGCGAAGCTATTTTGAGAAAGCGATCTGTGAAAATTATGTACTGCAGATCTTTAATTAGACAAAGTTAAACTGGCGTAATGCACGATATATTTATCTATTAACATTTCATTGCTAAAATATTGTTTATTTTGATTATTTTCGGCTATTCGATATGACATAATGCCGTGTAGCCCCTTATCCGGCCCGCTGAGGCACATGCAACTGCTAATGCGGCCCGCCGCGAGAAAATTTTCCTCACACCTGCAGTGTATACATTATAGGTCGCTTAGGTTCCATTACTCAGTATGACGTAGATTTTTGCTTGCATTTCTTAACTATTACATTACTTGGCTAATGTGTGAATACTGTATGGTGTATGTATAAATGTATGTGTTTAAAGTATAATATACTGCATCAGTACGGTACAAGTAATCAGTTAAAATAGAGGCAGGTAAACGCAGTGGCTAACGTGAACCTGTGTTATTGTATAGCATCAGATGAAAAGGAAATAACACCATTTACTGTTGCTATGTCAATCATCATCATCATAGGTAGTCTGTCCGTAGACAGGTCCGTGATTATTCATGGTTAAACCTGGTTCTCCATATACTCCTATTTTCCACTGTCCACTTCGTATCTTGATAACTCTCTTTTCCTTTCAAATTGTCTATCAGCTGGAACCTTATCCTACCTCTTTCCCTTTTCCATCTAGTTTTCCTTCTAACACGTCTTTAATCATACTCTCTCTCCTCAGGTAATGTCCAACCCAGTTAGCCTTCCTCTTTCTGATAGTCTGTATAATCATTCGCTTCTCTCCTATTCTTCGTAGCACTTCATCGTTTTTCATCCTATCTGTCCATTTTCTCTTCAGCATTCTCCTCCAAGTCCACAGTTCAAAGCTTTCCAAGTATTTTGATGTCATTTTTCCTTAGCGTCCATGTTTCTGCCCCATACAAAGCTATACTCCATACATAGCATTTTATGAACTTCTTGCGGATATCTTCCCTTATATTCCCCGTAAGTAGGTGTTTCTTTCTTCTGAAAGCCGCTTTTGATTTTCCTAATCTAAACCTGATCTCATCCGTACATTTTGCTTCTCCTGTTATGATGCTTCCAAGGTATTGGTAGTCTGAAAATTGTTCTAAGGCCTTCCTCCAATACTTATGATCAAATACTCTTCTTCGCCTGATATTCGAATGACCTTGGATTTTTCTGTATTTATTTCATACCGTATTTTCTACCTGTTATTACTAGCCTATTTATAATTTTCTGGAGTTCCTCTTCCTTTTTTGCTAGAAGTACTTGATTATCCGCGTATTTTACTGTTCTTATAATCATTCCTCCAATTTTGAAATCTCCTGTGCCTTCTAACGCTTCCTGCATTAGACTTTCTCCATATATATTGAATAAGGTCGGCGATAGACAGCAGCCATGTCTTACTCCTCTACCGATATTTACTCCGCAGGTTTCCGCATTCTCCAACCTGATCTTTACAACTTGATTCTCATATAGATTCCCGATCAGTCTCCTGTCTTTCCAGTCTACACCTATATCCTTTAATATATTCATCAACATTACCCAATTTACACTATCAAAGGCCTTCTGTGACTTTCCCTTTCTTTAGTTCCACTATCGCCTTTTCTACTTCACTCTTCATAATACTTGGCCCTAAGTTGTCTACTTTAATGTGTCCCTCATCTTCCAGTTCAAATTTTGCCGATCCTGCCTGCTTGCTGTAGTTCCTTAATGTATTCTTCCCATACCTTTGCTACATCCTTTGTTTCTGAGACTACCTTCCCATCCCTATTCATAATTCCTTAACCACGAATTCCGTTAGACTTCTTATCTTCTAATTTCAGTGCCCTAGTGTATATCATATCGTACCGTCCTAAATTTTCCATTTGCTGTATTCATCACATTTATCTTTTATCCAATTTTCTCTAGCTTTATCTGTTACCCTTCTCAGCTCATTGTTTATACGTCTATTGTTGGCTCTACCTTCTTCACTGTTAACGTTTTTCCATTTTCGTCTCTCATTCATTTTCTCCAGCATTTCCTTAGTGATCCAGGGTTTCTGATTTTCTTCTCTTGTTTTCCAATCTCTTTATCCAAGGTATCCTTGATACTGGTTTTAATTTCATCCCATTCTATATCAACGGTCTTTGGTTAGTTTTCCAAATTTCTTAGGCGATCTTCCAACTTCATGCTGACTACATCCTGCCTTTCTTTCAGTTTTCTAGGTCCCAATTCTGTCTTTCTCTTCTCGTTTTTCCTATTTGTTTGAGCTTTGTACTTACGTCAACTATTAGAAGGCTGTGATCTTAATCAATGTCTGCTCCTGGCAGTGCCTTGGCGGCCTTTATGCTGTTCCTGAATCTTTGTTTTACTAGGATTTGATCTATTTGGCATCTCATTCTATCTCCTGGGCTTTTCCATGTGTTTAACCTACGTTTATGGTTTTTGAACCATGTATTAGTCACTACAAGGTCATTATTGATGCAGAATTCTACCCCTCCTCGGCTTCTCTTCCCAAGTCCGTATTGCCTGACAACATTTTCTTCCTGTCCTTCTCCGACTATGCTGTTCCAATCTCCCATTATTATGCAGTTTACCTTTTCTCTTCCGTCTTATCCGTAAATGTCATTAATTTGCTCATAAATCTCTTCGATTTCTTCATTCTCATGAGCTGACGTTGGCATATATACCTGGATTATCAGCATGTCCACTGGGACTCCCTTTAGCTTTATTGCCATCAGTCTATCGTTCGTTGCTATTATCTTTGTCACGCTTTTCATCATGTCTTTCCTAAGTACCAGATCTACTCCCCTTCCCCACTATTTCCTCCAGAGTAAACTACTGTGAACTCTTCCTATTCGAACTGTCCTTCTTTCCATCTAGTTTCGCTCAGTCTTATAATGTCAACTCTATTTCTTCTCATTTCTTTTTTCATGTCTTCTAGCTTTTCTGTCTTTCTCATAGTTCTTATGTTCCAAGTGCCTATTCGTAAATTACTTTCCGATTGGGAGACTATGTTACCTCCGGATTGTTTTACCTCGAGAGAACTCATATTGTCCAACCATATAATAATTACTACGGATTGTAATGTGGTAGTTTCCCTCTTGCTTTCCACATCGCAGTACTATAGCCGTTAAAATCATCCTGATCATGACTACAGCTGTATTGGATATAGACCCAGCCAACATCATTTGTTTTCGGCTCTATACCATACTGACAGTACTGCTGCCTAATGCCTGGCACCGACGATAGTTTTTTTAATACAACCTTCATTCGCGGGGTTTGAAACCCTGAACTTTGTAATGGGAAGCCGACACGCTAACCACTACACCACCAGTGCGTAAACATATATTTTTTAAATCAGCGGTATTCAACATAAAGTACGCATTTCCCTGGGGATACGCGAGATCTTTCAAAGAGATACGATATTAAGGATATCTAATGTAAAAAAATAGTAAAGTATAATAATTATCTCATGCATGTACTCTACCCAATAATAGCCGAGTTTGTTAACTTTAAAATACACTAGAAGACACGAATTTCGTTAAAAATATTTTAAGGGGTACGCCGACTAAAAAGGTTGAATACCACTGCTTTAAACCTCGGGAAATTTCTTAGCATTTTTACGGACATCTAAATATTTTTACGGACCTTACGGACACGTCCAACTTTTGCTCATTTTTACGGACGGTTGGCAACCCTGGTCGTGACCCCCTAATGGGGTTGCAAGAGGATTTTAAGGGGGTCGCAAGCACTCTTCGATAAGGCAAGTGATTTTATTCTGGTTTTACGAGTTCTGGAGGTTTTAATTTATCGAAATGTTTTGTTAAAAAAATAAAGACAATTCTGTAGCTTATCAACGTAGAAAAACCTTTTTAACAAATGATTTATTTTTATGTAATAAAAACAAAGTAGAAATTATATATCAGTAGTGAATAGTACTTAAAAAATTAAACTTTACACCTCATACTGTCTGAATATTTTTAATACACATAGGTAGTAGTAAATAAAATAATTTATAGTGCTAACCTTTTATTTATAAAGAGCTCAAAATAAAACCCTCTCTTATTAAAAATTTTCTCGTCATCGTCATCTCCCTGTATGGAAAAAACTGGAGTGTTTTTTGTTTTGCTTCTTGAATATTCTCGGGGGGTCGCGGCGACCAAACATTCGGACGGAGGCGTCGCCAGATGAATCTGCCTGAGAACCACCGGTCTAAAGGATCTTTCACTCTAACAATAAGACATATTTTCGCCAGGTTAATGGAGGTGTAGAAGGAGGGTCTGAGATCGTATCTCGGATACAATTTTGCCAGTTTATACATCAAGTTACGAGGAACGGGAATTTTACGCCAACGTGAAAGATTATTATTAATTTCCGGAGGGATGGCAATGATTTTCTGAGCTGCAATTCGTTAAATTTTAATAGGGAGCAGGTGATCAATTAATTTAGAGTTTTAATCGTTGTTGACCGCCATTTGCTTTGTGGTGTTTAGTTCTTATGTGAAATTGTAAGAGGAGAGTGGAATGTTTAATAGATGGTCTAACATGGTGTGGAAGGAAGCGTGTTTGTAAGAGTAAGGATGGGAGGAATTGTTCGTGATGTCCTGGTCTGCGTAGGAAGATTTTCCGTATAATGATAAACAGGCTTATTGTTTTGGAGGGATATAATTAATTCGAGGAAGTTAAGGGATCCATTGTTTTCTATTTCGATTGTGGAAGAAATGGACTTGTGCAGAGTATTGAGTAAATCAAGGGAATACATAGAGATTTCAAAGGCGTTCTTTATAGGAAAAGCGTACGTACAAAACGGTATCGAATGATTGGGCGGTTCTTGAATTTTTATGCTATATTTTAGGACCTGCTGATTCACCTCTTGCCTACGGGCAATGGGTATTTAACATAAGGGGTAGTGCAATGATTAGCCGGACAGCAAGGGAGGAGGTAAACTTGGTGCCGGCTTTTTAGCATGCTCTTAACGAAGAGTACCAAGGGGGCCAACAGCTTAACGTCCCTTCCGAAGGGCAGAGTGTTGATTTGAGCGCGCTTCTCATTTTCTCGTCCTCGTCTTCTTAGTTCCAACACGCACAAATAGGGAGCCGAGCGTCCTCGGAAAAAATCCTACAGGATTCGATCATGGCGGGACCAACAACACTCCAACCACTACACCATCGGCTCCCCATGAATTTTTATACCCGAAACTAAAAGTCGTAATTATGTGGTCTCGCGGACTATTTTGTGGCAAACGTTGACCTCTATCCGAATAATTTTATTAATATGCTAGCGTAATTGCCCGTCAAATATGATGGGTATGCGTGAATTAAGTATTAAGTTAAAATAAAATTGAAATAAAAAATTAATGAAAGCAACTTTTACATGCACTAAAAAGTAAACAATAAATATAAAATTCACATAATTTAGTGTTCCAGAGAGTAAAAGTAGTTTTAGGCGAATAGAAATTGTATGACGAAGAAATACATTACGCTATGCAATTCTTATATGTTCAAAACTATTTTTAATTTATGAAACATTTAATTTTGTTTCTTACTCCATCTCTCCCCCCTCTCCCTCACACTAAGGTGTCCCTGCACTAAGGCCACTAAGAAGAATTGTAAGAATAGCTTATGTTTGGTCCGCTTCGATTCGATTCAGCATCTCTCATTGTTGGAGTGAGCGCTACTTAAGAAGAAATCCACAAAACTCTCTAACTATCAGTAATCGAGTAAATACCTTAATATTTTATTTTGTTCTTCTCAGACCAGAAAATGGGTGTTATGTAATACTTGCTCTATCAAAGTATATTGTAATATCAAAAGTTTGTTCACTAATGTAGCGGTTTCTAGAATAAACAATTTGTTTTGTTTTTGTTTTTTGAACAATAAGAATCTCGAATACAACAATCCATTCAATCGCCAAGGGAACCTTTCACTAAAAACGCAATATTTTGGTGAAATATTGAATTCTTAAGCAAAATTCGATTTCGAACCGAAGGCAAAAATCGACGACAAGAATAAAAATCTGTTTATTTTTCTTTAAAATGGTCTCTGTCCGACGATAATAGGTCAATTACTTCTAATTTAATTTTGCAAAAAAAAGCCTGCAAGTGAAAAAAGGGGCTTTTAAGTGTTCTCTTATGGAGATTTGTATAGAGCGTCCGGACAAACGTATCAACGTACGTACCAACAGAATATGGGCTTTTATTATACCTCACAGATCATATAAGAGCTTGGGAGAGAAATTTATGGATTATTAATTTTTGTTTGCCGAGAGAACCGTTAGCGATCGATGTAAACAAAATATGCGAGGTTTTGCTCGGGATTTTTTTGAATTTTTATCTCCGAAACCATAACTCGTAATTATGTGGTCTTGCGGACTTCTTTGTGGAAAATGAAGTTCTCTATCCGAATAAATTTTTTAATGTATACCTTACATATAATATAAGATCTAGGGAGATAAATACGGGTATAAGTTTATTAAAATCAACCCCCTATACAATTTGCTTGTTTATGTGTAGAGTTTTGGAACCGGGAATTCCCGGTTCCCGGGAATTTACTCGATATTTCTTATTCTCGAGTCCCGGGAAAATGCTTAAGGATTTGCGAGAATTGTTCATTTGAATTTGTGCCGAGTCAAGATTTTCCAGAATTGCCTTCATAGCTGGTTTTTTTTAAATATATCCCTCCGAATTTCAGCCCCAAATGTTAAGCTATCAAATTAGTTTTGATTTCTTGATTTTATGTATGTTGTACTAATAGAATTTCTGATGATTAATAATATTTTTACAGTGAATGCTATTTAGTAACTGAGTCATTAGGAGTTTGAGATTATCGATCAGGTTGCGTTTCTCGCTATTAATTCAATTTTAATGGAGCGCTAATACAATGTCATAATGGCTTCTTCTCGCGCCCGTGAATGTCATTAGTAAAAAAAGGTCCAAAAGTACTTCTTGCGTGTTAGATGAATCCGAAATTAGGTACTGATGTGAACTACCTTCCCCCCTAATCTTCTTCCTTTCCCCCTCCATCCTCCCTTAATCGACCAAATTAGCTACTCTGACCAAGTGAATTATATAAAACTAGAAAGATGCTCGTTGAAATTCAACAGGAAAGTTTTTTATGAAATTTCGTGAAGAGATGCGACGGGAAGCTATTACCCAAATCAATGGTACCCAATTATACGAAACCGGCAACAATGCAAATCTCTAAGAATGCGTCAAATTCTCGCATTAAAAACTAATCTGGTGACCAATTCGACGCGTTTTGTCAGGAAAGTGAACGTTCGTTCTCTTAGGCGTTCGGTGTTTTAAGTCTCGAACTCCTACGATGATTCTAAGTGATTTTAATATATTAATGTTCTACATTCAAATGTATTCCTTCTTGTATATAACGCAACGAATGTTGTTTACATTGGTTGCTATGAAAATCATTTCCCTCTCCTTCCTTCTTTCTCTCTCGTATTAAAAGCATTCAAAGCACGCTTTCATCCATAAGGAATGAAATGATAATGGAATTTCGAGGTTTAACAATGTAATCGGTTTGCAAGGCAACAACCCGTTAAAATGGCAATATTTCCCTAAAATATACGAATTAGTTTAACATGAGGAATTTCTAACTGTAGGCGAAAAAAGATGAACAGAATAAGAAATATATTTATTTTTCTTTAAAATGCTTTAAATCGAAGATCGTAGGTTAATTCTTTCTAATTAAGATTTCATAAAGAACCCTGCACGTCGAAAAGTCGATGTTTACCTGTTATTTTATGGGAACTGGAAATGTCTTCCTTGGAGTTGAATCCAGGACTTTTTCGAGTTTCTTTCGTCATCACCTTAAAAATATGTCAATCGAGCATTCCTGCCAAATTTAAAAAATTTCTCGATCCTTTATCGAGTTATTTGCATTTTAATAACGTGACAGAGGGAGCCGCAAAGGGACAGAAGAAGTCTCTTATAGATTTTATTTATTAAAAAAAACTTCTTTCATACATATTCTACCCTCAATTTTAACTTTGAGGAAGTTGCAATATAGGATTCATTAGTAGTTGGTATACTGTTATCTCCACATCGTGAACATCGAGGAACGATCGGTTGCGCATGTAAAAGTGCGTCTGAATATTGAATCCGCTAACAATTTGTCGCAAATAATGTATCACTTGTTAAAGACTTATGTATTTACGTTGTATCAATAATAAATACCATTTTAAATGAAAAATAGTATATTAAATATTAAAAATGCAAAATAATTCTTGTTCCCGGGATTTCCGGGATATTTGAAAATTTAATTCCCGTTTCCCGGGAAAAAAAATATCGCTGGGAACCCAAGACTCTAGTTATGTGCCAAGTGTAAAGTTCGACTGTGGCGTCGCTCTTAAAGAGCAGGAGAATCGAGAACTATTTATGACTGAGTTCAGCTACTAAATAGCTTGCTTCTTGAGCCTTTTCATTGATAGACCTTCTTCTCAAAAACTTTACGTTGTTTGTCTTGTGAATCCAAAAGTCATTGAAAGTAATCAACTGTTTTATTTGACAAGTGGCCGTGATTAGTAGTAAAGTGTTAATTTAACTTGGCCATAGCTTCTCGAACAATCTGGTAGCAAACACAATACAACTAAATATAATCTTAAATACGAACTGACCAAAACAAAGAGGCAGTTGGTAGCGCACGAAGATTACTCCAGTATTGCCAATTGCCGGACAAAAATTCTCGCGATATTTCGAGGGATAGTTGGAATTTTTCGCGGTATTTCAAAATTTTTATTTATTTATCCTTCGATTTCTCTCGGAACCCCTGACGATGGTCTGCGGAACTCTAGGGTTCCGCAGAACCCTGGTTGGGAAACACTGCCTTAGAGGCTAACGTATGGATGAAATCAATGCGCGAGACGTTTTTATGGGATCCCTTCTCTAAATGAACTTTTAGACCTTGAATGAGGACAGATTGCGGTGTATTTCATTATCTTTTAAAAATAAAAGACTTCGATAATTATACCGATTCTGGCGATGATTTCGATTCGTCTAATTGTAAGACAGAGGTCATTTATCGTTTTGGTATTCATTAATTCTTATCTCGAATGACGCAAACTGACGCATACAAAGTCAAATTTAGAAAAATGAGTCAGTCGTGTTTTTAATAAGCTCTAGTAACATTTGGTGCATTTCTGAAAACCACACCAACAAACCAAAAGATGAGGGTCAATCTCTGTTGACTTTTCATTAGATGAGAAGAACTTCGAAGCGGTACGAATTGACAACTTTGACATATGCGATAAATTTGTGTTTAATAGATATCCTCAGATATTTAGCAAAATTAATGCTTTGATATTTCTGAATTCGCGTTATCAATTATCTTCACATTATTAGAAAAGTCATGTTGGCTACTTTCTTTGTCTTCAAAAAGTCTTACTTAAACATTAATGTTTATGGATTATGAATGTCTGCGCATTTAAAAGCTATTTCTTATTAAAAAAGAAACACTTTATACGGTTCAAATATATTTAGGTACTTAGTATAGGGAGAATACGGTGGGGTCAGGGGCGGACTGGCCATATAAGCTTCCAGTGCAATCACCGAGCCGGTAAGTCCAAGGGCCGGTATGCTGAAACTTGTATATTATTTTCTTTTTCAAAGAGTCATTCTTTTCCACGAGAAAGTTTTCTCTCCATTATATCACTTAATTTTCAATAAGATTTGATCCACTCTCCGCTATTAATATGCTGAGAGGAGGTTTGGGGCGGGTTTTCTCACATATTACCGAGCCGTTTGATATCTCTCAGACCACCCCTGGGTGGAGTAGACAATTAGGAAAATAATTTTTAAAACTACGACCGTGGAGGAATTCCTTCCATAAGGTTCAAAGTTGGCCGTCTCTGTTCATAATTATTTATCTTTCTCACATATATTATAGATAAAATGGAAGGATCCTACATATTATTTCGCAAAACTGTTCTATAGGGCTGCGCAGAAGGTTATTTTACTCCGATCAAACATCTTCAGCTAAAGAAAGGGGTACGCAATGCATTTGATACGCTAGGCTTCGTTTTTTTCTCGTCGAGCTCACAAAACGTGACTCAGAGTTGCTAAGCATGGCACTGGGGTCAGAGATCAGATGTCAAATGCGAAACGCACTGTAGTGCTTCCCTTTCATAAGGGATCATAATGATACTGAAGATTCATGAAAGAGACGTAGATAGCAGTTTTGTCTGGTACGGGGTGCATGCGTATTATTTTGACGCGCTAGCGAAATGGGGAGAGAGGGGGAGGGATAGAGAGGGAGAGAGGGGGAGGGGTAGAGAGGGAGAGAGGGGGAGGGGTAGAGAGGGAGAGAGGGGGAAGGGGAGAGAGGGCGAGAGGAAGGTAGAGTGGGAGAGAATGGGAGAGGGATGAGAGAGGGAGAGAGTGGTGAGGAGAGGAAGGAAGAGAGGGAGGGAGGGGGTAAAGGTAGGAAGAGAGAGCATTTTTGACTTGCAACAAAATATTAATCGTGATTATCGTCTAATTTTTCTTCCCAGGAGGAAAGAGCGTCACTGTTCCATCTACATGAGGGATGTGCAACATCTGGCCCGCGAGCCGTATGCAGTCCCCGAGAGCATTTTTTGCAGCCCGCGGAGCTACGATGATAACATGAATTTGTTTGTTAATTTCACGGATAGTAAAATTTAACATACAAATTCATATTATTTTCGTAACATTATAATAAAACCTTTATTTTTTAACTTTCACCCTATAAGATTTATAAAAATCTGATATTTATTAATTATTAGATTTCCAGTCCTACTGGCAATCAACTCCTAGCTCCTGCGTAGGGCTTCGGCCCCAATTGGTCTCATTACTTTCACTCTACTGTGGGCGGGTAGAAGAGAAAGCGTGAACAAGTATCATTTAGTAACCAAGGGGTACGAAGGAATGTAAACATGTTTAATAATTAGGAGTTGTGTCGTAGTATAGCATGCTATATATTAAAATATTCGAGTCAGGCGCTTTTTATGTTAAACAAAATAAATCGACTTCTTATTGTGTCGTGCGGCTTCCCATGTACATACTATGGTGAAGTTCGTTCTAACGAGATTTCACTCTTTATTGAAATCACCAAATGCGACCCGCCACGTATTTCGGAACATTAACGAACTCAGACTTTTTCTTTAAAAGGATGATATAACGGTTACACCTGTTTTCACAGTAATTGAAAATGTATTCACACATAAGTCCTTTTTAATTTTTGCTAAAAAATTACACTTTTAATAATTAAAGAAAATTATAAAAATTAGAGCATTTGCTGACGCAATATGTAAAATCACGTTTTTTATGGAAGTTTATGTAGAATTGCAAACTTAAATTCATAGAAATTTAGCAATATAATTATGTGACAAAATAGTTTATTCAATGATTAAATTTAAAAAAGTTAACTTTATATAGCCATTTGCCGACCATCGATTTAAAAAAACAGATTTCCTCTGCAATATTTTACATGGCATTAAAGTTTTAACAAATTCTGAAAGATTTGACTTTCTATCTGTAACTATTTTATCAGAATATTACTTTGATGGCACCCCTTGCCGCCCTCCGATTTCTCCAACAAATCTCTTCGGCAGAGTAATAAATGTCACCAAAGAACACATACGCCCAGCAAATATCAGTCGTCTGTCCCTTCGATTACTTGATATTATAATTTAGCTGATTGCGCAGCCGAACAGACGGAGAGACAGAGCGAAAACATAAGCGAGTTCATAAAATGAAACGCGCTAAAAATACCAATGACAATTTTACTAAACTAATATACAGAGTTATAAAAATACAAAATCTAATTTTCGATTTCCACTCTTTGCGAAGCGTTTAATCATCCTGTGCTCATCTACTTCAATTTCAGGATACGTGTGAAGAAGATCTAAATCTATCTATTTCGGTCTCCCAAATAGGTTTTTAAACATCGCAACGAAAAAAGCTTCTCTCTGCAGAAGGGGGGAGGAGAGAGAGGGAGGAGAAAGGGGAGGGGGATGAGAAAGGGGAGGGGGAGGAGAAAGGGAAGGGTGATGAGAAAGGGGAGGGGGAGGAGAAAGGAGAGGGAGAGGAGAAAGGAGAGGGGGAGGAGAAAGGAGAGGAAGAGGAGAAAGGAGAGGGGGGAGAAAGGAGATGGGGAGGAGAAAGGAGAGGGGGAGGAGAAAGGAGAGGGGGAGGAGAAAGGGGAGGGGGAGGAGAAAGGGGAGGAGGAGAAGAAAGGAGAGGGAGAGGAGAAAGGAGAGGGGGAGGAGAAGGTTGAGGGGGAGAAAGACGCTTACAGCTCGAAAACTTTCATTCTTTTTCAATCAAACATTCAGGAATTATTTGGCAGCGCAACTTTTATATATAAACTGCTTTTCGACAACAATTAAGTCATGGGTTTGATTCCAGAAGCGTTTATTTTCACCATTTGTTTAATATGAAGATGAGCGTAGCACATTAATCATTCGCATATTAAAATTACTTAGAATAATCGTATGAGTTCGAGACGTAAGTCCACGAATGCCTAAAAGAACGAGTTTTTGTTTTCTTGTCACCGATTTTTTAATATTCGTCGATTCGATCAACAAATTAGATTTAAAGCAAAAATTTGATGTATGCTTCCGTGAAAATCTTTCGTCGTCAAGATGATTTGGATTTTGCCTATTTCGTGTAATTACGTAAAGGTGCGTTTAGACGGGGTAACTTTTTGTTCATTGTCGCCTGGCATCTCGAGTTGCATGAGAGTGGAGCGAAGTCATTCAGTGTGTTGATCAATGTCGCTCGGAGATGAACGAGTTGCTTGGTGTTGCCCTTCCACTGAGTTGAAAGCATGTTGACAGGACTATCACCACTGATGGGAATCCCTGGGAACCTTCGAGCAACTTCGAACCCCAGTTTGTTGACAACACTGCATTGTGTTTATCTATTGTAATGGCGTGATCTCCGAATAAAGAGACAGGACTATCAAAATATGCCCGTTCTGTGGGATATTTTGTGTCGATTATAAAAATAAAAATGATGCACTTCAGGAGTTAGCTGAGAAGTAGTAACATTAATGAAAAAAATAAATCGTTACGAACATACTTCAGGAAGGAATCTTTGAAGGTTCATCTCTTCAGAGTGTCTATTATGAATGATATTATCCACAAATATGAGATATCATTTGATTCAGTTTAACCTGTAATAAGATTTTTAGTGGATCGCGGCGGAGGCGTGACGTCATAAGGCTTGTATTGCTACTGGACGCCAGATAGTGATTTCAAGAGATATATGGCTTAGATAGTATTATTTGTGACATCAGGCTCTACAATTGGATTGATTTTAATCAAATTCTCTGAAGCCATTTATGAGTAAATAAAATTTTCTAAAAATCGCCAAGAATAAACTATCCTTAATTTTTTAGCAATATCATTTTTATGAAAAAGGGGTGTGCAAAAGATGATATATTGCACAAATACGACATATAATTCGATTTCATGTACGCGTTTGAGCCCTAGAACAGCGAATATACCGACAGACAGACAGACGGCATGGCGAAAACCACTTTTATGTTCTCAGGGACACCTAAAACTTTTATTTTCATCAAAATCTCGAAGTCGAATTTTTTCACGATAACAATACCTTCTCAATATACTGCGTATATGAGAAAGTAAAAAAGTGATGGGAAAATGTTCTTTATTAATCCATTAAGCGCATAACTTCAATTTATTAATTCACTTTATTGTTACAGAGTGATAAAAAAAGATTTTATTTAATTATGCAATTTTTTTAGAAAATAAGCAGGAAAGAAATATAAAATAAAGGTTATTAATCTTCTCGTCTTCTTACTTGTCTTATTCGAATTCGCTCAAATTTTAATTTTGTAGTATTAGAATTTTTACCGATTTTTTCTCATTTCAAAAGGGTTTTCAAGGATACTGGCATTGTTGCCCTCAGTGTTTTCAGTGCATTTGCACTTAGCTTACACTAAACAAACAGGCTTGTAGAACAATAATTGATTGAAAATCAATGCGATAGCTTAACCTTTTGAGACTCAAGTTAGAGTTTGTGATTTGATGTGATATAAGGAATTATTAAAATTTTATCGTATTAGTTGGGTGGTTTATATCACAAAATTTTAGTATAATAATTTGTATGCAAACAAAGATATTAACTATATAGAAGTGGATATAAAAATTAATTTTTATATAATAACTTGTTCATATATTATCGAAAAAACTCCGCGCAATAATTCCGCCTGTCCCAGCTAGTTGTTGTAATAAACTAGGGGCCTATTCTAATTCTGTGTTATTATTTAACTTGCAATATTTCTTTATACACAATTTAGTGTTCGAATTCTTGAATACCCCACGTATTTCCATTTGTAAACCAAGGTTCAGGCGTAAAAATGCCAACTTTGGCTAAGGTTTGGCCTTGCGATTTATTTATTATCATGGCATAAGACAGTTTGATCGCGAATTGTCTGCAATGCATGTTAAAAGGAATTGCTGGATCATTTGGCGTGTCAATTCTTACACGTGGGATAAAGTGAATGATTCCAGCCATAAAAACAGTAATGACTTCCAATAATTAATTTAATTATTAATCACATTTAATTAAACTCTCACATTTTCCAATCATAACCCACGCTACGTGCCTCTTATTTACATTAAATAATGGTACATTCGGTTCTCGAGTTCATAATTTTCTCTTTCAGATTCAATGAACTTGATTGTATTGTAATTTTAATTGGAATAAAATCGAAATTAAATATAAATACCGATAATCAAATGAAACTTATACGTATACACCATCTATATTAATTTCACTTAACATTATAACGTAAAACTTTCATTTAAATACTAACTGAAATTAATATAGCGTGTTGTATACATTGAAGCTTTCTGTACTTTTCGATGTATTAAAGAAATTCTGATTTTAACTCTTACCGATACGTAAGTGTAGCTTCAATGTGTAAACTGTTAAACGAAGCGAATATGAAAGTTTATTTACTAACATTACTAACTATATACTGTTGTTAGTAACCATACAAAAATATACATTTATAAACTGAACACGACTTCTATTAGTTTTAAAGTGTTCTGCCTGGTTGCAGCACTCCACTGTTACTCCACACACTCTACAGAAGGTTTTGAAAACTAACTGCGCTTGGCAAGTGTCACCTCACCTTGTACAATATAATAGAGATGGTCCATACATTTCTTGAATTCTTTCTGTTATAGGGAGTGAGTGTTTTCCTAGTTGTTTATCTTCTAAAGGCCTGTAATTCGAAAGACTTCATTATAGATTGCGAAGCATCGCTCAGCACGGAACTTTCCTCGGACAAATATCTCATCACTTGATGATGTTGTGAAAGGCGGAACCAGTCGATTAAAGTAACTTTTCATGTGAAAACTACAGATGTTATTAGTATGAAAAGAATTTTATTTGGCCTTTTAGTTTTTCGGGTAATACCTCTTTACAGGTTCTTCTGTACCTTTCTAAATAAGAACCACACAAATGTTTTTTTTCTATACATCATCCTAGCCTTCCTTTTTTGCCTCATTTTACATTGCCATTATAATATTCAAGGTCTAGATTTCTTTTCTAAACCTTTCTTGGAAGATATTTTTTGATTCCCTACGACAGTATCCTTTCAAAATTCTCTCAAATTGCATTAATACAATTCCCTTACTTCCCTTCTCAAAGAATTTTCTTAACAGATACTTACAAAAATCCAAGGTATTCACTTTACGATACACGCAGTGGTGTCCAACCTAGGGTGCATGCGTCCATTTTGGCACATCCACATTTCAAATGTGGCGCACGGCACTTAAAACAATTTACGCGAATATTTTGTCTCACCACAGTTGAAATATATCAGGGATTTAAAAGAATGATCTCAAAATCTTATTACATTTGCGTCGATATATCTGTTTAGTTTGCGCGTTTTGAATGAATGAATTGGGTTTGAAAGTGAAGAATTTAGTGGACGAGCGATTGTAAGGAAACCTTGCCTTGTTTGATGACTCTGGTGCCCAAAAATTCCGCCTGACACATATAAAGTATCGCCCTCCCTATTCCCTTCCCACCATTACTTACTCATCACTTGTAAAAATTAGCCATTCGTGAGCAGTTTCCGCAACTTTCCACAAAATGTGCTCAGTGTCACATCTGTCGATTTGCACTTTATTTCATCTTATGAAGACACGATTTCATTACCGGAATAATTAGCCGCGTTATAACGAGATTTTTACACAAAGTGGCAGCACATCGACGCAACGTTACACTTCCATGCTTTGAATTCAGGAAAAGATCGTTCTTTCGCCGCTACGTCACTTTTTCGTGTTCCTAGGCAAGAAACTACGCAAATAATTTCTCGCAAACTTTTTGGTTTTTTCTCTAATATTTGTTGGTGTAGATTGGAATGAATAATTCTGGGAAACTTTAGATTTGATTGCAAGCAAATGGCCGAATTCATCCATTCTAGTTCTTAGCAATCACCGCCCGAAGCGCTAAAAAGTTTTATGCAAAATCGTAGGTATATGCGATTCCCTTGGCGAAGAGGTCATTATAAACCGAGGAGGAAGAGGCAGAGAGAAAGGGAGAAAGAGAGAGAGAGAGACGAAGGTGAGCGTGAGATCCCTCGTGCCGCTTTCGCCAAAGCATCGCGTTCTATCAAATGAATGAAGGAGGGCCTGCTCCCCCTCCCCCCATTGCGCCCCTCCGCACGATTAGTGGATGCGCCATCCACAGTCCCCTCAGCAGCCCTCACAAGTGAAGGGGAAGAGCACCAAAGGGGGTCGAGGAGAGGGAGGATCACTATTCGGGAGGGACAGGACACCCGAGTGGATAGGCGGGCGGAAGCAAGGAACGGTCGCCGTGGGAACCCATTTAAACGAGACCCCCGCCTCCCCCCTACGTTTCCCGCCCCTCCCCCACACTACTTTTACCTCCCCTCAACCTACTATTCCCTCCCTCTAACCCTCTAATTCCATCTTTCCCATCCCCTTATTCCATACCTCCCACCCTCTAATTCCATCCCTCCAACCCTCCTATTTCCTCCCCACACTCTCTTATTCCCTCCCTCCCACCCTACTATTCCCTCCCGCCCACCCTCCTATTCCATCCCCACCCTCCTATTCCACCCTCCACCTTCCTATTCCACCCCCACCCTCCTATTCCATCCCCACCCTCTTATTCCATCCCCACCACCCTCCTATTCCATCCCCACCACAATCCTATTCCCCGCACTCCGGCAGCCGCAGGCATCTCTCTATCGCGTCAGAGGACGTCTCTCTTTCCCCTTTGGCTCTTTCTCCCACTTTCATCTCACCCCTCTCCTCTTTCCCATCTCACCCCTCTCTCCTCTCTTCCGTCCTTCCTTCAACCTTTCGCATCTCCATCCTTCGTTCCACACGCACGCACGCACACGCACGGCTGCAGCAGCACCTTTCTTTCTCGCTCTCCTCTGAATTCGCGACGCTTCGAGGGAGAACGGAAAGGCCATTTGGGTCCACGCCTCCGTTCCCATGACTCTTTTGCCGTTCCTTATCTTCGCCCTGGGTGAGTAGCCGCCCCTCCCCCCGCTTCTTCTCCTCCCCCTTCTTCCTCCTCCCTTCTACGAGCAAATCCCCGCCACAGGTGATTCTCGACACTCGTTGCGCACCTCTTCCCCTCTCCTCCACTTCCCCCTCCCCCGAGGTCGATTCGCATCCGCTTTAAAGAGAGTGCGGTCTCGGGATTCGAATTAGGCTTCACCGAGTGGTTCCCGAGTGAAGCGGCCTGCGGTCCCCGACCGTTGACCCATCGACGCGAACCGCGTTGCTCCAGAGGCCATTGCGGTCGCTCGCTTTTCCTCCGAGGTAACCTATTGTTGCTTTGGCTCTGAGATTTTGTCACTCTGTCACTCCCTTACGTATTAGTGCCCATGCTATGAGCTAACAATAAATTATTTTTTAGAAAACCGCATCGGAAAAGACGACGATGCTGATAAACGTGTGTATTTTTTCAGTTTATTTAACTTCTATGTTATTACTGTTTCTTTTTTATTTCCTATCATTTTGCTTTTCTGTGATTCTCTAGTAGGTATCAAAAATGATAGCCAAGGAGGAAATCTTTCCATAAACTACCCCATAGTCTCAGGATTAATTATTTAATGAAGGCATTGTATAGGAATTCTACGATTATTAATTATGGAGTTATGTTATTTTATAAAAACGCTATTGGCTTGTGAATAGATGAGAGGAGCAAGAGAGGAAGGATGCACGCATCATGTGTGCATAAATGCGAGGCAGAGGCGTTCTTTACGATTTATGTTATCATGCCAATAAAGATCAATATTAATGGCTTAATATAATGTCTAAGATCTTTAAAATGGTGTGCTAGTAGTGATGCCAAGGAAATATCGTATTTTGATTCACCGATTTATTTACTAATCAGTTGTAATTAATAAAACAATCGACAGTTTTTTAAAACACACCTCATTCGAATAGCAGTAATATAATATTTATGTTCGCGTTAATTCCTTCGCCGTAAATTACCCAGCTCTTTTCACTCACAAACGCTGTGTATACGTAAATAATATAGACGTATTTACGTTCATTTCTTCGTCGTAGATATTCCATTTCCCTTCATTTTCCAAATTTTGCGTGCGCACGAAAAAAACTTAAACTAATAAGGTATTTACAACAGATACAGATTACTTCAGTTGTCACGAAGATTGTTTTCGTTGACAACAATTAAAAAAAAACAGGAAAATATTTCTTAAGTTTAAAGTGAATTACGACTTGCACGTCTGATTTTCTTGAAATTAGCTATTTCTTCGATAAGACTGTAAAGAACAAAACATATGCTATTTGTTCAAGTTGATGGTCTTCAGCGTGACTTGGTGGAATGGATCCATAATTATAAATCAGGGAATAATACGTTGCCTTTTCCCTTTCCCTGATTCATAAATATGCTATTTGACTAGTTCCACAAATTTTGTTTGAAGACCTTTTTGTTATAAGTAATATTTTACGCGATATAAAGAAAAGTTCATTTTTGTCACCAGTAAAGTGGTACTCCAGATTAGGCTACGTGGACCATTTATACAATTTTCTTAGTTTCTTTGCTCTTATGTCCAAAATACCAAATTTCATCAACATCCCCCAAGTAGTTTCGCAGCTGAAACGTGCGAACGGACAGACGGATATAAAAACGCTTAAAAATATCTTCATATATACTAAATTAGGCCCTTGAAAATAAAATAAGTTTGCTTTTACAATTTTTTTCAGAATGCTACGAACAGGGGCGGTCCTAGGTATTATGGCGCCCCAGGCGAGAGGGCGAGAATCCGCCTCCTTCCGTTTTAAAGATATTCTTAAAAGTACGTGTTAATTTATTCAATGCTCCGTAAAATAATTGCTAATGAAAAGTAAATTGAATTTCATCAAGATTCCCGCCTGTTCCGAAATATAAATCTGTATACAATATTTATCCACTTGCAAGTAAGGTATATCTAGATGATCGAGTTAACGCCAATAATATTTCCGCGCCCCGGGCAGCCGCCCGGCTCGCTCGTACTTCGGGCCGGCCCTGGCTACGAATTGTCAATTAGAGTGATATATCACTTAAAGGCATTTGGCGTTTATGTATATATAAGCTGTCGAAATCACGGAAATTCTTTACGTTTTATTCTGTAATTAATTGTTCTGGATTGTCGCCACATTCATGCAGTCTTCTCATGTCTGATCAGATTTACGTTTCGCATTAGTGTAATATTTTCTAACTTTTAAATTTTGTACAATTTTGGTTTGGCTCCTGATCATACAAGAAAAGTATTTTCCGTTCGTTTAACTTAACAGCCGTATAGGAAGTTCCAAAGAATCACACAAGCATTTTTTATTAGCCACTGTCAAACGGTTTTTGGGGATTACCAAAGAAATTAATTTCAGTCAAATTACTCCTATACTTTGGAAGATACGGTAAAATATCAATTGTATTTTTGTCAATAAACCGGATCATCGAGAATTTCAACAGTAGTTAATATCTGTAAATTGTGACATAATATCCTTATTTTTAAATGTTTAAATTATTTATAAAGAAAAAATAAATATTTCATTATAAAGATAGCCCTATTACATAATTATATGAAACTCTGTTGAAAATTGTATTTATTTACTAGAATTCACTAGGATGCTCCTATAATGAACAGCGAAAAGACTTTTTTTCATATTTGTTGTAATAATAGTCAAGGAATGAAGAGAATAATGTAAATTGAAAAGATACTAGTCCCATATTTATCAATTCTCGATCAGCGTTTGGCAAGTTTTTGCCGGAATGGATTAATAATTGCATGTGACATTTAGAAATTTTGGTGATAAAAATGGAGTATCAGATTTTCGAACACTTTTGCCTCGAAAATATTAATTTTTGTTTCGAAATAATCGATTTTATCTGTATTTTATTTATAATTTGCTGGTTAAACAAACATTTTATCGGAAAATAAACATTACAACAATAGACACAAACCTCTTGTAATATAATAACATCACTACATCTACAACTATACCGAAAACAACTCAACCGCCGATCTCTTTGGAGACCAGCGAGTATTCTTTAGAAAACATTCAATAAACAGGCTGCTGTCTGATCCGACAACTTGAATTTCAATTGTAACCGTGAGAATGCTCCATCACCCACAGAAGCCTTTTCCTCACTCCATGGAATAGGTGTCGAAACGTATGCCATAAGAAAGTTTCTTGGCTGAAAAGTAGGGAAATTTAATTTAAATCGAAAGAGAACCTTTAAAGTTTTCATCAAACGATTTTTAAAAATCCAAACTTGACATAATTTCACTTGCGTCACATGGCCATTAAAGTCCACCCGGGAAGAAAGACGATCCTAAGTATAACTCACCATCGATATCCCTTTATTAAACCAGAGAGGAGTAACTTACATCCCGCGGGCCGTATGCGGAGCTTCTGATTTGACGCGGCCCACAAAGCTAGCCATAAAAATTAGCACACAAATTCCTGTTTTTTGGTGAAATTATGATATTGTCCATGTACAAAAGGATGCCCACTCCCAATAATTAAATTATATTCTCGTGGGCTAACTTCACGATGATGAATTCGAACGTATCCAGGAAGAATAATGTATTTGCTCGTATATAAGCCGAAAGTTTTCCTTCAAATTTTGGCTCTCCAGAGTAAGGACTTGGCTTATATGTATGCTAGCGAAAAATATCGGAAAAGTTAAAAAAAGTAAGATAATGGCCAAACCTTTGGGTCACGGATTTTGAGGAAACGCGATCGAAAATAAGGAGAAACCGTGCCTCGATGTTTTTGCGAATGGACTCTTGGGTTCGAGAAATCTGCAACGAAAATGTGGTTGATTTGTATTTATGGCTACTCAACCTCTTGGATTATTATAGCCATTACTCCTTCCATACCGAACACACACACAAGAGATGAGGGAAATCCTGTTTCGGCATTAGCCTACTCTTAACGAAGAGCACCAAGAGGGCTCACTGCTTAATGTCTCTTCTGAAGGACAGAGCGCTGAATTCTGCGGTCCCCTTAAACCACACAAGTAAATCTGTCCCCCGCCGGATTCGAACCTGGGACCACTGCGTGGAAGGCCAACGCTCTAACCACTCCGCCACCACCCGTCGAAAATATGCAAAAACATTGTATGCAACTTAGTAAGCTTCATTGTGAAATTGTTGATGAGAACGGTAATGGGTGAGCGTATAATGTGCCTGACTCTTACGGAATAGGCTCGGGTTCGATCCCAAACGTTTTGATTTTTTTCCCAAACTATCCAAGCACTGTTTGAAAAGTAATTAAATGGGCCTATTCACAAAAACCCCAGGACACGGGTCTCCTTATTTTCGTAGCAGAATCACGTGGTCGCGTTAAATGGCTCTCATGATTCAATATGCAGTATGTGAAATATAAAAAATTACATCATCATTGCAACAAACACAAATCAGATGTGTCCAGCACATTACTTTCTCCATACTGAGTGATTAATATGATTGCAATAGCACTTACAAGTTGGTCTCGGCAACAGATTCCTCAAAAACAATTATCGGCAATTACACTCACGAATAATTTTAAATAATTTTAATAATTTTCATAACGAAAAAGGTATTTAATCATTTTTCACCTTGAAAAAACAATAAATAAATAAAGTTGTAATTTGTTGCTATGGATAATGAAATACCGATGCGCATCCTAGTACTAATGTCAAATGATTGTGCAAAATATTCGTGATTAAAATTACCGTTGGTAGCGCTGACATCGCCGTCAATATTTACAAGAAAATTCGTTTGCAAAATATTATGGTAGGTGGTATTGGGATGATTTTGATCGTGAATAATATTACGTTTGACAGACCCTCCCTCAACAATTCCAAAATTTTACCATTGCAACGGAAACAATGCTATTAGCTGTCGACATTCAATGTATTGAACATACATTCACATAAAATATTTCAAGCCAAAGTTATACAAAGTTATAATGTCTGCAACTTTGATAATGATAAATATTTATATTAATGGAGCCCTATAAGAGATATTTGGAAAAAATGACAGGAGTAAAATTTCACCTTTTGCCAAAATCTAATCAGATCTTTACTTTCTAATAAAAATCTTAAATATAATATGGCCTGAGTTGATTAATAGTTTTTGAGTTAGAGCGGCCAAAATATTCCTATTATATGCACTCAAAGGCACAGTCATCGTCGAGAAAATAGTGAAAACGTATTCAGAGGACCCTAAAACGTGTATTTCAGTTAAAATATCGAATTCTATTTTTTCATGAAAACATACATTGCCTATACTGCATAAGGAGAATGTAAAAGGAAAGTAATAGCAATTATTAATATTATTATTACAATGTTATTATTTTAAATACATGTCAGGTTTTGCCGGCTATCGCAGCAGAAATCACTAGGAGCCCGTGACTGCAGTCAGTGGGATGTATCTTCGCAGAGTGGTCTCATTTTCAGAGTATTCTACCGGGAGAGAGATTTCGATGTTCTTGTCGTCGGTTTCGAAGTCCTCTTTATTTCTCATCGTTTCCCGTGTGAATCGTGTTTGAGTGAAATTGTTGAGCGATAAATAAGCGTTTTGGAGGACCCAATTGCTATTTTTAGGCTGATTTCCAAAGGAAACATAGCCTTATGAAATGGTCCTGTCTGTATGTGTGTGTCCCCTACTAACAACCTTTGCACCAATGGACAGATTTTCATAAAACTTGGTATGAGGCTCGTGCTGCCAGTGCCCACCTCCGGGATATATTTGGTGAAGATTAAAGTCCTGGGTTCAATTCCAGGAACATTTTTTCCTTATTTGTTTTACATAGGAAATCTAAAATCCATCGTGCAGAGTTGTTTTCTTTAATACATTAAAATATCTTAAAATTGTGATATCGGAGAGAGGTTTGTACTATTCTAAGGGGCAAAGAATGTAGATTCTAATTCCTATCACCGAATGATATTGATCGTATTTTCTTGAATATCTACTAAAACTTAGTGTTTTTGCGTTTTAAATCGCATTTTATTGGATTGTTGCCATGGAGACGATTATTACTGAACTCGGCTTGAGCTTACAATTAGACGAGTGGAAAAATGGGTTATTTTCTTTTCTTTCGACTACTCTTCAGCAATGGACAGTTGACAGACATATTAGCGTATAAACAGTTACATGCATTAAATTCGTTTATTTAAAAAAATACATGCAAAATATGTCAGAAAGAGATTTTGACATTGTTTTTATTATTTTAAACCTCATAATGGTCTATTAATTTGTTATCCAATTTTTCTCTATCATTGACAAACTATGAATTACAAGTGGTATTTATGGTATGAGAATTCCTTGGAATGACTGAAACATTTCCTGTCAATATAAGTAATCAATTCGGTACGTCAACTTGGGAAACCAGCCTGCATTACTCCTAGTTTGGACTTCTTGTTTTATAAGCTTAGTTAATCGGCATCAGCACTGTATTTTGTAAATTCCGAGTTCGTTCTATTCTATCTCTAGTCAAATGAATTTTAAAATGCAAGTAAGAAAAGTCTTACACCAATCCCCATTAGTTGGCATTTATTCTAATTCTAATTCTAATTTGTCAATTTGATGAGCTCTTAATTCCATCGAGAAACGCCAGAAGAGATAAATTATCGACAGACGGAAATTACGAACATGAAACAGTAAGGAAGATACAAAGAAGAATTAAACGAAAATACATACGTGATATAGAATATCTTACGAATACGAATGTAGATAATCGTTCATATTAATGCAAATGCTTTCGGTACGTAGATCTCCGAATTAAAAAAACGTACTTCGTTATATTCGCTGCAGTTTGAAAATATTTGTTGCTACAATAAATTTTCTGGATAGATACACTACGGTAATATAATATAGATCTCACCTTGTTTTTTTATTTATTTCTAGTAGGCATTCACAGTACAATTTCACTTTATAGAATATTTCCACTTTCATTCAAATAAAACTTATACTTCAACTATTTTCGAATTCAGAATCGAAATTTAAACAAACATAATGAAGTAATATTGTCAACGGGCTCAAACTTCGTGTAATATTACCGCAAGCTCAAATGAGATTGCCATGGCCACTGTAATTTCTCATTACTGGGAAGTTGCGATTTTAAGCGTTCTTTACCAGTGAAGCGGTAGTAGCGGAACGACTTATTATGGGCACGTCGCCTCCGTCCGTCCGTCCATCTGTATGTTTAATCTCCGAAACTACTGGACGGGTTTTTAATAAATTATTAGTACATACTTCTAATTAAAGTGAAGCTACAAATTATGATTTTCAACTGCATCTGTCGATTAGAACTACCAATTTATGTAAGCAATTAAATGAACGTATTTTCGTATCTCGTTAAATGACCTCCGTCAAGCAACAATGAAATACTATATTTTTCTCTCCCTAGGTTTTTTATGATCTGTAAGGTATCAATTAAAAAATGTATTTGGATATATGACAACATTTACCACAAAAAGGCCGCGGAACCACATAATTACGACTTATAGTTTCCTAGATAAATATTCGAGAAATTTCCAAGCAAAATGTCGCATATTTTGTTTACATCGGTCGATACGACGATTCTATCAGCAAACAACAAGTAAACAAGTAGGAAAAGTGTACTCCATAAATAAAGTACGCAGAGATTTCAAAGGCGTTCTTTATGGGAAATGCATATAAAACTCTATCGAAAGATTGGGCGGTTCTTACGTATTATTTGAAGACTTTTTCGATAATACTAGTATTTGACTATACACTATATGAGGAAAAGTTCGTTGTTTTGCTTTCAGTAAAGTGGCACCCTTGAATGGATTACGTGGACCATTTATGCCGTTTTCTTATTGTCCTTGGCCATAAGTCCTTAATACCCAATTTCATAAAAATCCGTCCGTCCGTACGCCAGTTCGTTCTCAGCTTCTACCTGTCCGACAGAATGAAGCTAATAGGTTCTCACATTGGAAACGAATCGCACGTATAAATAAGCTTTATTTCTCCAAGCACGGAGCCGTCCAAATTTCCAGTTCGTACCATGTTTCTAAATTATTTTAAAAGCAAATCATTAGTATGCTACAGTCACTCTCGTGTTAATCAAGTGGGGAAAATAAACAGTCCTGGAAACGGACCCATAATCGTATGGTAAAAGATGAGATATATAAAAGATTAAATAGATAGATCCCAGTGTGTTGCGAAAATAAACGTCAGAATTGTACTCACGGTTCTCAAGTTATTCGGATTACCGCAATGCGCCGTCTGAGGCGCTAGTTGAGAGCGTGAGAAAATTACCGTATTTTCTCGAATATAAGAAGACTTCCTTTCACACAAGCTAACTTTAAGAAAGATATGCTTTACAAGGTAATCTCAACTAATCAGGGGCTGCCATTATCTCCTGACTTTGCAACACAAAACAGAAATTTTGATGAATCATTTATTGTCAGATTATAGAAAACACTGTCAACCAAAACAAAAGCCTCTTCATCTCACTCCATCTTTAAAAAATCATGCCACAAGTATCTTTTATGCCATCCAATTAAATAATCATTATCTGACGTGCCACTCCTATGATATCTTTCAGTTCGTGAAATCATATAATTACTTATATATATTTATTAATAATGCTATCTAATTTAAAAAATAATATTCATTCCTTTCCCAAATTTATATTCGTGTGAATTTATGTAAGTTGATTCTTCTCTGACGCATTTGCAATGATATTGATGTTATCTTTTCACATTTTGCCTATAAGTTACGTCTATTCTATACGTATATTAACGCTTGCTATGTTTTTAATTATACTAACAGTAGATTTCACAGGTTTTTCACACACCCTTTATGGTGTGGGTGTTTTTCCTGAAGTGGGGCTTTTCCTAAGGTGTAGTAGTTTTTTTCCACAAATACTCTTCATTTCAGACTGTACTGTATAATGTAAGTAAAATTTATTTTATTACTTATAATTGACACAGGGTTAGATGGGAGAAGAAACTGATCCCTATCTCGCCCTAGTAAATACGCTTATCTATTTGTCTATCCCCTCCTTTTCTCTCGGCCTCCTTTCTCCGCCTCTCTTACTCGCACTGTTACCTCCATTTCCACCTCATACCTCTCGCCCTCACCTTCTTCTCAGGTGATGAAGACGCATCGCTCTCTCTCTCTCTCTCTCTCACCTCCTTCTAATCTCCCTCCCCCATCTGCATCCTCAGCACATCATCTCCTCACCCATCCTGCTCCCGATTTCCACATACGCATCCGACCGTCGCCATCCCCCTTCTCATTCCCTCCTCTCTTTCTCTCTCTCTCCCACCACTTTCCTCCCGCCCCTTCCCTCCCACCCCTTCCCTCCCACCACTTCCCTCCCACCCCTTCCCTCCCACCACTTCTCTTCCACCCCTTTTCTCTCACCCCTTCTCTCCCGCCTCTTCTCTCCTGCCTCTTCTCTCCACCCACCTCTTTTCCCTCTCCTCTCGTAAACGGCTCTATTTTCTTCACCTCGTCCTCTTTCCACCTCTAACCCTCGTCCTCCATTTCATGCCAGAGGTTGGTACTTTTTTTAGACTTGAAGACAAGCAGGACTTACTGTTTGAGCATTAAAAAATTAATATGGTTATAAATGAAAAGTTTATTGACGACTCTGTTCGTGCGAAATAACACGCTTCCATTGTGGTTTCCATTTTTAGAATGGATGGATCAATCGCGGCGTTTCGTTTAAAGTAACTTCTAGAGATAATTTTACTGTTCCGAAGAGAGGAAACTCGGCCTGCGTTGGCGTAAATATTTCTCCTGCGATGAAAGAGGAAGAGCAGCGTTCGAAGGGGTTTTTGTGGTCGCGGGGGAAGAGAAGGGCTTGAATCATTTTACACCCTTTCTATGCGCTGCAGAACTTAACTTCGAGGAAATTTTCGTGATTTTATTTGAGTATTTCAGTCGAACGCAGTGGCGTCTTTAGTCTTCTCTAGTGTGTTTCCGAAAGAATATACTCATATCACACATAGCATATTGTTCCTTCGAAAGATTTACGTTGCTGAAAACCGTAAATCTTACGGAAAAGAGGCATAAATGGATAACACGCGGAGAAGAAAGCAAAGGTCCATAGATTAGAAAAGTAAATATATATCAAATGCAAGAAACATGTTGGTTATCCTATTAATAATTACGCGATGTAAAATGTTGTCCTCATACGATGACGTCACATGCATTCATATTTCAATTAACGTCGTATAACTTGAGAAGCATTCTTTCAGTTTTGACGTTTTTGACCATTCGCCGTGTAAAACAAAGACCTGAGTTTGTTTACACGAGGTTTTCATTTTTCTATTCCATTAATATATTATTGGTAGGAATCTGATGTTCATAACTGCGATTTTTAGCATTTAATCATATTATAACGGAGCAAATGTGAGTTTGTCTCTCCACAATCTGATTAGCTGCCGAGAAGGAACAGCCTTGCCTCTGGCGATAAGGAATTGAACTACCTCATAATCGCAATTTTAAAATAAAAATTTGCTATATATGTTTCTGAAATGAATCAATTTTGTCTTTTAAAAATCGAAGATAAAATGTACGAGTTGAGGGAATGAATCAAAATAATCACTACTTAAGATTTCCACTGATTTAAAGATATACAAATTAAAAAAGCATGTATACTTACGACGAATACAATTATTCAGAATTAATCGAAACATTTATTTTCTTTGGAATATCTCAAATATATAGAAACATAGAAGTTTTCTTATTGTACCTTCTGTGATATCTTTCACTTTCTTTGCTCTTGAAGTAGTAAATCCCTTTGGTCAATAGTTTCTTTTGCTCTTGCACTCGCCTGTCTCGTCTTAAATTCATTTGGTCAGAAGTTTTTGTTGCTCTGATGTTCACCAGCCTCACTCTTTGCTCTTCAAGTCTTTTATTTATGCTGAACCCCCTTATACGATAACGACGTACACCAAAAAGGAATCCTACAACAAACGATATCAGAAGTATTCTTCGTGGGTAACCAAAACAATGTTATCCGAAATAATTATCAAAGTAAATAATAAAACTCGAAATACGTTACCATTGCAAAACGGTTTAGACAATTATATCAAGCAATCAATTCTGATTTTTTATCATATTACCAATTTAATAGATAATATGCGAATATATATCTTATAAAGTAAATAACAAAATAAATATGAACGTAAAGAGAAAATAAGTAAACAAATATGAACGTGCGTTGTCATGCATATCTTAATGGCGCTCAACAATAAATGAAAATAAAGGAAAATGATTATTTCAACCTTTTACATAATATATTTCGGTGTAAAAATTATCGCATTCCGCTAATTTTAGTGGTTGGATTGTTTATTCAAACTTTGGTATCTGCAGCTATTCGGGAAGTAAGAGTTTATTTTGCACAAACCCACAATCTTTTCCAAATTTAAGTATAATAGATTTATGGAACATTTAATTTTGTCTCCCTCTCCCGCTCTCTCTCTCTCTCTCTCTGCTTTCTTTTTTCTCTCTTTCCTTCTCTCTCTCTCGTACTATAGCATTCAAAGCACGCATTCCTTACGCATATAGTATAAGGATTAAGACGACAATAAAATCTTGAGACTTAACAATGACACGGTTGGCAAGGCAACATTTCCTTAAAAAAGTTACATTATTAATATAAATGTGATTTAAACGGATAACTTGAGCAATTTCGAATCGTAGGCGAAATGTGATGATAAGAATAAGAAAGAATATTCATTTTTCTTTAAAACGGTCCAGGTCCGAAGATCTTAGGTCAATTTTTTCTAATTTAACTTGCAAAAGAGTAAAAGTCTGCAAGTCGAAAAATCGATTTTTACGTGTTATCTTATGGGAAAAGGCTCCCCTCCTCCACTTCCCCCCTCCCACCAAAAATCAAAATTCTGGCTCCGAGGTGCACATTTCATGGTCCCATTAGTATGTGTACCAAGTTTTAAGTCTCCAAGTTTCTTGGTTTTCGAGAAATGCTGTCCACACAAACATTGCCTTTTATTAACAGAGATAGGTTTCCTTGGGAATAATTACTTAGGACAAACATTGGAAAAAATTGGAATCTTTCTGCATTATAGCCGGATTCCTATATTATTAGCATGACGCCCTATATTATGTTGGAAACTCGCATTTTGGATCTAGAAAAACCATCAAGATTCTGGCTCAGAAGGCTTCGTATCCGGGTAGAGATGGAAAACACACGGATGATGTGATCAATAAAGGAATATTACATAATTAGCGTGTTATTTCTTCAAATCTTTTACTACTGCATAAAGGTTAGAATTATAAGCTAAATGCTAATCAATTGCGACCGAAGGCCACCAAAGCCATCCCCAGGAACTAGGAGTTGATGGCCTGTAGGGCAGGAAATCTACTAGTTTATATAAAATCCAGTTTCTTTCTCGCGTGCGTGTGTGTAATTCTAGAACTCAACAAATCCAGAATGTAGAAACAAGTTGTAGATGTTATTTTATCCAAAATAAAGCGTACGGTGCTGTGATAAGGTTTTTCAACCGATTCGATTGACCAGTTTAATTTTTTAAAACTGTTTCTTGTATTTTTTCCATTTGAATAACATGGGAGCAAGTGCAGCATATTTTAATTTTACATTTTAAAAATTGTTACAATCGAGTTCCAAACTCGGGACTTAAATGAAAGCATTACGTTTATTTTTATTGAAGGGAGAATTCGAATCCATGCCGAAATATTGCGAAAATAAATTTTGAAGCTTAAAAACTGCCCATTTTTTATGGCTCTAACAATGGAAAATTATAAATGATATTATATTTCTGGCCCTATGGACCATCAACTCATAGCTCCTGCGGAGGGTTTGGAGGCCTTCGGCCCAAATTGGTTAGCTTTTAGCTTATAATTCTAACCTTAATGCAGTAGTAAATGGATTGCTAATTTTACAATATTTCTCTAGAGGCCACATTATTCCTGTATTTTCCATCTATGCCCGCACACGAAGCCTTCTGAGCCAGATTCTTGATGACTTTTCCGGATCCAACAAGCGATTTTCCCCCAAAATATTGGCTGTGATTAAACATGCTAGAATGTAGGATGGTTCCAATTTTTTCCTGTTCGTCCTGTATTATGTCCAAGGAAACAAAATTTTTGTTTATTTGAGATAATCGAAAGAAAAAAAATTCTTTTGATTGATTCTGAAATTTTTTGTGACACGACAATGTTCGCCATAACTATATATGGTTTTTTAGATTGTGTATGCTTAAGTGGTAATTTGTCGTACTTGCCCACCAAATATGACGGGTATGCCTGAATTAAGTATGTGGTACGTAAAAAGATAAATAAAAAATGAACGAAACCAAATTTTATGTGCGCTAAAAAGTCAGCAATAAACATAACAGAAAGTAAAAATAGATTTGGGCAAGTAAATGTTGTGTAGCAAAGAAATATTAATGAAGATTTATTCGTAAAATATTAAGCTCCACTACTTTTATATGCTGAGGACCATTTTTACTTTGTGGAACATTCAAATATGCGAATTTTAGTTTTATCTTTTACTTTTTAGCGCATACAAACGTGATTTCGTTAAAATAAATTTAAATAAATTTTATTTTTGTTTTAGCCAAACATTAAAGACTTAGCTGCTTTCGTAGAAAATGTCATCATTGGATGGGGATCATCCGAAGAAACTGCTAAAACGAAAGGCAAGGAAATGTGGGTCGGCGAAGCATAGAAAGAACCGAGGCGTTAAAAAGGCACCGCATGCGATGAGACTGGAAGGAAAGAGTAGTTTAGGTCGAATGAAGGAAATTGGACCACTCATCCCAAAAGTAAACGGAAAAGATTACTCTAGTTCTGCCGTCAATTAATAGGAAAGTGGTATGTTACCGTCGTGCAGCGGGCGTGGAAAAAGACGGAGCAGGAAACGTGTGCGGGAGCAGATGGATTACGGACACTCTAAATTGATTGGTGAGGTGATAATTGACCTCGACTTCAGCCGGAGACGCTTATATGACGCCCAGCGCCATTGTTTTATTTTAGACATCCGGCGTGAATGCGGGAAGTTCATTAACGGAAACGTCTCGATCTCGAGGGCGAGCATTTTGCTCGCTATTCGACGCGACGCTATCGCACTCAGCCTCCAGCCCTTTCATCGCCCACTCGAACCCCTCTCTCTTCACAGCACTCCCTCGGCCCCCCATCTCTCATATACGCCCCTTCCCCTCCGGTCCTTAACTCTCACGCCCCGCCTCTCCCCTCGATACATCTATACCTCTCTCAGCCCCTCTCTGCATGCGGGCCATGGGTCGACTGACAAGCCCTCGCCAGTTGTGCACGTGACGAAATGGGGCGACCATCGGAGGCTGGGGAAGAGGCCCGTCCGCGCAGATTTGGTGGAAGGGAATTCCGGGGTAGATGGGGGTGTTTCGATGGGCGGATTGGGGGAGGGGAGGGGAGGATTGTGGGGAGGGGAGGATGGGGGAGAGGGGAGGATGGGGAGTGGAAGATACGGAGGGAAAGAGGGGAGAGGAGAGGAGGGGTAGATGGGGAAGAGGAAGAGGTGGGGAGGGAAACCGTGTCGCACGAATCTCGCGATGACGGACTTGTTATCGAAGACGAGATTTCGTCTGTCCGGAGACTGTTCTGGAGATGATGAAAAATATTAATGGCGGCCTAAAATAAAAATGTGTCGATGAAGTTCGAAAATAGATTCACATTACATCCATGTTCTGAAATACCATTGTAATATGAGACAACTGCGATACTCTTATTGGGAGCATATGGATGATTAGTCATAGATTACGTTTATAGGAGATGGGATTAAACCTATTCGTTTGGCAAAAGTGAGACTAATGCATCTTTTAAAGCGGACACTTGAACCTATTGACATATCTATTCTGTTCGGAGATTTGCAAGATTTAACAAACCGCAATGGATTTCAGGCGTCTTAAAAAATAATTATATAGCACATTAAACATTGTACAATAATTACTGCAAATACTAAAATATTATTTAAGTGCCATATTTTGGTAATTTAAGCGATAAATTTCCGAAAGTAATAGAAATACAATTTTTTAAGTGGTTCAAAATATATATCTTCTAACTTCAGCCATATCTCACTTTGCGCAATCCCGTTTTAAGCGATTTCGTTATAGCGCGAAGCAGGACCGCACCTACCAGGTGTTCTAAAACGGAGGCTAATTATATATTACCAATTCAATCTCTTACAGGCTAGTGGATTTTAGTATAATCGTCTTTGGATCCCCATTCAGGGCCAGGATGTGGCACACCCATGCTATAGAACAGGGTTTCCCAAACTGTGTTCCGCGGAACTCTTTGAGTTCCGCGAATGCTTTACAAGGTTCCATTTAAATAATAAGAATAGGAGTACAAGGGTACCGTGACTTAAGATAGTTTGGGAAAACTTCTATAGAAGAAACTCCTAGGACGGTACAGTCAATCGACGCTTATTTTGGCGTTATTATTTCTAAAGAAAGGTGGCTTTCCGTATAACACTTCCTCGATGATTTATTTAGAATTTCATTCACACAGGAAATATTTACATTTTTGCCTGATCATAATGAAGTTTTTAGTTTTCCATAGCATTTGAAGATTGCTGGTGAAGATAAGTAATTGAAAATTTTAAAGATTTGCATCTGGCGTCCTATCCTCATTGACACAATCATCACTTTTAGCGTGAAATTTTCAGGAACCTATCTATCGCGTAAAGCGAGGAAGTTGTGCCTTGGAATAAAATGTTGCCGGTAGCGCCTCTGGTGGTGAGTTATGGTTTAACGCAAATAATTAGAGAACGGAAATTATGATTCCGACGATTTTTTTTATGGTATACTGAGATCTACATCTCTACATTTTAAACATGCCATCGTCTATCATAATATCATATGTTCGATTCCAGGAGAGTTAATGTTCTCCATTTGATTAACACTGGGATGGGTGCAGCGTATTAATCATTTGCATTTTAAAATGACTTAAAATCGTCAGAGAAATTCGAGACTCGAAACAAAGTAAGGCTAAAAGAAAGAAATTTCATTTTATTTCCGTCTATTTTCGGATACACGTAAAATTGGTCCAAAAATCAGTGTTTAATGCCATAATTTGACATATTTTTGCAATAAAATCTTTCGTCGTCAAGGTGGTTTACATTGTTGTCGGTTTCGTATAATTTCGTTTGATTCACTGGCATTATACATTTGCGTCGAATCTGTCCACATATTCACGAAATTTTGACGCTATTTTGATGTTTTAAAAACTGTATTGGTGACAAAATAAATAAATTTTCCATTACTCATTGGTATTTCGTTAATGAGTGTTACTAAGATACAGCGATTAAAATTGCTGAATTTTTCAAGACATTGAGTACATTTTTGGCGAGAACTGAATAAGTCATTAATCTTTGACAGAAAAAAATTGATAAATTTATCTTATTGAATTCACTCTTTATATTCACGAACAAGTAAAAAATATAAAATTTTCATAAATGTGTATTACAGAAAGTTAAAATAGTTTTTGGCATATAAAAGTTTTTTAGCGAAATGTTTAACAATAAATGTTTATTATTATTCCTTTCCACGTGAATTTCACATGCCCAAAAATATTTTTTATTTCTGCAACATTCAATTATCTAAATTTTAGATTTATTATTTACTTTTTACTGCATGTAAAGTTTGACTTCATTAATTTAAATATAATATCTAAGTCATACATACCCATCGTTATTAACGGGAAATTACACTAATAATTACACTAATAATAAAGGCAAAAAACCATTAAAATTTTGCCATACAAATTATATGCAAATTGTAAAAATTTATTACAAAATTACAGCCATTAAAGAAATAGAGTGAGCTATTTAAATAAATCAATTACTCAAAGAAACAAGCATATTTATCTCTCATGCACTAAAAATAATTTTAGTAATAATTGCCATTCTTTAAATTAACAGCCAAACATCCTTCCATTCGAAAAACAAAGTCACTTTTTTATTTCTGTCTAACATTTTGGAACAACTCGGTATCAGAATAAATATTCTAACACGTCGTTTACCACATTTCTTCTCATTCGGAAACAAGGTAAATCATTTTTAAAAAGTGAACTGCAATCTGAGAAATGGGAACTGATAGTAATAGTTGCTAGTTGATAATGTATTGGTCGATTGCATTTTTGTGTTTCCCATTTTTACAGAGGGCGTAGTTAATGTTAATGTTAATTCTAGGATTATCTTGAAATTAATTGTACAAAGATTCAACCTGAAATTTTTCTTGAAATACTACTAATGTTGAAATATTTTCCCTCTTTTATTCTTACTAAATTCTACATTGACTTACTCCGCTCCAATGCGAGCAGGTAACTCGACGCATTTAGATGTTAAATAGTTCTCGAAACGGACGATATTTTAACAATTCGATTCGGTTAACTGTTCGCAGTTCTGGAAATAAATAATCAGCCTACTTTCCTTTCAAAAAACAAAAGGGAAAAAACCAGTTCAAGACCAACAAAAACCAAAAACAAAATTCTCTCACCAAAGATGCCATAAGAAGTACATAATAAGAAGCGCCGTTTTCTTTACAGAGTCGGTATGGTTACTGACAACAATATGTAGTATTCATATTTGTCGCCGCGTTTCCGATAGGTATGAATCGAAACACGGCTGGAATGTGCACTCGGCTATGCTTTAGTCGAGTTCGGTAATAATCATCTCCATAGCAACAATTCAAAAAAATGGCGTTCAAAACGTCGAAACGAAAGTTTTTGAGAGAATTCAAACAAGTACTATCGAAAATCAAAATTGTGTGATAAGAATAAGAATCTTCACATTTTCTCCCTTAGAACGGTAGAAATCTCACTCCGATTCAATAATTCTAAAATATTTTAAAATGCAAAATAAAAAGTACGACTGATTTTAGATTACCCATGTAAATAAAATGCGGAGATAACTCACCTGGAATTGAATTCGGGACCTGTAAATTCGGAATATAAATTATGACCCGGAGGTAGTCTTCGAGAACACTAGCCTTACACCAAGTTTCATGGATATCGGTCCATTCTTAAAGAAGATAGTAAGGGACAGACACACACACGGACACCGAGGCGATCTCATAAGACTACTTTCCATTTTTTTGGAAAGTAGGCTAAAAATTAACATTTGGTTCGCGGTTCAGCAAATTAGTTCGGTTCGTTCCGGTTTTCGGTTCGCGGTTCAAATTTGCGAATGGACGCTCACTGTTTTGTTTTCTCATTTATTTACCCGCGTAACGTATTTACCCGAAGACAAGTCACGTTTTTCTTATTTTCACATTATGAAAACCAACAGTAGTCTTAGATTCCCGAAATGTGAAATAGTTACCCAAGGATAAATGTTTTTACGCGCTGGCGGTTAAAATTAGCACGCGCGATGGCAGCAGCATTCTGTTCCGCAACAATGGAAAAATTGAGATCGAAGTGTGATACGTTAGGCGTCGTAAACGAACGTTTTTGCGATGTCAACGACGTAGAATTGTAACTTGTGAAAAATATCATAGTAATCGAAGCGATCACTCGGAACAAGTGGGGAGATTACGCGCCGCAGCAATTCAAAATATTTATTCCGTTAAGTTGTATCGCGTTGGAGACAGCTCCATAAATAGGAAATGGATGAGAGAAACAAGAGTTCCGCGGGACGAATACTCGGAGTTCCCGAAACGAATTTGCCTCTCCGTAAAAGATAGAAAAACTCAAGTGCGCCGTATCCACGCACAAATCATTCCATCTGCATCTAGAAAGGAGTTACTATAGCCATTCGAGTCTAACTTGAGCCCTGAGAATCAAGAAAGAATTAGAATGGGAGGAGCTCTCGGAATGAAATCGAGCCAATCATCGAACGGCAGCGTTTGCAACTGTTGTACAAAACCGTGCTCTGCTCCCATAGCTTCCTCCGCTCGTTCTTGAGTGTGATTTTTGCCCTTCCCCTCCCCCCACCGCCATTCCTCCCCCCCACCGCCACCCCTTCCACCTCCCATCGCCACCCCTTCCACCTCCCACCGCCACCCCTTCCACCTCCCACCGCCACCCCTGAAATCAAATGCAAGTATAAGCACTTCATTATAAAAAATTAAGAAAAAAATATCTCCAATAGCCAAAGCAAGGTTATGAAAAAACCTGATGCGTATTTCGGCTACAATGCAACCAACTTCTATGGTAGTTCGCCGAAGGTAAAACCTAAGAACTTCTTTAAAAGTTATTTTTAACATCTGATAAATAAACCATATTTCCAGAATAAAATAACTGTATAGCGTCCAGCGACATTATAGTATATCTAGCTTTACGCCCGGCTACCGTCCAGCTGTACCCAGTCCTCTGACGTCATGCGAAAATCGTCGTCCACTAATCACCCAAAAAAGTTGTTTTCGTCATGCCATCTGTCTGTCTGCGTACTGCTCTAGGGAATAAACGGTTAAATGATATCTCGTATTTATGCATACCATTGCCCAGAATAGACCCTCTGAAAATATGAACGATATATGTAGCGCAGCAATAAAAGGGAAGTTTCTTGCCGATTTTCACAAAATGTCCGTTTATTCAAAGATTCCTTTAGCAGTTTGATTAAAATTCATTCAATCGTAGAGCTTAGTGTCATAAAAATAAAGTCTAACCTCCCCAATCAGGCAATCTTGGGAAATGACAGGAGCCGGATTAGGAAATTTGTCGGAGTACGGGATTTACATAATCTTTAAGTTATGCCGAGCCCGTTCCTTCATAATATAGTGTTGTAGACTTGTGGATTAGAAAAATCAACAAGTGAACTCCACAGAATGTTATTTAAACATATAATAATAACGATAAAGTGATAAAAAACATTTAAGGTACGAAATGCGTTTTATTCTTCGATAAGCTGCACCTTAAATTCTGCTTCCCAAATTGCGTGTACATATAGTATTCCTTCATATTTTTTAAAACCGACATTAAACAGTGTATGGCGGAACTAGACACTACAGAAGACAATCTCCTTCGGAAAATATGATAGTAGAATTAACGCGGAATAATACTGCAGGCACAAAATACATTCAAAATAAAATATTGCTTATCAAAATAATAGATGTACGTAAATATAATGAACCAATATTGCTAAATATTACTTATTTTTGGGCTTTCTTTTTGTTTATTTTTGGAGAAATTTATTAAAATAACACACGTTGCATTCTGTACCATTTGAATCACGGAGGAAGTCATATTTGAATCAGAGTCGTATAGATGAAATTTTAAATCCACTTTGACATAAGGATTTCATTGAATCCAGTGTCGACGTACGTTGACAAAGATCGATTTTCATCTCCGCTTAAAATAAAAGTTCGGAATTATTTTCTTCGGAACAGTAAAATACGCTGCCTGCAAGTGTTGCTTGGATGAAAAATTGGAGTGTTGACATTGGCCCCGGCAATGTCCTTTCCAATCCGATAGAGGCGTTTATTAAAGACCATTGGCATACACGACATCCCGCCAAGACAAAATTGGGCCGAATTTCGAAGGGTATGAATCCATGGCGGGAGGGTCAGCGTACGTTTCCGGTAGGCCACAATCAGAGTATGTGATTTATTGTGTTTCATGGGTCCCATGCTTAATAGAGAAGACGACCCATGGTTGCCGAATTGATCGTCGTCGAGGAATGAGGACTGAAGGTCAGTGACACTTAAAGAGTGTTTGCTGTTGACATTCTGCCGTTGAGGTTTCGAAGGAACAATGACGTATCTGCAGGCTTAACTCCCTTGTGCATTCTGCAAGCGTTTAATAGGCAAGACCGCATCTCGGAAATAAACAAACGCGGTCTCCCTTTGAGTGACGCGTAGTCCATATATGTATGTGTGTGTGTGTGTGTATATATATGTATATATATATATATATATATATATATATATATATATATATATATATATATATAAAGGAGAAAGTGAGGTAGTAATGAGGGTGGCTACAAGGTGTTGAAGGGAGCCCACTGGATACTTACCAAGTTAATGAGCAAGTAGGCGAGCTGCTGGGGGTGCCGAAGAGACACGTAAAACACAAAAAACACGTAAGCTTTTCAGGCAAAGCCCTTCCTCAGCGACGGAGAGAAAAAAAAAAATATATATATATATATATATATATATATATATATATATATATATATATATATATATATATATATATAACGAATTGCAAGTGTTCTTCTCATAATTTTTTACGGGCAAATACACGAGCGCAATAATAAAAGCATCCTTGATGACATCGATAGACATCTGGTAACGTTCCTTTGGTACTTATGATACTAATTATACACTCTCAACTTCAATAATTGCGATAAACTAAACCTGTTGGTCAGAATACGCTACTACGTACATACAGTATGTACATGTAGCGCTCTTTATATGTATATCCTATGGAGATCCGAAATCTGGAAAATCCCAAAAACCGGCAATTTGTACATCCCAAGCTTGCCGGATAAGGGGTCCCTTACTATATAAATTGAATTCCTTTTAATAAAATGTTACTCGTTTGCCAGATTGTTTGTTTCTCTCTAAATTTTGGTGACTATGTTGTAGACTTCGACCACTAACCTGGTACAGCTTTTTTTCGAAATATGAAAACCAGAAAGTTTATTTTACTCGTTAATCGCCCCACTTACTCATGAAATCCTGGCCATTCGATAACAAAATTAATGTTGCGTGAATATCTTGAAAAAATAACTTTGTTGTGTAACAAATAAGACAAATATAGAAATACTCCACTCGGGGGGTGAATTGCGGATTTGACTCCCAAAAAAATAAAATTTATGAGTGTGTTTGTAAAAATACTATAGTGATACTTGGCGATCGCTACTCATTTTTCAGTTTGAGAAAAACCTTTCTCATGTCGGAGGAGATCGAAAGAATACACACAATGCATCCCACTACTTTTGCATAAATAGATCAGTGCTTCTCAACCTGTGTTCCGCGGAAAGGATGTGGTTTAATCGTCTTTATAGCATATTAAAAGTGAAATACTCCTATAGCCAAACAATTAGAGGGTTACAACACCCAATGCATTTCGCCCACAAGGTGGGCATCGTCAGGGGCAAAACCTGTTTCAACAGTGACTGGGAGACTCCCAGTCACTGTTGAAACCGGTTTAAGATTTTTTCACCAAATAATGATTCATACAATTGGTTGTATATTATATTCACGTCATATTAATGTTTTCACGAATGATCACGGTTTCGTGAATAAGGGACGCGAATTAACGAGTAACATATACTTTTTGATTTATTCCGAAAAATTAGCTGATCCAGGTTGGTGCTCGAAGTAAACAAGATGGAAAAGTGCACTCCATAAATGGAATTCACAGAGATTTCAAAGGCGTTCTTTATGGGAAATACGTATGAAACGGTATCGAAAGATTGGGCGATTCTCGAATTTTCATTCCCGAAACTATAAATCGTAATTATATGGTCTCGTGGACTTTCTTGTAGTAAATGTTGTTCTCTATCCGAATAATCTTTTTAATCTATACCTTACAGATCATATAAGACCTAGAAAGAGAAAACTTTGGTATTCCATTGCTGCTTGATGGATGCCATTTAACGAGGTATGAGTATAAGTTTATTAAAATAATTATGTAAAGTGGAAGTTCTAATTGACGGATTCAATTCAAAATCACAATTGAGCGGGAAATTTTAATAGCGATCACTCATACTTAATGTAATTAAAATCCGTCTAGCGGTTTAGCAGATGAAAGTTACGACGGACGGACGGACCAGACGTGCCCATATGGCGTTCCGCTATTACCGCCTCGCTGGTAAAGAACGCCTAACAACAATATATTCACCAAAACTTATATAACAACAAACAAACCAGTGTACAATACGTATTATTTTTATTTACACACTTTTAGTCAAATATGATTAGAAGCGGTTCAATTTTAAAAAATATTCTAGAGAAAAATCGATATAATGCATTAAATAAAAAGCTTAATTCGTCATTGATTTTTAGGAAAAATAAACGTCGATGCTAATAATCGCTCATTAACAAACATTAATGTGGAAAACCACCAAGCCTAATAGCATGTATTCAAATAAACATCGATATTCGTCGCCAATTTTTAAGGACAAAAATTTTTATTTTTGTCGTGGATTTTTAGGATAAATAAACATCGAAAACTACCAAGCCTACCTATATCCTCCTATATTTTATGTAAGAATCAGATACATATCTATATTTATTTTAAATAGCTGCTTTTATTATAACTACAATTTGATTATAGTGTATTATCTCTCATTATATTGTTTATTTTGGCTTTCAGGGCTGAGGCCTCCGACGGTGTTCTCAAAATCGGACTGGGGCTACAAAGAAGGCAGCGACGGTGAGAACATCCCTCAGAAGGGGAGGAGTGAAATGGGAGGGGGGAGAGGGGCAGGGGGAGAGAGGGGAGGGAGGAGAGAGCAAGAGAGACGGAAAATGAAGCTCTGTTCTAGAGCAGGGTTTCCCAAACTGTGGGGCGGAGACCCTTAGGGGTACAATATTAGGCATAAGGGATTACGCAGGAAAATTTATGCAATGAAGCGCGATAAGCAGTGGTGGATTTAACGGTCGCCATAGTCGGCTATTGCCGACTGCCCCCCCAAACAATTTGAACAAAATTGGGCTTATAGATAGAACCCCTACAAAACCGTACGAATATAATTTTGTTTTTTTTACAACAATACTTCATTGCTATCTTGTTAGCTAAAGGGTGGCTAAAACAGAAAAACCTCGTACATTATCCAAACGATTAATTTTACCAGCAGCAAAGATACGGTGAATTGTGTACTTGACTAACAAGCTGCAAAAAGTTGTACATTATACCTCTTCCAAATATTGCTGTGTCACGCCTCACTGATGACGTAGCGGATAATGTCCTCTCTCATCATCTGGATTGTGTTAAAAAGAGTACCTACCATTCTCTGCAAATTTACGAGAATACAGACATAGTTGGTTTGGCGCAGGTTTTGTTTTATATTCCCTATATGCATAACTAGATAATTACCCGAGCTTTACCCCGGGTTTACCCCTTAACTCCATGGGACGATTTAAATTATATTTGGCACTGCAACTATCATGATAAACCTAAAGCTTCTTAATAGTTCTGGAGATAATGTGGAAGATCTAGTCAGAATATTCATCATCATCATCATCATCATGCTGCTGTCCGAAGACAGATTTCAGCTGAATCGTTGCTTCCATTTCTCTCTCTCTCCCTGGAAGCTTCTTTTATATCTCTATAAGTACAACATACCTGCTTTAAATTCTCTAATATTCCTATTCTTTTTCTCCCTCTTCCTCTTCTTCCACTAATTTTACCTTCTAATTCCAATTTGCTTTTCTTTTCCTAATTGATTTTATTAGCGTCCTTTCATCTCCAACCATTTCTAATACTTCTTCGTTTCTCTTTCTCTCTGTCCATTTCACTTTCATCATATCATATGGACACACATTCAAAACTTTCTAAATATTTTTCCTTCTTTCTCCTTACCGTCCATGTCTCTGCGCCATAAATATCTATGCCCCATAAATAGCTAATTTCTTCCTTGTTTCTAAATTTATTTTCTTGTTTCTGATGTCCTGTGCACTACTTCCATCCTGCGCTAAAATACTGCCAAAATATTTGAATCTACTTACTTGTTCCAATTTTTGACCATTTATCATTTATCATTTTCAGAATATTAGAAACTTATAAAAAATTATGAAAAAGGATAAACTTTTAACTATCGTTTGATGGTTGAGAAAAAGTAAAACTCGTTCACGCCTTTTATTTATGGCTCGAAAATGTATCTCATCAAAACATTGATATTGGTGAATGCTTCGTCAAAGTCGGTCAGTTCGCTGCTGAGATATATGAAAATATCAGAAATATGGACCGGACCTTACATTATGATTCTTCGACCTTGTGGACCGATTTTTTCTATCTTCGGCACGAAAATGTGTCTCCTCAAAACATTGATATTGGTGGAGAATTCAGCAAAATCAGTCAATTGGTTGCTATAATATCTTCAAACAACCGAAATTTGGACCGACCTTTCCATGGTTGCCCCTCGACCCCGTTGGCCGATTTAAATTATATTTGGCACTGCAACTCTCATGATCAACTTGAAGCTCCTGCCCATATTTTATGATGAGTTACGACTGCCACAAACACACACACACACACAGCCATCTTCTTTCATTATTATAGATTGTAGCTTTGTCGTTCATTGCCAACCCGCACTACAAGACAAGTAATATTTTCCTAGATAAATAATTGTATGAGCGAACATGAATTAAATTAGTAGGATCTGTAAAAAATCTATGACTGGGAAGAATAGTGGGGTCATAGCTCATAACAAAGCCGTAGCGACAGATGGTAAATGAGTGCACTGAAGATTCATCGTCATGCTCTCTCTGCTAATATCATGCCATCCACGTTTCGTTCAGCGTTAGATGACTCGCAAGGAGCTACGACCTTCGGGTTATGGATTTTGATGAAACGCGACCAGGTGATTCTACGTCGAAAATAAGGACACCCATGTCTCTGGGTTTTTGTGAATGGACCCTTGGGTTCGAGAAATCAGTGTCAAAAATATTCAAAAACATCGTATGCAACTTAATATAAACTTAATTGTAGAATATTGCTATGATCGTATATGGCTGAGCGGATAAGGTGCATGGGTCGTACGTTGTAGTCCCGGGTTCGATACCAAACCTTACTTCTTTTTCAAATTATCCAAGAGCTATTTTAAAAGTATTACTCTCTGGTAAATAGACGCTGTATAATTTTTATTTGAAGATAATGAACACAGAAACATATAATAATTGGCATTTCAAATATTGCAGTCAATGAAACAAAGGTTCGTAGCAAGAAACATGTCGTAATGCAAGAATGGTTATTTTTAATTATATATTATTATCAACGTCATTGTTATATTAACTAAATATTATAGATAATATATTAACTATATATTATTGATAATATATAATTATATATTATTCTACAATAAAGCCTATTATTTTGATTGCGATGGTTTTGCATATTTTCGACGTTGATTTCTCGAACCCAAGGGTCCATTCACAAAAACCCCAGGACACAAGTCTCCTTATTTTCGAATTAGAATCATCTAGTCGCGTTTCGTCGAAATCCGTGACCCGAAGGTCGTATACTCTTCTCGTCAGTGAATATTGTTAACTTCATAATGGCTTGACCTTTAGATGCGAGAATTTTTTAAAATTAGTAGCTACGACGTTACAGGACTACGTAACGCTGAAGTTGCATGGTTATCCCGGGGGAATGTGTTGATGAGACTTTCTGAATTAGACGATGAAGTACAAACGTTTGTTATGGATCGCATTTTAACTTGTCCTATTGTTTGAACGGTTCCGTTTGGATTCAAAGACTAGCAAACTTATCTAATATATTTTATTTTAACAACCTAAACATGAGTCTTCAAGGTCTTAATCTATATATTAATAGTGTAAAAAATGAGATTTTTAAAGCGAAGGTAATAACCACCTTAACGTGTGATGCATCAAATTAAACGTCTCGACCTGCAGATTCGCAGGAAAATTATAAAATTGAACTCGGCCATACGTTTGGGGAGATATTGAGGTTTTTTGTGATCTGCTAAGCTCTGCACGACGTAGTTGTAGTGGTTGATGTTAAGGTGGCGCTGCTAGCGGGCATTAGTCGATGTAGAAAATAACTGGTGATGTTAAGGTGGCGCTCCTAGCAGACATTAGTAGAAGGAAATAAACCTTTCAGCCTCTGAGCTTCTTGGAAATGTGACAGAAGACTTACTACCAAGACAATATTTAATCTAATCAACCAGTTGACTTACCGACGGGCAACTACTAGTACATCAACGTTTAACGCATAAGATAAAGTGGAATCCATGGTTAGGAAATTGATGTGATGGGTTTCTTGTTTAGAGAGGAATATATTGGATTGCTTTCCAACGCCACATCAAATTCTAGAATATTTTCCATAATCGGACAATTAAAACAACTGGGTGCGCAATCCATTTGAAATAATTTTGCTAATCCCTCATCTAACAATACGTGAACAGGAAAACATCTTGGACTTAACTCCTGAATGTGAACTGAAAATTAAGTTCTCAAAATTGTCTTTAGCTACTTTCTGGGATCAATTATTGAGTATGGTAAACTGGCGCCTTTCCTCACATCATATCTGTGTGAACGTGGATTTTCATTCCTAAAAACAGTCAAAGATAACTTTTTGAGTTCGATTTAAGAGTGACGCTATCTTCAATCGTTTCTGAAATTGTCACTTTGTGTTGTGATAACAGGCACATCCATTACACTAATTTTACATGTGAAATTGTTCATTTTTAAATAAATGAATCAGCTTAGTGTATAATATTAATATTTCAAGGGGTTGCACCATTTGGCCTTTCTTAGGACTATTATATTGAAGCGGTATAAGGGCTTGAGGGTTTCGTAGACCTTGAGAGCTACACTAGCTTGAACATCTGCACCTGGTTGGATCACCCATTCCATTAAGCAGTGCTGTAACTAGGGCTGGACAAGCGGGGCATCTGCCCAAGGCGCAACTAAAGATGGGGCTCGAAATTTGTTAATGGCAATTGTGCGATGTTGCATGGCACAATGGCGAGCGATTTCATTACTATACTTGTTCCAGACATTACGAATTTTAAGCCCCCTAATAACCAATTAAATGATTTAAAGAATTTTATTTTTCTTATATCTTCCACTAAAATTACAGATGTATGGGGGTACGTGTGATAGTGGCCGTGCGGTCCTTCCAGGGACCAGCGTGGCCCCTGCTAATTCTGGCCAGATTTGCATCGATAGGCTAAACACATGATTGTGGGAATAAATTATAAAGTTTCTCCTTAAACTACTTTGTGTTTTTGAAATAAATGTGTTGGATTTGTGCGAAGTTAGGTGGAAAGAAGATGGAGATATTTGGAGTGACGATTTCAGGGTAAAATATAATGGGAGAAAGGAGAGTCAGAGTGGTGTAACTAGGGATATTTCGGAAGTATAGATATTTTGTACCGGTATTTTGATATTTTTGTATCGATACCAATAGGTGGTCATTTTTACGATATCGTTACTTCCTGTGTAATATCGAATCTGGGTATCGAATCTAATGAATGAAATCGTTTTGTGGAGCGAGGCGACCGCACCTAACGTGTTTGCTCTAAAGCAGGCATTGGTCTCGTCCAAATGCACTGTGTAGGCTTGAGATACTATAGCTTCTTCCTCCATTTTGTTTTGTTCAAACGGTGAACTTGATAGGTCTTTCAGGAGAGGACATGCCAGTGTATTTACACTGACAGCAACTTGCTTTGCGTTGTCTTGTACCTGGTTTTGTTTTGTGCGTTTCGTGAACAGATAAGAAAGAAATTATCGAATTTTCATTTATTAACACAAAAAGCTGATTCGATTTCTCCTCCCAGAATGACGTATGTTGTGGTCTGATTTCAACAAAATCGATCCAAAGTGTGCTTCTCGCAAAATTTGCCTCAGAGTAATTAAGACCTCTGGAAATATGAGAAGTCTTCCAAAACATCTGAAACTTACAATAAAATTTTTATTAATACAATAACATATTCATTATGCTTGAAATGAGCAGACATCCTCTTTTCAGATGACTTCCTCTTTTTTTTAAACAAAAATGTTGTCCTCTTACTCTTTTTTGAATTGCCCGTCTTTAGTACTCTATATTAGGTTCAACCTACTGAAATTGCATTGTTTACGCTCGTACTAAACGGAGATGCTGAATGATTTTCATTGTCAACCGCTCTGAGTCGCCTCGTAAACATGGAAATGCATTATTTGTTAAATAAAATTCTCTTTTATGTTTTTTATTCCAAATTACAAAATATGGTGGAAATTATTTTCAACGGAGTTGAAACAAAATTAGAGTAAGTTGGGTTTGTCACCTTAGCAGAGGAAGTTAATCGACATATCTTTTAGATCCTTCAATACAGTGTTTCCAAATTTAAATTTGAGTAAATATCCCCACTTTGTAATAAAAATATTTTTTCGTATTTGAAGAGAATAAGATTATACCTAATAAATGTCAGAATGTTTTTAATACCACAAATATAATTTCTAAATGTTTCCTTAAAGAAATTTATTAAAATCATTCATGATAATAATATTACTGTAATTCTATCTGTATGAATTTTCTTCAAATATGGAAAATTTCTCCTAAGCCTGGTAGTCTACTATTATATAAATAAAAAAGAATGTGTAATTGTGTGTTTGCGTGTTTGTGTGTTAACGCTGTAACTCTAAAACCAAGAAACTCGGTACACTTACTAATGGGAGCATGAGGATGTGCATCTCAGGGCCATAATTTTGACTTTTGCGGGAAAGGGGGAAATAGAGAGGGTACCATTTTTCATAAGATAACGCTGTAACTTCAAAGCCAAGAAACTTAGAGACTGAAAACTTGGTGCACTTACTAATGGGAGCATGAAAATGTGCTAGAATATCGATTTTTGCGGGGAGGGAGAAAGTACCATTTCCCATAAGATAACATGTAATAATCGATTTTTCGACTTACAGGTTTTTACTCTTTTGCAACTTAAAATTAGAAATAATTGACCGAGGATCTTAGAAACTGGAACGTTTTAAAGAAAAATAAATTATGTTTGTTATTTTTATCGTCAAATTTTGCCTACGATACAAAATCGCTCAAATTCTACGTCTAAATCATATTTTTTTTAAAACTTTAAGCTTTTTAACGATATTTTGCCTTGCTGACCGTGGCACTGTTAAACCTTGATATTGTACTGTCGCCGTAATCCATCTACTATAAGCGTAAGGAATGCTTGCTCAATATTTTTTGTCTTGACTTAAAAACCCGAGCAACGCCGGGAACTTTCAGCTAGTATAAAATAAAATCTTCAGAGATATTAAATGCCACTTCTAAAGAATTATGTAAATTTTATGAGAATCTGCGAGTAAATTTTAAAATGTTTAAAAGCACAAAGAATGATGTTGTTTTTTGTTTGTATTTATGGCTAATCAACCTCTTACTACTCCGAAGGAATTGCTCGGTACTCTCAAACCACACAAGGGGGATGGGATGGGACCATCCCAGGTTGAAAAATCCGACCTCCGCGGAATTCGAACCTGGGACCGTGCACAAAGAATGAGCATGAAGTATATTGCTTTATTTTTCAGCAAACAATACATGGAGCAAGATGGGAAATTTAGATTTGGAGCATCATTTTAAACAGCCATGCTTAAGGAAAAAAATGAAACCGAAAATACATCAGAAAAATGACAATATACAGGAGATACCCCTTTACATTGTCAATTCTTTCCTGAAAAACGTGTTGTTAAGCGGAGCGTAATTTCCCATAGAATACATGTTAAAAATTAACATCGATTCCGAAACCACAGCTCCCATACATCAACATAGCTATTTTAACTAAGAAAGCGTGCTTAACAATGCTATAAACAAATGAAGGGCTCCCCCAGACACCTCCAGGTTTCCCTGACAACTGCCTCCTTCCTCCAAGTTGGCGCTAAGAACTTCACAAATACTCTGTCCCATCTGTCTTTCGGTCTTCTTTTCCGTCTCTTTATTATTCTTGGAATCCATTCGATGACAATCAATGTCCTGTCTATACAATTACCTGTTGCTTGGAATATTTTTGCTATGATTCCATCAATTCCAGATGGTTTTCCAATCTTCACGCTTTTGATTGCACGTTTCACCTCGTCTGAAATATCTAGAACTCCTTCAGTGGGCAAAATTCCTTCTTCATTTACTTCCTCATTGGTTATGGATCTCCATACAGTTTCGTCTAAAATTCTTCTACTCGTTTTAGAATTAACTTATTGCTATGAGTAATCGAATCATCTTCTAGCACCATTGTGACCAATCATCTGTCATCAATCGAAAGATGTTACTTCATTTCTTAGAACTTCTATTGTTTTCTATAGTTTTCTCGGCTAGTTCAAAATTATATTTCCTCACATCTTCTTTGTTGAACTTCCTGTTTAGTTCTGTGAAGGGTCATTAGTCATTTTCATTTGCCTTCTTTTCTTCATCAGCAGTCTCTTTTTTCAAATAACTTTTTATCTGGCTTAACTTTGACAGTTCCGCCCATTTCTAGTGCGGTTTCTCTGAGTCACTCTTTTAACTTTGATTCTCATACAGTGGTTCCCAATCTTTTTGAATGTAAGGCCCCCTTTTTAACTTAAAAAAATTTCGCGGGTCCCACGTGCTAAAGACTTCAGTAATTATGAAAATACATAATAACAAAAAAGAAATTTTGATCATCTCAGTAGCCGTTGTAAATAAATTCACATTTTATTCATCAAAACAATACATAAATTTTAAAAATATTACCTAATAACATCATATGTACTACTATATATATATATATATATATATATATATATATATATATATATATGCATATTACAATTAAGTACATAGAGATATGTATAGTCACTCAATGAGATGGCTGGTGCTGTTTTGCAGATGTCCGAGTTTGAATGTCTGGTTGAAGTGGTGATAGTTTCAACCTCAAATCTTGTTCCACATCCAGCTTGTTTCTGTACTTTGATCTCAGCGCAACAAGCGCAGAAAATCCAAAGCAAAGCAGCCAAGTGCCTCATGCAAACAGCTAATCCGTCGTAGTAGTGATAGAAATAAATATTTTGGGGGTTTGACAATCTTAATATTGGTTGGTTGGTATTTTAAAATTTTTGCGTGAAAATAACGGTCTATCGAATTCTTCCGAGAAGACTCGATCCTAAAAGAACAAATTTGGATCAGATTGTGTTGAAATGTAAAGCAACTGAAGAAATTGAAAACAATTCATAATAATTTCATATAATAAAAATTATATCTTTTTCCAAAATAAAATAACTAAATAAAAATTATTTAAAAAGATCAACCTTTAGATTCTAGAGCAGTGGCCTTAACCTTTCCGACGCCACGGACCACTTTCAATGAAGCAGGTTTTCCGTGAACCACCAAACATCTGTAGAGCCTTATATTGTCATTAAAATAATAAATATAATTGGGTACATTACTAAAAAAATTTTCTCAGTATACTGGGGAATCATTTTAGTATGTTGATCTCTAATCAATTGAAGTGGACCACCCGACAAATGCTCGCGGCTCACAGATTAACAAACACTGTTCTAGACAAATCTCGCGTCTTGTAGAACCTCTGCTCTACGGTATTTTAGCGAGGCGCGGAGAGAAACAAGCTCCTGCTTAGAATGCTAGCCAAATTGGGGGGTCTGCGGAAGGAGAGGATCGGTGGTGTGGGAAATAGGACCTGGTGGGAGAGGATGTGAGAATTGGGTGGGAGGCTTTTTAGGATATTTCTGAGACTATCGTGGATGCAGGGTTAAAAAAGGATGGTTAGGGTGAGCTGGGGGTAGAATAAGAGATTACGAGGGTATTGGGGTGGGAGTTAGGGGTGGTGGGTGCGACTGCCCGTCGGATTTTGTCCAGGATCAGATCCAGCGGGTATCCGCGCTGAAGAAATGCACGTTCAAGGGTGGAACATTTCTCGGAGAATGACTCCCCGTCCGATCAGATTCACCGCCCTCGGCGTGATAGGGCGTAGGGAATTGAAGTTTTGTTGTGGAAGGGATGGCAGCTGTCGAAATGGAGATACTGAAGGCGGTTGGAGGGCTGGATGCGGACGTTGGTATGGAATCTATTTTTAATATCTCCATACATAGTATAGTAGAAAGTATTGCCATTAAATGTTAGCCACAACTCCACGAGGGGTAGTAAATCATCAAATAGCGGCAAGATGCCAAGCAAAAGTCAGGCTTCACCTGAGGCTATGGCAGCAAAGAAAACTCCTTCAAAATCTCCATGTGCGATAAAAACTGGATCTACGCCAGCTTCGGGAAAGAAGGCTAGGACTCCTAATGGAGTGGATAGGTCCATCCAAACCGCTCTACCACTCACTTTTATTTTGGCAACTTAATGCAGGTGTTCAGATGCCGAGGAAGCAAAACCTGAACATTTTATATTTCGAGGAAGAAAAAACTGGGACAAAACCGGAACACAATCATTTTTAGTTATTTTCAATGGCTATTTTCACTTAAATATCGTAAATACATTTTGTATGAGTTGAGTGTGATAATATTATAATTTAATTATTCGATTAAGAGTATTAATTTATAATCTGTTAAGTTCATCAGTCCATTGGATGTCGCACAAAGAAACAATTCTCTTGCAGCTTACTTTGTGACCCGGAATTATAAACAAACATGAGCATAACCTAACAAATTCACTTTTTTGCTCTATAAATTCAATTTTTTTAAAGCTGCCTGTACATTTTTCATTGCAGTTATTTGTTTTCCAACTTTCATTACTTTGGATTCCGTAACTTACAACTTTCTTTAAATCTGTAAATTGATCATACAAAATATTTTCATCAATTTTAATTTGATTTTGCATGTCGTAAGAAACAAAGTTCTTGCAAATGCACTAAACAAAAATAACTATAATTGAAAAGTTGTTAATTTTAAAACAAGAGACTATCTAACTAACGCGTCACTGCACTACATACTGCAGTATGAACCATCTTGCAGAATCTTACAATCTCTAAGGCTTCGGTGACGTTACATTGGATGTACATTCGTGCATTAATCAGTCAAGTACACGTTATACTTTTTGTCTGGTCATAAGATTTTATTCTAGTTTTAGAAGTCCTGCAGGTTTTAATTTAGCAGCATGTTTCATTTAAAAAATAAAAAAATTCTGCAGCTTATTAAAGTACAAACACTTTTTTGACAAATGAGCTGTTTTTATGTAATAAAAAACAGGAAAAATTAAACTATACACCACGTATTTTCTGAATGTTTTAATACACATATGTAGATGTAAAGAAAATAATTTATAGTGCTAACCTTGTATTTATAAAGAGCACAAAATAAAATACTCTCTTATTATTAATTTCCTTAGCATCGTCATATGTAGAAAACTAGAGTGTTTTTCTGCTTCTCGAATATTGTCGGGGAGTCGCGGCGATCAAATATCTGGTCGGAGGGTCGCTTGACGAATCTGCCTGAGAACCACTGCGCTAGAGGTATCTAGTGAGGAATATTGGTTCTAGTTTTGAGACACTGTGATTCTAAACAACATAGAGTTCATTACTTATTCTGTGTTCTAAACTGCCACACCGGAGCCATTTGCCGAAGAAAAATCGTACTAATGATAAGACGCCACTTAACGATCTCTTTGTATTTGCGCTAAATTTTCCTTTCAATAATTCGATTTTTGGAACCAACTACTACATATAATGACAACAATCCAAAAACTTGGACAACTGTGCGTCCCGAAAACATTTTTCGGGACACCCTAGTCATAAGGCTTTTACACGGGTGTGCGGAGGAAAATTTGGACGCTCCTTCTTCTAGCTTAACCAAAATGCAGATATTTCTCGATTTACGCGTATTCGGTTTATGCGTTATCCCATATAAGCGATCTTTATTCTTAGGGCCATTATTTAGCTTTAAAGCACAAATTTAAGAACGTTCAACCGAAGACTCCAGAATCTATCTAGGGATCATCGCGGTACATTCCTCATGGAGTTGTCTCAAGTTCAATTGATAGTAAATTTATACGATTGGCTAATACTATCTCAAGAAAATCAGCTAGATCTCATTCCAGGAACTAGCAAACTGCGTATTGCACCCATGAAAACAGTTAAAATACCTAGATGTTAACGTTAACACGGGCCTCCAAGAGTTGTGACTAACTGAAACAGCATTAGTGAAAGTGCATCGCATAATATCTGTAGCCCCACGCATTAGACACATAGATCTCCCTAGGGCGGCGGGATATTTTTCCGTATTTGCCTTGTGCTGCAATTAGGGCGTAGGTAAGTTGCGGACCAAGCTAAATAGACTAATACTACTATATGTGCAAATTACGGACTGACTCCTTGAAAATCCGCCTGTAAATTGCGGACTGCGGAAAGATTCTCTTCTCACTTTTTCCAGACTTGGACTAGCAGATTTCTAATGAAATCTGGTGTGGTTAAAATCTATTTTTCTATTCTGTTTTAATGTTACATGAGTTTTTCACTAGCGTTACGTTGTTTTAATATTTCTTAAGTGTTTTACTTGTGTCACCTTATACAATACGTCATCTTATTATATTTCTTCAGTATTGTACTAGCGTCGTTTCCTTGTAATTGAGGCACATGGAGCAAGTTTTAACACACTTTTACACGTTTAATTTTTCAGCCAACATCTTCTGTTTTAGGTCTGCCGCTTTCGTTGGTTTTTTGTGAGGATCATTCATACTTTCAATCCTTACATATGTTTGAGTTTGGAAAAGATTCAAAATCTCAGCAAAATTGAAGACATTCGGGTGGATATGGTAAAAGTGGGAGTCGCACGCATTAGTGGTATGCTCAGTGCTTGCCCTAGCTTCAGTCCACATATCAGGTGGGAAATCTGAGTAAGCATCAATATAATTTTCCACCAAATAATCTTCCAACTCCGTTATTTTCGGAACTGCAGGTTGAAATTCCCCGGTTAGTCCGCAATATACAGGTACCCTTTTGCCAACAACATTCGTCAAGGGGATTAAGGTATCGTATTGGTCCGCAATTAACCTACGCCCTGTAATTACCCCCTGTTTTTAGTAAGCACACATTTCTGCGCAACGACGAATGGCTAACTAGATTATGGTAAAAGAATATTTTCCATAAGCGCAGGAAGTTCTCCAACTGGTCCCACGGAGTGAAAACATACGCAGACGCTCATCCCTGGCAAATCACCTGGGTTTCCCTCGTTTCTACAACAAATATTGCTATTGGACGAGGAGGAAGCCATCTACATGGCAGAATGGAAAGCAGCTTGCAACACGCCGGGAAACATGAATGGCAGAATGGAAAGCAGCTTGCAACACGCCGGGAAACATGAGCAAATAATTGTTTATAACGAAAACCATGCCGTTGTAGCAGCCCTTTGTAAAGAGCGCGGCCTGTTATTTGATGTAAATATTATTGAAAAGTTGTTTATTAACATAATATAGGATTTGTCACGAAGTCAATCTGGCCGACCGTCCCTCTCGGGCCATCCTGCCCATTAATACACCAACGATTGGCGATTGGCTCGCCTCCGTGGGTCAGATATAAATTGTATTGTATACGTGAAAAAAATCGAATTCGAGATTTCAATGAAAATACTCGTTTGAAGGTCTCCTGAATACATTTTTACTGTTTACTCGATGATGTATGTGTGTTTGTGTGTGATAGTACTTTGTGAGCGCTCTAACTCAACAACTACCACTCAAATTAACACAAAAATTTATAATTAAATGTTTAATTATAAAATAAAGATCTGATTCTACCTTTGCTGAAACTGGTCATTCGAAAATGGATTGTCATTTTTTGGTGCTTTCTACATATCTCCGTTACGACTTAGTTTAAGTAAATATCTGTTATTATTAAAGTTTGAGACAATATAATTTTCTACAGTTTTATTTTAAGCACTTTTATCCTAAAACTAATTGTTTAAGAGATATTCCAATTATATGCTTCAATTTATTAAGTACGTCACTAAGTGATACCTATCCTTCCCTAGCTATGATAATATTTTCTAATTTTTGACAGCAATGTATACGCTGCCAAGGATTATTTTAATTGCTATCAAAATTATCCCAATGCCACCTTGAGTCATATTTCGTAAACGAGTTATTTTGTAAATCGTGACAGCAATATACATTGATAAAACCCAATAGAAGATATTTGGAAAAACAATTGAAAATGATGAGTAGAACTTTACTTACGTTGACCGATTTTAGTCAAAATCTAATCAGAGATTTACTTTCTAATAAAAATCTTAAATGTACATCTTTGGGCTGATTTGAGTTTTTGAGTTAGAGCAACCACCAAATTCCTATCACACGCACAAAGACAACACACAGGTTTCATCGAGAAAATAGTGAAAATGTATTCAAGGGCCCTTAAAACGTGTATTTTCGTTGGAATCTCGAAATAGATTTTTCTCAAAAACAGTACTTTATACTGCGTATGGAGACAATAAAACTAGAGCGAATTATGACGTTGGTCTGGACGTATATTTTAATATTTAGTGACAAGGATAAGATAAAGAAAGAAAAATGTCATTATTTTAATTCTCCTTCTCTGTTGCTTGCGATCAGGACCATCGAGTTGGCATGGCGCTTGTCAGACGGGAAATCGGCAGTCGCCAATTGATATAGTGACGACGCATGCGGCTCCAGTTAAGTTTGCCGATCTACGTTTTCGCGGCTATAGTAATTTGCTCAACGCCAACGATGCATCTCTGCATAACAATGGGCATACTGGTAAGCATATTTGCATGGTTACTTTTACAGATGAAAATTATTGAAAAAATCAGAACTGTTACTCAATCTTGATTATATTATCATCATCAACCCTATATAATTTGCTTGGTTATGTGTCAAGTGTAATGCTTGACTGTGGCCCTTATAAAAGAGCGGAAGAATCGAGAACTACTTGACTGTAATGCTATTTTTAACAAACTTTCCGAGTAGGCAGGTAGAAGACTGAAATTTGGAAGGAATGTTTTATTGTTAGAGTAAAAGCCATTTACGAAAAAATCTCCAAAATAGATCCGGGTTTTACTCTAGAAGATAATTTCTATTTCCCATAAGATAACACTTAAAAATCAATTTAGCGACGTGTAAACTTTCATTCTTTTGCTCATAAAAATTAGAAATATTGACCCTCGATCTTCAAACTAAAACTGTTTTAAAGAAAAATAAGCAAAGTTTCTGATTATTATCGTCGATTGCAGGCAAACGCTCGAATTTGACGTTTAAATAACTTATATTGGCAAAATTTAACGATTTCATGAGGATTTGCCTTGACAACCATGCCATTGTCGAAATCGAGACCCCATTATTGTTTCAATTCTCATATGAGTAATACTAGTGGAAGGTGCTTGCATTCTGCAAGCATTTCATCTCACCTTGAAAAACATTAATTTTTCAGAGAGATATTTCATTGTTAGAAATATTTTTTAAATTCAAAATATTTCGCCTCTGTACCAATTTTCATTCTTTGCGTATGGAAAAATATCGGAGAAAAACCTTCCCTAAAATTAGCAATTTTAACAATATTATACTTTTTCCATTGTGGGGTACTAATGCCATACCTTTATACCAAATTTTAATGTTATAGCACATCTAGAAGTGAAATAATATTTATCTAATTGTTTAAATTTTAAATATTTTTAAAGGCCGCAATAAAAACTTCATGGAGATATTCAAATATTTATTTGTGCATTTGCACTAAGCTCTAAATAATTTTAAAATTTCAGCTCCCTAGCTTGCCCTGTAGTACCTAAACATTTATCCAGTTGTTTAAATTTTAAGAATTTTTAACAGCCAAAAAAATTAAAATATCAAAATTTCTATACTACCTATTTCGTGTCGTCAACCGTTAAATGATACGACTTAAAATTATCTGATCTCAAGAAGGAACAGGAGGAACGTTCAATGTCAACAACAGGTAATAAGGCAACTCTGCAAGATAGGCTGAGGCAAGCCTTAATTGATAGCGAGAAAAATCTAGAAACGTTAGAGTTTGCGATTTCAGAAGGCCAAGATTTATCAGCCCTTCTGGTGGCATTAAAGTCGTTCCAAGACCATATAAAAGCCGGTCAAGACGATTTAAAATCGGAAATAAAAGCCGGACAAGATGGTTTAAAATCTGAAATACCCATGAGATTTGACAACATGAAGATTCGAGTAGAAAATTTAAGAGAAGTGAAAGGTATGGAAAACAAATTGAAAGGCGTTGAAGATATAGTAAAAAAACATTGAAGGTGAATTAAGAAAATAATAAAAGATGCGGAAGAGAAATTGAGAGATGTACTGAAGGCAGTGGAAGAAAAATTGTCGGACATGGAAAGAAAAATGAAGAGAACTCCGAGGCAGTTGGATTAAAAGCTTCTACCGTGAAGCCGCCGGTATTCGACGGGACAAGCTCGTGGTCTATGTACCACAAAGAATTTGAAGCTGTCGCACAGATGAATCGGTGGTCTGATGAAGAGAAGGTGACTGCCCTAATGGTTGCCTTGCGAGGGCAAGCTCTGGAATTACTGCAGACAATGACGGATACCCAGCAACGCAATTAAAATGCTATTGTCCGGGCGCTGGAGCTCAGACACGGCTAACAATACCTGCAAGATGCGCATCGAGCACAACTCAAAATAAGAACACAGAAGTCGAATGAAACTCTACAGGAATTCGAGGCTGATATTGCTAAAATGACGCGGCTTGCTTATTCGACGGCTTCCGAAGATTTCTTGGCTGATGTCGCGGTACAAACCTTCATCGATGGTGTTCGAGACAGCGAGACTCAGCTAGCATTACGTTTAGCGCGCCATAGGAATAGCTCGCAAGCTCTCGTCCATGCGCTATAATTCGAAGCAGCCGAGCAGGCAGCTCGGAACACTATTAAAGTCGTGCTGTGCAGTTGGAAAGTGACAATGAACAAATCAGTTCATTGCAAAAGGCATTCGAGCAATTAACAGCAGCTCTCTCCAATACGATGAAGAACTCCAATCAACAACGCGGCTTAAGGAAGCTTCATTGCTGGGGCTGCGGTACGAAGGACCATATCCGCAGCAATTGCAGGAAATTGGACAAAGGGTCGCGACGCGATACCCGTGAAGAGAGTGAGGGAAACGAGTAAAAGCCAGCCTCGCGGGCCAGAGGTCGGTTAGATGGCGAGCGGCCCCGGGACTCACCTACACTGTATCTCAGCCTGATGACGATCGGAAGAACCAATGGCAGAGCCTGCATTATCACCATCGACACTGGCGCCTCCGTGTCCATCGTGCGTCCTGACGTGGTGAGTTACATCCGGATTGAGAAACTAGTCGGGCGTTGTGAGTTGAAGACAGCCACCGGTGAGACTGCATCCGTCCTAAATCTGCAGCAGGTGTTGAAGATTCGAGCGATAGTAGCTTACATATCCGACGAATTTATTTTGGGATTAGACGTCATGAGTACTTAAGTGGGGTTTTGAGCTGAATGTCGGCGAACGGGTTCTACGATTCGGAAAGGAGTAAAGTGCACTGCTGGGGTCATCAACCTAGGCGAAGCTCGTGAGGCTGGCCGTAGACGAAGATACGGAGTTGTCGCCATTTAGCGAACGAGTTCTGTTGATTGGGAGCGCGGGGTTCCCTTTGCCGTTGTTGAACCGGACTTGTCAAACAATGAGCAACCTGGACTTGTCGTTGGACGGACACTAGTAAAAGAGGGAGAACACGTGCCCGTCCGAGTACTTAACTTGAGTGGAAAAGTGAGAACAATTAAAAGTGGCACCACCATCGGCTACTGCGAACCAGTCACATGGGTAGCAAGAAAAGCGGACGCGTCGACACCAAGAGAAATCCATGAGTGTCAGCTTCCAGAAGTACCGAAATAGGTATTGGAGACAACCAGAGATAGACTCATTTCGGAAGAAGCCAATCGAGTTAACGAATTGATCGTAAATTATAGAGACGTGTTCGCTGTCAGCGAGGAAGAATTCGGCGAGGCAGACCTGGTACAGCACCGTATTAACATCGGTGATGCTCATTCTATTCGCCAGCCATTGTGACGCATGCCGCTAGCCAAGCGAAATGATGCCGAGAGAATTATTAGCGATATGAAGTAAAGAGGTATCATCGAAGAGTCATCGAGTCCATGGTCATCACCCGGGGTCCTGGTACACAAAAATGATGGAAGTCTTAGATTTAGCGTAGATTACAGAATGTTGAATGACGTCACCAAAAAGGACAGTTACCCTCTCCCTCGCATCGATGATACTCTTGATATCCTAGCTGGCTTGATATGGTTTTCAACTCTCGATTTGAAGAGTGGATATGGCAAGTGAAGCTGCATCCGGCTGACAAGGAGAAAACGGCATTTTCTGTGGGTGACGGGTTATGGCAGTTTACGCCAGCGGTGCCCAAACTTTTCTAATGGCGGGCCACATCAATGGTTGCGAATCCCTTGGCGGGCCGCATTGGAAGTTGTCAATTCTTCGGCGAGCCGGATTAGAGTTTAAATCGGAAAATTTCTATATATTCTGAGATGCCATTAAGTGAAAATCATGTCTAAATAAGGTTTTCATGGCTAACATTTCAATATTTAAAGTTTTATTATGAAAATTTTCAAAAAATGTATGAATTTGTGTGTTAAATTTTTCGAATTGATTTTTCGCCTTAGCTTCGCGGGCCGAACAAAAACCCTTCGAGGGCCGCATTTGGCCTACAGGCCGTAGTTTGGGCACCGCTGGTTTACGCGAATACCGTTCGGGCTTTGCCACGCGCCAGGCACTTTCGAGAGGCTAATGTAGATGGTTCTTCGTAAACTATCGTGGAAGACTTGCCTGATTTATCTGGATGCAGTGATTGTACTTGGAAGGACATTTGAGGAGCATCTCCATAACCTAGGAGACGTTTTTGCGAGACTGCGAGGCGCAAATCTGAAATTAAGTCCAAAGAAGATTCAGCTATTCCGAAAAGAAGTCAAATATCTGGGACACATCCCAGGTAGTCCGAGAGTGCCGAATTCACAAAGACAAACATGAAGTGCGCAGTTTTCTTGGGCTATGCACGTATTACCGGCGATTTTTTGCAAACTTCGCAACCATTGAGAAGCCTCTCACGACGCTGACTGAAGAAAAACAACCTTTTCATTGGACTGAGAATTGTACAAAAGCCTTCGAACAACTGAATACTTCTCTCTATGAAGCCCCCGTACTCTTTTGTCCGTTGCCAGGAAACCAGTATATCGTCGACACGGACGCCAGCACCGTTGGTATTGGAGGAGTGGTTTCACAGCTCCAAGACCGTCAAGAGCGGGTTATCGGTTATTTCAGTAAAACGCTGACGAAACCGGAAAGTAATTATTGTGTCACACGTTGTGAGCTGTTGGCCATTGTGAAAACGTTGGAACACTTTGAAAACTGTTTGTACGGACAGAGTTTTACGCTGAGAACTGATCACGTAGCTTTAAAGTGGTTGTTGAACTTCAAGGACCCGGAAGGACAGGTTGTCCGGTGGATCCAAAAACAGCAGGAATACTATTTCGTTATTGAACACCGCCGGGGAAAATTGCATACTAACGCCGATGCACTTTCTCGCCGACCGTGTCAAATTTCCTGCAGTCATTGCGTAAGCCAAGAGAAATGCGAGGCTGTCGTCACTCTACAACGTATCACCGTCACTGACCAAGATGAACGTTGGAGTTCTGCGAACCTTCGGGCCGAGCAACTCGCGGATAAAGACATCGGACTTATTTTGACCGATGTGGAAGCTGGAGAGCGACCCGCTTGGCATGCAATCTCCGTTCGTGACGCCACATACAAAAGTTACTGGGCGCAATGGAACTCGCTAACTGTAGAAGACGGCGTACTGAAGCGACGTTGGGAATCCGCAGACGAAAGAACAACTCGGCTCCAGCTGCTGCTACCAAAGCAACGAATCCCTGAGATGCTAAGAGATATCCACGATGGTGGGACTGGTGGGCACCTGGGCGTGAACAAGACACTGGCGAAAGTGCGAGAGAGATTCTATTGGCTAAAGTGCCGTAACGATGTTGAATTGTGGTGCCGCGAGTGCAACGTGTGCGCCGCTAGCAAAGGGCCAATGAAGAAAAACCGGAGAAAGCTATAAACGTACAATGTCGTAGTTCCCTTCGAGAGAATAGCCGTCGACATCGCGAGTCCGTTTTCTGTAACTACGAAAGGGAACAGATACATATTAGTGGCCATAGATTACGACACTAAATGGCCATCCCTGATCAGGAAGCCGCTACTTTCGCAGAAATGCTCGTGACTAATATGTTTTCCCGTTTTGGCGTGCCGATGGAGCTGCATTCCGATTAAGGTAGACATTTCGAATCTCGCCTCTTTCAAGAGGTTTGCCGACTCCTGGGGATAAAGAAGACGGGAACCAAGCCTCTGCATTCGCAATCGGACGGCATGATGGAGACCTAGGGAGAGTATATGCGGAAGGTTCTCGGACGCGACCAAACCGAATTGGACATGCACTTGCCACTGTTTTTAATGGCATATCGATCGGCGACACACAATAGTACGAGTGAAACACCAGCAAGTTTTGTTTTCGGCAGAGAGTTGCGTTTACCGTGTGACATGGTGTATGGAGTGCCAAGAGACAGACCGCATCCAGTGGATCAGTACGCTGACGAATTGGAAGAGCGATTGGCAATAGTACACAACATCGCGCGTTGAAGCTTAGCCGTAGCCAGCGGTCGGATGAAGATGCGATATGATAACCAGCATAAATCAATCGAGTTGCAAGAGGGTCACCATGACTGCCTCTATAACTCAATCAGGTCAGGGGGAGGTCGCCTAAGCTACAGCAGGCTTGGAAAGGGCCTTACAAAGTAATTACAAAACTGAACGATGTATTTTTCCGAATTCAGAAGGCTCCAAAAGCTAAGATGAAAATAGTCCACGTCGACAGGCTAGCACCTTATCACGTTTCCGGCTCCGTTCGGGACAAACGGATTTAAGGAGGGGGCAGTGTCAAATGCGTCGTCTGGAGACCGGCTTGGGGGCGCAGATTACGCCAGAGACGAACTCGAGAAGCTTCCCTTTTCTCCGCGATGGAATTTTCCCGAGTCGCCGAGAATGTTATGACCGTGTTTAAATCCTTGTTGACCAAGATAGCCTGTCGGCTTTTGCTTGTCTGCGATCGTGGTTTTTACCGCTAGTTCCACCGGACGAAGTGGGCTATCCAGGGCCCGTTAATTACTCCGACTTATTTTGGGAGGGAGGTCCTTCTCATTTTCCGTTGGAGAAATTGTTCTCTTGTGCCTATCCTATGGTTGAGAACGATACTCTCCAATTTCGCGGAGAGTTTCGGATTTTTTATTCTCCAGCCCTTTGAAGAAACGTTGTGCTGTTGTCTTCATAAATTCCTTTATTGTTATGACGCCTAGTATTTTGTATGTGGTCTCATTAGATATTACCCAGCCCAGAGAATGGATCTTTCGCAAGCAGGTTCTTTCGGCGACCTCAATTGATTTCATGGCAGCACCTTTCATTCTGCTGCTCCATGTGGGAAATGCATACGTGAGTGTTGTCCTGATGAACGCATTTTAGAGGTGGAGCTTCTTCTTCGTGGAGATATAATGTGAAGACAGCAGTGAAGAGAGGGCTATTCGTCTCCCTGCAGCTTTGTGGACCATATTGCGGGCTTGGGCGCCGAAATCCAGCTTTCTGACCGGCGTAAAAGCAAGATAGGTTGCTTTGTCCCTCCATTCCGACTCCTCATAGTTCACGATGATGGGATCTGGAATTTCAGTGGTGGCATCCCTGCAGAAGATGATGGTCTGGGTTTTCTGGGAATTTATTTGAAAACTCCAGCGCTGGTATCAATGGAGTAGGCGGTCGGTGGCTCTCTGCAGATATTTCGCTGCCAATCCTTTTGCCCTGGAACAGCAGATAATTGCATCTGCATAAAGTGCAGTTATGGTATTCCATCCGTTATCCGTTGGAAGGTCTGCGGTGTATAGGTTGTAGAGGAAGGGGCCCAATACCGATCCTTGCTCTACTCCCGCCTTGATTGTCTTCTTTTCGGAGGTCGCCATCTCCTAGCTGTCCCGGAATGTGCTACCTTTCAGGTAGTTATTGATGAGGCGAGTTTGCCAAGGTGGAAAATTGGTCGTCTTCATTTTCATGAGGAGCCCAGCATCCCTCGGACGTCAAAAAAGGCCCCGACTGCCGTGCTCTTGCGATTTAAAGCGTCCGTGATGAAATTGCAGACTCTTTTTAGCTGCTGCGTGGTGTCATGTTCCGCTCGGAAGCCAAACGGAGCAGGCGGAATGAGGGAGTTGTCCTGCGCATGGCGTTGTAAGCGCAGGAGAATGAGTCTTTCAATGATTTTCCCTAAGCCGTCCAACAGTGAAATAGGACGATAGTTGACAAGTTTAGAGTGGTCCTTTCCCGGTTTTAGGATACAGACCACTTTCGGCTCATTTCATGGTGTTGGGAAGTAGGGATGTGCCAAAAATAAAAAAGAACAGGTATTTTTAACAGGTAGAAAATTTTAATAGGTATATAAAATACCTATTACCAGATTACCCCTGTTATTACATATTAGGCACAGTTAACGTATCCGTATCATTTTCTTAAGAATTTTTCTAAAAAGTATCAGTTCAGTTTCACAATGCCTGTTTTTAAAATAAACCATATTTTTTCATAATACCTATTCTAAAAACATTCCGTATTAGTTTCATGATGCCTTTTTCTTTCAAAATATTTCCTTCATGATACCTGTTCTATCTATTATTTCCACAATACCTATTCTACCTAATATTAACAGGATACCTGGCTTATAAACATTGTACTTGCAGAATTTGTTTTCTACATCCTCCTGTTGCAAAGGCAGTTAAAAATAATGATTCAAAGTCACCTTTCAGGAGATGAATTGCAATTTTATAGGGTACCTTTCGATAGTGGAAGATCAGCGATTTGTGGAATTCGTAAAAGCCCTAAATCCTTCGTATTGCTTGCCAAGTAGGAAGACCATTACTGCATGCATGATCCCGTCCTCTTACGAACGTTGCGAGAGTTCTGTTCGACAGATTTTAGAATCTGTGACTAGTGTGTGTTTGACAGCAGATGGCTGGACTTTGAGGAATGCAGATAGTTATTTGGCAGTAACTGCTCATTATATTTCTAAAGACTTTGAATTAAAGTCTCTTTTATCGGAATGTTCCGTAATAGAGGGATCTCATACTAGTGCCAACTTAGCCGCCTACATCAAACGCATTGCTGAAAAATTCGCTTTGTCGGATAAGATATTAGTAGCAGTAACTGATAATGCTAGCAATATGAGAAATGCCATAAGGGAAGACCTAGGGTGGAAACACTTTGGGTGCTTTGCACATACATTAAATTTGATTGTACAGGATGCATTGAAAGGACCAAGGATAATTCTTGATAAAATAAAAGGTATCATGTCACACTTCAGAAGAAGTACTTTGGCAAATAAAAAATTGATTTTGTACCAACAGAACTCGGGTATTTCTACCCAAAAAAGCTTCTCCAGGAAGTTCCTACACGGTGGAATTCTACATTTTTCATCATTAAGCGATTCTTAGAACTGAGAGATGCTATGAAAACCGCACTTGCGCTTATAAATAAAGACTTACTAGTGCTTTTCGAGGAAGAGTGGCAGATATGTGCTGATTTATGCGAAATTCTTCAGCCACTGGAAGAAGCCACCACAAAATTCAGCGGAGAAAAATACATTACAGGGAGCGAAATTATTGCTAGTGCAATGGGATTATTTTCAGTATATGATTCATTCTTGGAAGAAAACTATGACCCAACTGTGAAAAATACCATTAATGCAGTACGTGATGGATTGTATACTAGATTTTGTGATTTAGAGTTTAGCAAAACAATTTTACTCTGCACATTTCTGGATTCAAGGTTTAAAGTTTTTGTATTTTCAAACCCAAATGCAGCTGAAACAACGAAAAGAATGGCCATAAATTTGGTGACGAAAATAATGAAGTTGGTCGGCAGAACCAAGAGATGCCAGAACAACGCATCCCCAGCGTAACACTAACGCAAGATTTTGTCTGTGGGATGCTTTTGATAAGAAGATGGCAATGACTCCACCTCAAGGTAAGTAGCAGTAACAAGTTATTTATTTCCTATTACAAATTTCAAAAAACATTAATTATTTCTTGTGTATTTTAGTCGGCACGACAACGTCTGCAGCGATCGAAGAGGTTCAGCGGTACTTAGATTGTAGTTATCTTCGTAGAGACCAAGATCCCCTCATGTGGTGGAAAGGAAATTGACACTTATACCCTTCACTGGCAAAATTAGTGGTACAAAAGTTCAACATGCTGGCAACCTCAGTTCCATGCGAAAGACTCTTTTCCAAGGCCGGTATTGTTCTAAGTGAACGGCGCAGCCGGCTTAGTGCACTCCATTTAGAAAAACTGTTTTTAAACTCGAATTCATATTTATTATGAAATTGATTATTCGCCCCTCATGAGTTCAGTTACCATCTAGTGGCGTTTTTGTGAACTGCGTATCCGTAAGTCTTGTTTGTAGTATGACGACGATACCAGTAGGTGGAATGAAAATACAAGGTGGCCAGTTAATTTGGAACAGGTAATTTTAACAGGTATTAATTTTTAATAGTAATAGGTAGAACAGGTATCGCAAAATAACACTTTTGCCCATCCCTATTGGGAAGTGACCTACCGGAAGCAGCTGTTTGCAATGAGGTAGATGTGCGGTCCTACTGCTTACGGTAGTCTCCGTGGGATCACATTAACTATCCCGTCTTTCCCAGGCGCTTTGTTTGGGTGAAGGTGTTGTAGTATGACCGCAACCTCTCTCGTCGTTGTCTATTCTGGCTCAGAGCGAGTTGGTATTTCCTCAGGATGTTCTTCCTGCTCCGGCGGTATGTCTGCCCCTGGATTTGAAGTGAAGATGTCCTCCAGGTATTAGGAAAAATGGTTTGCCTTTTCTGATGGAGACTGCGCCGTGGTGGTATTATGCTGGAGCGGTGGATCGTTTGAGAAGGTTGCTCGGAGGTTTCTGGCAAGCCTCCAGATGGACCCATCTTCCATATTGAGAGAGGACATTTTCCGCTCCCAAGCCCCTCTACTGTGCTCTGCAATCCTTTGCCGGATCTCTCTCTGCATTCTTCGAAGATGCATACTCTCAGCTGGGCAGCCCGTTTTTTCAGCCAGTCTTCTGATACTGTTTTTGATTTTGATGGCTGTGAGGCGGCTGAATGTTCCGGAATCCAGGAAAAGACCTTATAAGCGGCTGAGTGGTTCGGTTTGACACACTTGGAGCCGCAGCGTATGAGCGATAAGTCAGCGGTTGAGCGGCGAGCTAGTGGAATTACGCGTCTGTGAGCCTCTCGAGTGAAAGTTGGAAGATTCTTGATCTGAAGGAATCCAAGGCTCTTCGAAAGATACATAACAATATTTACAATAATTTACTCTCCTTGTACATTAAAGTAATAGGGTCTACGCCAGGAGCTTTTATTTTCCCCATTTGATTAATAAGGAACTGAGTGCAGCATATAATCATTTGAATTTTAAAATTACCAAAAATCATTGTACGGACTCGGGATTAAAACAATTTCATGCTTGAAGGAACAAAGAATATTTTTTTATAAGTGAGGATTCGAATCTGTTCCGAACTAACGTAAAAATGTCGATAGAATTCTCTCCCCCACTGCCCTCCCCCATTCCCCTCCCCCACTCCCCTCCCCCACTCCCCTCCCCCACTCCCCTCCCCCACTCCCCTCCCCCACTCCCCTCCCCCACTCCCCTCCCCCACTCCCCTCCCCCACTCACCTCCCCACTCACCTCCCCACCCACCTCCTCTACCCCTCCTATCCCTCCCTTCTCCCCTACTCATTTAACCTCCTATCCCTCCTCTCCCCTCCTCCCCTACTCACTTGCCCTTCCCTCCTCTCTCCCATTTTCTCCTTTTGTAGTTCAAATATAAACACCTGTTTTTTATTTAGATTTATAATTCATTTTTATTCTAATATTTCTAAATAAACAACATGTTAACCATTTTTAATCATATTCAAATAATAAATATTTCTTCAAATTAACGATATTAGTCGCTCGCGACCTTAGGCACTGCCTATCTCTCACTTAAGAAAAATCCGCTATTGGCAATACATGAACGTTATGCATGCTTAATTTGGGCATACGTTCTCCGTTCGCCGTTTCTCTTATTTTAGTATTACACTACCATAAAGTTGAAAATTTCTTACGCATCACATGATACGTATCTATGCTTACATTGTCCGTTTATTTTCCGAACGTCATCTGCTTTCTTAAATGTCAGTATGTAAGATTTCATATGTATACTATAAAGACACTTCTTACTTGTGAAAAATCATTAACATATAACTAGGCTTGGTAATTTTCGACGTTTATTTTTCTTAAAATTCAGCTACGAATATCGACGTTTATTTTAATACATTTATAAGGTTTGGTAGTTTTCGACGTTTATAGTTCTTAAAATGCGACCACTAGGATTCCTCTGGTTTTCCAAGGAACATCCGAAGAGAAAAGGGACGTTTCGAATCATTTCCCTTAAGAAATGTGGTTTTTATGTATTTAAAAATCTTCCTAGATTATTTTAATATAAATAGCAGAAAAATAAAAATGCACGGGCGTATTACTAGAAAAATTGTTTGCTTTATAGAGAGAATCGCAAAAAGAATAATAACGGCAAGTTTAAGGAAGGGTGCGATTGCTCCACGTGGATCCGCCAATGACCGTGGCTCTTTTTATGTTGCGTGTTGTACATATTTTGAGAAAGTTTTTTCTTGTGAAAAAGGTTTCCTAGACCCTAGAGAACTGTTTAAGATCTGAGTAAATATATTTGTTTAGGAAAATAGCTGTAGAATATAGAGATAGGCGTTTGATCAAAAAGCAGACGCAGAGATAAACGTGGGAGGTAGCTTAGAAAAATCAGATTTATAGATAAAAAACTTAAGTGAGTACTTCAGGAAAGGGCCTACAGATGGATATAGGATCCTCAAATGGCAAGGAAAAAGTATTCGGCAGGAGAATAAGCCGGAAAAAATTAATTCATAAGATTTTATTAGAGTGGAACTCAGATACCAATGTTAAAGCGGATGGGCAAAGACCATAAAAATTGGAACGCTTTTTTATTTTGGTAGCATTCCGACTCATGGCGGAAGAATTAACAAAGACATCAGAAAGAGAATATTAAGAGAGAAGATGACATATTTGAGATGATGAGTCTATGGCAGTGATTTCGAAGTAAGGTATAAAAGTGAGATAACTGAAAGATGAATGAAACCTTATACACCAAAAAATACTTATTTTTGTTGTATAAGGTTTTACATTTTCATTTAACTTCACACCAAAGGCAGCTCGTATACTTATTTTTAAACTGAAAGATGTGTGTCAGAAGTTGGATTTACGGAAATAAGACGGAAGTGTAAGATTTTGTGATAATGACATGACGATCTGAAGCAGTGGTGCTCAAACGTTTTTACTGGCGGGCCTCATCGATGGTTGGCCGCATTGGCAGTTGCTAATTCTTCGGCGGGCCGGATTAGAGATTAAATCGGAAGTTACCTCTATGTTCTAAGGAGTCATGTAAGTGAAAAGCTAGTCTAAATAAGGTTCTATGGTTAACATTTCAGTATTAAAAGTTTTATTAACAACATTTTCATAAAATATGTGACTTTGTGTGTTAAATTGTTCGGGCTGCACAAAATCCCTTTGCATGCCGTAATTTGGGTACCCCTGACATGCAAAAGTTTACGACAGGCTAATAAAGAGATATTTGTACCGATCGAATATGTAAGTACATTTAAATGGATTTTGAAACTACCTTCGTTGCTTTAGAGCAGCTTGGTAATGAACATGAATTGAACAAATACTAAAACAGATTATGTATACGCATATATTGCATCCCATTCTTTGGCTAATGTATCTAATCAAAAACTCTCTGGCGATCCTAATCAGTAGCCCATCGCAACCAAAGAACTCCATTTACTATAAACGCACGTTTCTTCCTTTGCCATCTCGGCAACAGTGGCCATTGAGATCGGGTCCCTTTGGAACGCGAGTTCGCCAATGGTGAGTGACGGCGGCCTGGAGTCCATCTATTACCTGGACCACGTGCACTTCCACGCAAAATCAGAACACTTGCTCAACGGAAAAAGGTAATTAAAGTCTTCATTTTTTGGAAGGGTTCCTTCATTTATTACGAAATATGTTCAACCGTGAAAGTGCTGGGAAAAGGTAACATGTACGAGCAAACACTTTTTAGGGAGTAGATAAAAATTTATAAGATCTTCAAGGATCGTTAGAGAAGCGCTCGGAAAGACGAAAAGAAGGTAATGTATCAAAGGATGTTTGTTTGGGTCGCACGTGAACAAAACAAATTAGTCGATTAAGGATACGACGAAAGGTAAACTTCGAAATCGTTTCCCAACCTGAAAATTTCGCGCTAAGCGGAATTCGCGCAAAACGGGGTCATTATGTCAATGAGGATAGGTTCCACGAACGCAAAAACTAAAGTGTAATATTAATAAAAATACGTCATTAACCTGAAAAAACAGCTTCTTGTCGGCTTCCATCCTTCAACGTCAGATGTTAACCTTTACATTTTTCAATAACTTATCTTCATCAGTAATTTTAAATGGTATAGAAAACTAAAAGCTTCATTATATTCAGATAAAATGTAAATATTTCCTGTGTGTATTAAATCTTAAATAAATCAGCCAGGAATTTTTATTAGGAAAGTCACTCTTCTTAGAAATAATAATGCCAAAATAAGCGTCGACTGAGTGTTAAAAACGGCGTGCCGTCTTGGGGGTTTCTTTTATAGCACGAGTGTGCCACATCCTGGCCCTAAACGGGGCTCCAAAGATAATTTTACTAAAATCCACAAGCCTGTAATAATGTAGTTTCTAAAGCATTTATGTTGGCCGCCTTTGGTTTTTGAACGAGCCTTCTTCGCGCTATAACAAATCCGCTTAAAACGGGGTCGCGCAAAGCGAGGTATGACTGTATTGTGGTTCTAATATATATTTTTACTGTTATATACGTGTGCCTTTTATGTTATTTGAGCGTATATTTAACTTTATTATTTTTCCTTAAAATAATTGTTACCTTTGAATCGCGATATATTTTGTTGTATTATTTTATTTGTATTCATTAATTTGAAATTATTTGTTAATACATTAAACAAAACGTACTCGGTATTTGCGATGCTTATTTATTTTTAATTTAAGTACATACAATTAAAAAGATATGAAAATCCACGTCCCTATTATGTCTGATTTTTCCCGATTATGTCCCGGATTTTCTTTAGAACTCATTACGTCCCGGTTTTCCCTCCTAAGAATCTGGTCACCTTAGACCCGTGTTATTTCTCGGAGTTGGGTAGAACATGATGTTTTATTTTTAATTATAACTTGTTTGGTCCCGCGCACAATTAATATTTTATAGTGAAAAAACGTGGCAATGAATGAAAAATGCATTACTTCTCAGAGGGAGGGAGTCTGCAGACATTTTGGGACTTCATAGGGGGTCTGCGGCTCCAAAAAGGTTGAGAAACACTGCCCTAGACCTAGATCTCATTTATCGTAGCACACTTATAGCCGGATCAACATCACACAAACGTTGTAGAAACGTGCGTAGAAACATGTCTCCATGAGATGTGGACGGAGAAGATACAAGGTGTACTAGCGCTGACTTAATGTTTCAATTCCGGGACACATGTGACTTGTGGATAACTCCAAAGCAGTGTTTCCCAAACATTTTTGTTCCACGACACACCCACAAAGATATTGGCGGCATAACGCTCTTCATTTCCCCGTGCAGTTCTCCTTCTTCTCGCAAAATTCCGCGGCACACCAGTTCATGAGCAGCTGTCCTTATCTGACCTATTTATTTTCTATTATAAAGAATAATGGCCTAAAAATATTACAAGAAAAGAAAACGAATGGTGGCCAGTGGTGGATCCAGAAACTTCCCAAAAGAAATCGCACATCTCCCTGCTTTAATCTCCACTTCCGAAGACCCTTTATTCTAAATGTCTGTGTTTCCCTTGTTGCATAAAGCTCATCTGAAGCTCAGAGTCAAGGAATCTAGTCCTTAATGGAGTTAAAGAATTCATCCGAAAGAGTGTGATAGGAATTCCACTGGTGGCAGCCAGTAACAAATATATCAAATGAAATAAACCTGCCCGTTGAAATATGCAAGAAAACGACATTCTTTACAAGGAAAATTTTGATGGTGATGTTGAACGGACTCTCTAAAATGAATGTGTCCGAGAAAAATGAATTTATACTGTGGACTGACAGTGTATGGGCCGTGTATAGTCCCTGTGTGATCTGTGAAAAATCTACAGATGCTACTTACAATTATGCTGAGATCATTTGGTTCCACGACATTTGGTCCAAAAACATTTCTCCCAATTTTTAGGTGCTAGGACACAGACAGACAGACAGACAAACGACTTTATTAGGGCGAAATTGAGACTATGTAGTCCCTTCTTACATTTAACCCTTTCGTCATATAAGTAATTACAATATTTACAAAATAAGAGGAATTAAATACATACAGATTTTAACAAAATACAAATTAATTACAAGTTAATATATTTGTTAGTAGATAACAGAGCATTACCAAAGAATGTTAGTTTTGTGGGTCATAAAAAACTGTGTATCGGTTATGTTTTAACACAGAAAAATTCCCACTGCGGAAAACACCTACGAAGAGAAGAGAGGTGTAAAAAACCGCGAAAATTCCTAAATAGTTCAGGGGAAGGAAAAGAAAAAAAAATCAATTATATGAGAAACAGAGAGAAAAAAACATTCATAAATACAAACATATGTACATACATTTATATCCATATGAGGGAGGGGGGTGAGAGGGGAACAGGGATTGTAGGGTAAGATATGCCTGGGAGATTACATCGTCATTATGATACAGGAAAAATAAATTAAATAAAATTATAAATTTATGCCTAATAAGCGCATTCTTGTGACAACCTGAAAGAAAAGATAGAGTGTGGTTCAATGCATGGGAAGTGAGAGAAGATGCTTGTAATACAATCGTTTAAAAGTGCTTAGAGATAGAGAGTTTTTTATTAACGTTGGAAGGCCATTCCAGAGTTTACAAGCAGTGACAGTAAAGGATTTGTTGTAAATTTCTGTTCTATGAAGTGGAGTTAGTAGTTTATCACATCCTCTGGTATTGCAATGGTGAACTGTATTAATGGTGACAAAATTAGATGAAAGATAACAAGGGATGTTGTTATTTAGAATTTGATACAATAGAGAGAGAAGGTGAAGGTTTCTTTGGGAATCAAGTTTTAGCCAGGAGAGTCGACGGAAGTATTCTGAGACATGGTCAGATTTTTTAAGATTAAATATGAATCTGATGCAGGCGTTATGAGAACGTTGTAGCTTAATGGCGAGTTCCTTTGATAAGTCCTGGTATACAACATCACAATAATCGAAGTGAGGAAAAATTAGGGAGGTCACTAGCTGTATTTTTAGTGACGAGGGAAGAATGTTAACGAGAGGCCTTAGAGTGTGTAAGGAGGAGTTTACCCTCTTGCAGATTTTTATTATATGATTATTCCAGGTGAGCGTTTCATTAATTAGAATCCAGAGATTTTTTACGATTTTGCAATAGGGTATAACTGAGCCGTTCAAAGACAGAGGAACTGATTCTGCAAGGTTTATAGATGCCAGTAGTTTCGGATAACCGATTAAAATGGCTTGAGATTTCAAGGGGTTTATGGTGAGAAAATTATCGTAGCTCCATTCTTGAAGTTGGGCCAAGTCATGATTTATGTTAGCTATGGAAAGAGATAAGTTATTGGGTTTTGTGTCAAAGTAGATTTGGAGATCATCGGCGTACAAATGATTCTTGGAGTAAGTTAAGTATTGAGAACAATCATTTATGAATAAAGAGAACAATAGAGGACCTAAAATTGAGCCGGTACGCCTTGGTTAACATTAAGCCGAGAGGACGAGGAATCGTTGTAGATGACTTGCTGGGAACGGTTGCTAAGGTACGAAGAGAACCACTCTATTGAAGGTGAAGAGAATCTCATGCAGCGGAGTTTTGCTAGGAGTATGTCTTTATCTACTGAGTCAAACGCTTTACTAAAATCAAGCAATATTAGTACCGTGAGTTTTCTGTCATCCATGTGTCTGCGTATATCATCAGTTATTTTAATTAGCGCGGTGGTGGTGCTATGAGACTTCCGAAAGCCAGATTGATGGGGGTCAAGTAGATGATTAATGTTGAGAAAATCTGCTACCTGTTCGTGGGAGAAAGGAGGAGAAAGGTGGAAAGGGAGAGAGGGGAAATTTCTCAACATGAGTGTCTATCGACTGGAAATTTATTATAGATTACTATGCATGTGTGTGGGCGTGTGCTATAAATTGAGTTCAACAGGGATTAACGCATTTCTGCGCAAGTGTTCTAAGCATGAACCTCTACCGCGCCTCCCTCAACGAACCAGGCTGGCTCGAGTTCTTAGTCAGTTATTTAATATTTCGCACTGTGTACAAACACGAGTTTTTAGCTTGAAAATATTAAGTACGATGGGAATTGTCCTTGTTTTTCTCGTTTTACATTTATTGTACCCAAGAAAGGCATATGTCTGTCAGGAGGTGGATCGTGTCTCACGTCATGAATAATTGGCTAATAACCTCTTGTATAACTGACGAGTCGCGCAGAGGTCCGATCATGGTCCGATGACGTGTGTTCCCGAAACCTCGTGCGCGTGCGCGCGCGCGTGTGTGCTTGCATGTGTGTGTTATTCTGATGGCGCTGTAACGCTTTCTTTCGCTATTCCAGGTATCCTCTGGAGGCTCACTTGGTGCACCGCGACCATCGTAGCACCTCCGTATCCGAGGCCTTGAAGATTAGGGATGGCATTGCAGTTTTAGGAGTACTTTTCCACGTGAGATGCGCCTCTTAATGCTATAACACACACAGTGATCTTTTACTAGGCTTTGATAAAAAAGTCGATGTTGTCAGGCTTAATTGACAAAGGCAAAATTTTATAATTTTTCCTAAAGAAAAATAAATTAATAATAATATTTGGGAGAGATGTTGCAATATATTTGGTAAAAAATAAGGACTCGAGTATTAATCATCGTTAGAGTTGGAGAACCTGTCCAATCCTCCGTTGGTCGAAATACTTGAGGTAAGGTGAATGGTAACAATGTATGTGGCACAACGCACTTTGCTGCCTTTTTAGTCAAATTTTATCTCAATCAATTTTTATTTATTCACTTTAATGTTGCACGCAACTTTGTTTTCTTTTTTAACTTTTAGCTTATAATTTTAGTATTTAATAGAGAAAAATATATATTGAAAACGAAATGAATGTATTTAGTGAAACTTATTAATGCAGAAATACTTACATATGTAAATCATCACAGAGAAGAATTTATGCAAATCAAAACTTTCACTCGCCTAAAACGATTAATCTGATTATACATTGACGGATTCACTCACTCAAAAACCATTTTGTATAGACCATTATATCTAGGGAAGAAGAAATCATCCTCTCATTTGATGAAACGGATACACTTTGCAGTAATCTGAGGTCTAGGAAAGTTCGCTGCAGCCGATTCGCCGCAAGGGCTCAATTACTTTTCTTAATATAAGAGATGGCTAAGTCTAAACATTGAGACATTAAATCGACTTATAGATGTGGTTTACAATCCATGACAAAAGTCATTTGCAAATATTTTTCAAAAAACATTTACCTTCAGCAAATCATTTTTAAAAATGGCCACACAAATAACTGGATACTGCATAGCATATAAAATATAGACAATTCGTATTTTAAGACAGAAATGAAACAAATTTTAGGCCTTGGGAACACCTATTTATGTTTATATATTGACAACCACTAACAAAAAGGCCATTATAAATACTACAGGTCAGAAAAAATATCGAGATACTTTCCATACACATATCAGTGTAACTGCCCGTCAAAAATGACGGGTGTCCATAAATTAAGTATTAAGTTAAAATTTAACTTAAAAATAATGAAACCAACTTTTATATTCACTAAAAAATAAAAATTAATATAAATTTGACATATTTGACGTTTCAGAAAGTAAAAATAGTTTTGGACAAATAAAAAATGGGTAGCAAAGAAATATTAATGAAGCTTTATTCATTAATTATTTCGCTACACAACTTTTATATGCCCATAATTATTTTTACTTTCTTGAGCATTCAATTAATTGAATTTTAAATTTATTTTTTACTTTTTAGTATATTTAAAACGTGATTTTATTAAAATAGATATATATATATTTAATTTTGCTATTTTTGTCATATATTAAAAACTTCTCTTATAAGAATAATTTCTCAAAGAACATAAACAAGTGAAGGAAGAATTGCAGAACAAATTACATAAGGCTCATTTTTACTTGTTTTGGGATTATCACGCAATCGTAAGATTACATCTTTGGTTGAGAACGACAACCTCATAATCTAATACATTAGCGGTTCTTTACAAAAAGTAAAATAAGAGCGCCTTATGGTTAGGTCGTGTCCGTCCGTTCATCTGTCCGTCCACATGTTTCATCTGCGAAATTACTATACGGTTGTTGATGAAATTTGGTGTTTAGAACATAAGGGCAAAGAAAATAAGAAAATTATATAAATGGTTTACGTATCCTAATCGGGAGTGCCACTTTACTAGTGACAAAATGAACTTTTATATCTCGTAAAATATCACATAGCAAAAAAGTCTTCAAAAATATTTGCAGAACTATTAAAATAGCATGTTTTGTTCGGTACATTTTTATCAAAGGAGCAGTCGATTTCAAGAAAATAAAACTAGAAAGTCGTAATTGCAACTGAAGTAAACAATATTTGCTGTATATACCTAATTAGTTTTCTTTTCTTTTATGCGAAAGCAACATTTGGTAAATGAAGGGAAATCTACGACGAAGAAATGAACATAAATACGTCTATTTTCTTTACGTATACACAGCGTTTGTCAGTGAAAAGAACTGAGTAATTTACGGAGAAGGAATGAAAGTGAACATAAGATTATATTACTACTATTTGAGTGAGGTAAGTTTTAAATGATTGGCGATTGTTTTATTAAGTACAGCCGATAAATAAATAAATCGGCGAATGAAAAATTTGATATTTCTTTGGCATACCTGTTTTTAGAGATTATACTAAGCCATTAATATTTATCTTCTTTGACATGATTGCATAAATCGTAAAGAACGCCTCTGCCTCGCATGTATGCACGCATGATGTGTGCATCTTTCCTCTGTTGTTATATAATCTACGTTGCCGACCCCTGCTCTAAATACATTCCTCTCTACCTCATTCTATACTTCCCTTTATCCCTCTCTCCCAACAAACCTCCCGCTTTCCTCATGCAAGCACACTGAAAATTCGAGTACTACATAGGGTTTCCACCTTTTTTTGACCCGATTGCCGAACATTCTAATAAAATTTCTAATAAAACTACCAACATAACTGAACAAATCACGAACAAAACCAAACATAACCGAACAGTGTAAATTACATTTCCTAACTGGATTAATTATTCTACTTCGAAGTTTCTACACACATCTTTCCGTAAATATTTAATAAAATTATTGGAATAGTTATAGTTTTAAAAGGAGACAAAACACTATTGCAATCAGGACAATCTTTTACCTGATGCTAATTAGCAACCTACACCTTTAATTTTGTAGCAAGAAACCTCTCTGCCTGAGTAAGTTGTAGAATTCCTTTACAAAGATGCTAATATACAGCCCAATACCCAATATAAATATTCAAAAGATAAATCTTTTAAACATTCTTTAGAAATCAATATATCGAAATAGGCTTTCATTGGAACCATATTTTGGTGCCTCTTTGTATAGACGCGTGAGGAGATCGACACACCTCTATATTTGCAATTTCTTAGTTTGTTTTTAAATATAATTGGCAGAGGTTTTATTATAGCATGTTACATGGATTAGAAATAAGATAAAATTCCTGCCGATTCCATATCAATCCAATGGAAAAACGAACAGCCCGTGGAATCGAACTCGGGCACAAAGGCATTCTGTAAGATTTATGTTATCATTTCAAAAATGGTAAAATATTAATGGCTTAGTCTAATGTCTAAGCAATGCAAAACGATATATCAGAAGCGATGTTAAGGAAATATTGAATTTGTGATTTACCGATTTATTTTCTAATCAGTATTAATTATTAAAACAATTTAAAATTATTTAAAACATACCTCACTTGAAATGAGTAGTAGTGATCTTTACGTTCACGTTCATTCCTTCAACGTAAATTATCCATTTATTTTCGCCTTAAAAGCTGTTTACGTAAGAACAAGAAATTACTTTTTAAATAATAAAATTTTATTATAAATAAAATTTTAAATATAATTCAAAAGAGTTAAAAATGTTTACATTCATACATACTGAATATTTTCCTCGTTACAGAAAAACGTAAGTATAAACAATAATCAGTAATTTAATAGAGTAGAAAATATTGAAATTATTATTACATTTTTTAAATTTACTTTTCTATCAATTATTCTTGACTTGTCAATCTTAACAACTTCCTTTTGTTCGATGGATAACAGTGCCAACCCGGTAGTGAAATCGTCGATCGTAAATAATTTTTTATTAATTTTGAAAACGACGTTACGCTCAAGGGTATTTTAAGAATTATCCTACAAAATGTTTCCGTATTTGGGTATATTTCGTGCAATCTATTTTTATGCAATAAATTTAAAATATCAATTACGCTATGGTTTTCTGGTACAATTATTGATAACATTCTTAGTTATTCAGTAAGCTCTATTCCATCTACATACGTTTCTTTCGGAATCCGAGTTGATTTCATCCGTCAAAACTTGTTGTATATCCCAACAGACTTTCTGTGAGTTAACTACATCCCAAGTTTTAAGTTGGCTTATGTTGTGGATGAATCTAAATCTAGAAACATATTCTCCGTATTGATCAAATCGCCAGGATATTGAGTTCAGTGCCATAGCCATGATTTGTAAAAAGAAATCCGTTCTAAATCGCTCCTTCACATTTTCCAATCTATTATCATCATTTTCGAAATCAAAATGTCTCCTTTTACTCTTAATAGAAAATTCTGTATCGGCAGATGTCTCATTTGCGAGTTGTTTAGCTACTTCTAGAGCTTGATTAAATCCTTCATTTCTATGCGTATTAAATGCAAAGCAAAAATTCGAAGCTGTTTAATTCATGGGAAATTTGATTCGCTTTTTATTTTCGGATCTTCTACTTCGTATAAAGCTTCTTTAATTTTTGTTAATTGAAAGTTTAGAGCTTTTATATTTCCGAGTCTTAACTCCCACCTGGTATTAGACAAGGGTTTAAATGATAAGTATATCTGTATACCTCTTTAAGATATTCCATCATGCCAGAAAGTCTGCGAATACAGTGTACATACGCTGAATAACACCAAAAAATGACATTGCCTGCGGACAGGAATTAGCCATGTCACAAAGAACCAAATTTAAGTTACGGGCATGAAAAATGCACTTGAATTTAGACTTAAAATGCGTGCTTGATCTCCCTGTTGATAGCCCTTCATATTCGCGCAGTTATCATATCCTCGTCCTCTGGTATACTTCAAGGAGATTCCCGCATCATTCAGTTACTTTAATGTAGTTTTGAAAAGTCCTTTCCCTGTTGTATCTGAGATTTCCAGAAAACTTACGAAGTGTTCAACTACTTTTCCATTAATCTTTGTCGCCGAACGTTGACGCTCTGCCTTTTCAACATCTATGTAGAGCGTTGTTTCCACGTCCTGCAAACTTTGTTACAAGTAATATTTTCGAGATATATAGAAAAGTTCATTTATTGTCACCAGTAAAGTGGCGCTCCCGATTAGGCTACGTGAGCCATTTATATCATTTTCTTATTTTCTTTGCTCTCATGCCCTAAATACCAAATTTTATGAACATCCGCCGAATAGTTTCGCAGATAAAACCTGAGGATGGACGGACAGACGGACCACTTTCTATCGGGCTAATCAGTTTTTTCTGTAGATTTACCAAAATATTAAATTAAGCATGTATACCCAAAAAATTTATGCTACATTTTTGAGGTAAATAATCTTCAAAATTCCTGTTCACATTGATGGGTAATGCTTATAAGTGGATGCATGGGCACAAAAATAACAGTTTTGATGGTGCACACTACTTAGGCTCAATTCGATAGCATGTCAGTATATGTCATGATGTCATTATACGGTCACTCTAACCATCTTTGCAGCACTCCGACGAGCCCAACACAGATCTGCAGCCTCTGGCGGAAGCCCTGAAGATGCTGAATGGTGTCGTGGGGAGCAGGGTTCGCCTCGGGAGTAGAAGTGGAGCACCCATGCCACTCGAAGCCCTTCTGCCCCAAGATAAGACTAGATTCTTCCGTTACTATGGTTCCCTCACCACGCCACAATGTCACGAGGCCGTCGTTTGGACAGTCTTCGAGGATTCAATCCCAATATCTAAGGAACAGGTGCGTTCTCACGTTCGTCATTGCATAATAGCCCTGTCATGGAAGCGTCATATCATTATTGGCAGATATTGTAACTATCTGTACATATTTCATCACCACTTATTAAGTGAGCCTACAGTGCGGATTTTGTATTAGTGGCTAATTACCGGACTTTGCCACGGGTTTACAGTTTCGAATTTTTCATGCTCATTTCACTTGCTAATATTTTCATTCAAAGTAAAGGTTCTCTCGAGATAAGTGATCAATATTCCCCCTCCCACCCCTTTCTCCCCATCCCCTCCCCTTCCCCTCCCCTCTTCCCCCTCTCCCCTCCCTCTCTCCCACCCCTATATCCCCCCTCTCTCTCTCCCCACTCCCTCCTCGCTCTCCCCTCCCCCCTCCCTCTCTTCCCCTCCCTCTCTCCCCCTCCGTCTCTCCCCCTCCCTCTCCCCCTCCCTATCTCCCCCCTCCCTCTCTTCCCCTCCCTCTCTCCCCCTCCCTCTTTCCCCCTCCCTCTTTCCCCCCCCTCTCTCCCCTCCCTCTCTTCCCCTCCCTCTCTTCCCCTCCCTCTCTTCCCCTCCCTCTCTCCCCTCCCTCTCTCCCCCTCCCTCTCCCCCCTCCCTCTATCCCCCTCCCTCTCTCTCCCTCCCTCTCTCTCCCTCCCTCTCTCCCCCTCCCTCTCTCCCTCCCTCTCTCTCCCTCCCTCTCTCCCCCTCCCTCTCCCCTCCCTCTCTCTCCCTCCCTCTCTCCCCCTCCCTCTCCCCTCCCTCTCTTCCCCTCCCTCTCCCCCCTCCCTCACTCCCACTCCCTCTCTCTCTCTCTTTCCTATACTAATAATATCGTTTTAGTCTGCTGGTTGGTGGCGGCAGTTGACGGGAACATTTCTAAAACCGAAAAGAATCGAACGAAGAGCAGGAAAGCATGAGCAATGAACGATTGAAGCAGGCGTGGATAAGAGACATGGAATAAATAGACTTTGATATGTAGCTGCGCGCACATAGCGCAGCAAGCTAAATGATCTGGAGTGGCCACCAATGCTGCCATTTGCTATGAATTTTAGATTTTTCAGTTTCGTATGTTTTAGCGTTTTTCGCTGTTTTATTCTCAACAATATTTCTGACAAGCCTGATGGCCACTGGTGTGCACGTGAAAAGTTATCGATAGTGAATTTATTTTAATTACGACAATGTGTTAGGGCGCTAAAATCCTAAATTTTCTCGAAATCCAAGAAACTTAGAGACTTAAAACTCTGTACACATACTCAGTGCCGTAACTAGGGTAGGGCAAGCGGGGCATCTGTACCGGGCGCAACTAAAGAAGGGGTGCAAAAATAGTTGATGGCAAGTTGTTTATTTTTATTTATTAATTGTTCACCCAAAATCCATATTGTAAAAAAATATAGGTATTAGAGATTTTTTTATGAATTATTTGGTAGTTTGCCCCGGGTGCTAAAATAGTTAGTTACAGCACTGCACATACTAAATACACCTTGAGGACGTGCACTTTGGGGCCAGAATTTTGATCTCTTGGGTGGGGAGGAAGACTGCCATACAATTTATACTTTGAATATTTCAATTGAAGTATCATAATTTGAACTAATCTTTAAGAAATCCATCCATTTTCTTGGAATTATTAGGCGCAATTTTCAAGAAGTAAAAAATGAACGCCTTATTTTTAGGTCATGTTTGCATGTTTCATCGGCAAAACTATTGAGTGGATTGTCATGAAATTTTGTACTAAGGACTTCTAGACAAAGAGCAATCAGAAAATGAATTAAATTGTTCACATAACCCAAACAGGAATGCCACCTTTCTATGAACGAAAAATGAACTTTTCGTCATATCTCACAGAAAAATCTCAGTTATATCAAAATAAGCTTCCAAGTTGTAGCATTTCTTATTTAACATTATTACATAAATCGTAAAGAATTCCTCAGCCTTACATGAAGTGTTTATCTTACCTCTGATTTTGTGAAGGAGAGAGGGAACGAATGATAGATGGAGGGAAAGGAAAATTGTGAATGAACTGCATTTGAAATATGGTTATTTGATTAATTATTTCTGATTTAATTGAATTTTATCTTTATATAAAAACCAAACAAAACATAGAAGTATGCATTAAATATGATGCCTTGTGACAGACATTTATGCTAGTTAATTTATATTTTTCCTCAATCAGCATGTATTTCAAAACAATATTGTACAGAAAATTCTTAGTTAAATCTATTTACAATTAGACTGGTTATAGTACAACACACAGCTATTCCATTATTTATTATTCACTTCCATTAAACTAATGTTTTACCGACAATTTGTATTAAAAATTAATTAAGAATTGACTATTAGTAATGATTTCAGTTGGTCTAATCCAACTGACCTCACACAGCTGGCTGTAGTTAACTGTTTTGCTTACCTACTTTAATTTTCAAATGTAAATGTTGTTGCAATATAAACACGGTGCATTACTGATATTAAAACAGGAAATATAATTAATGTTGCATCAGATTAAATATATAAATTTGGAATAGAAATAGTCATAGCAAAGTCATTATGATTCGAAAAGTATATCAAATACTAAGATGTTAAGTGCTGTAAATGTTTATCATTCATAGCATAAGTTATTATTAAAGAAGCATACTTCATGTGTATCACATACATATGCTTCCTTTGCATGGGGCTGCTGCCGGTGGTGGTGTTGCTGCTTCCCAATCGCCCTCAGCTCAAGTTGTTCCGAATGCCAGATTCCAACTTCCGTCCTGCTCAGAACCTCAACCGTCGCTTTGTACTCCATAACGGGGGCTGGGAGAGCAAGAAGACAACAGCACATTCCAGTTCCTCTTTTTCCTCCTCCTCTCCTCCCTCCATCCTCTCCTGCCTCTTCCTTTCACTCATCCTATGCAATGCAGTCCTACAATGATGTCCAGAATTTCTCCTTCTACACTCATTCTGTCGCATGAACGAGCATGACCCCAGCACAATTGAACCAGCATATGCATTTGTGTATGTTTGTGTGTATGTATGTATGTATGTATATATACACACAAACATACAAATACATAGAGGTGCTAACATGGTGAAAATAGTTAAATAGTTGAGAATTCATAGCAAATTGATTATAGACTTCTCAACAATTCAAATTAAAAATATTATAGATACTAGTCTTCTAATGAATTTTTTCAGTTGAAGAGAGAAGATTTCGCTGCTCCTGTTCCAACTGGCTTAATTGCATTGTTTAGCTAGTGGTTGAGGAATTTTCTGCGAAGAGTTCTTTCTTTGGGATTAGACATGTTTAACACTATGATCTATGATAACTATTTTAAAATATGAATTTTATAGTAACTGTTGCTGCATAACTTTTGTTATCAAAGAAATTTCTAAACATTTTTCTTATTCTTTCTCTCACATTTTCAGTTTTATGACATTTAAATAAATCTAGCTAAAATAAAATGGGTTTCAGATCATACCAATGTAGAATATAAAAACAATTTCCTCTTCAGAATTGTAGGTTAGTTTCAAAATTTTAAAAATTTCTTCCCTATCATTCAGCAAATAGATCTCAATTTTGTCTATTACTGTCATTAGAGGAGATATGCATAATTTATTAAATTCATTGTCTGGTATATCTTAATTTTTAATCTAACATCTAGTATAACAATAGAGACATTTAAATTATAAGCAAAGATATTCATGGTGAAAATAAATTGGAAAAAGTCAAAGTAATGGAGGCTTTCTGATAATGTAAAATTTAAGTTCTTTTATATTGGATAAAGAAGGACTAGTACAGATGAAAATTTTACTTGTTTAGGAAGTACAGTAGTTGTCGGTTATTGTGATCACGTTTGTAAATTGTATTTTATTCTATTAAATGGCAATTCTATTAACAATAAATCATAAGAAAGTTCAAGGTGGAAAAGTATAATAATATACATATATATGAATAATGCATTTTATAACATATTAAGTAGGAACATTTTTTGCAGGAAAAATTTAATCTTTCCTTAATCTTTTTCTCTGTAGAAATGAAATAATTTTTAAAAATCATACAATGATCTGGGTGGCCCTATAGTATAGCCCTATTTTGTCCATATTAATTTTTAACTTTTCAACAAAATCATTGGCTTTTTGTAAAAGAATGCTGTGGTTGATGGGAGCATTCACTGAGCTGGCCTGCTTGAACCAAACCAGCAACTCTTCATCGATGGAAATTTCCCAAAGCGGCAAGCATCATTCACTGTCAGTCTGGCTAAGGCCTAAGTCTAACTAACTTACTGAAAAATACTTAATTTTTGATTCTTATGACCAAAACTCTGATTTCAATAAGCGACAAAAATATGGTGCATTTTGATGATTTGAATTTGTTCTCTGAAATTTGATTCTATGAAATGGGTGATTCTAATAACCAGTGATCACATTAAGCAGTGGCTACTGTATTGTAACTCAGGATGGCAGAAGTACCAAAGAGATGTCACAGAGAATATGAAGAGGAAAGAAGGCATTCATGGTACAGCAGGAATAGGGTACAAGGAGTTTAATAAAAATATTAAATGGGTTCTTCCCAATGTCACATACATGAGAGAAAGTACAAGAGAAATACATTTTTCCTCAAAATTATACATTTCATTGGTTTATATACGTAAGTTGCCAATCGATGTTTCAAAAAAGTTGATAATGATACTAGTAGAATGATTTTGGTGCAATAATGAATTTAAACTTATAAATATGTGGATTTGAACATTTTTGTTAGCAGTATGCATCAAACTTTCTTAATAATAGAAAAGAATATTTACATTGTGTAAAATATATAAGTCAAAATGGATTGCTGTTTTTAAATTACCATAATGTTTCAGAGAAAATTGGATAACATGCAGACTGTATGTAGGTTATTTGCTGCCATTCTAATAATTATAAAATTCTATCATGCAATCATTCCTATTTTGTCATGTGAGACATTTTTTTAGAGTTACTTACTTGGTTAGCTAGAACTTACAGATTTAGGTTTAGTTTCACCATGGAGACTTCCATTGAATCATCTCTAAGAAAACCAGCAGATTATAGTAATATTAATATCTATAATGAGTATACTTCTTCACTAAGAAAAATAATTACAACATTTAAATAAAGTCTAAAATTCATTTAGATTTAACTGCCATTTTTTTCTTCCTAATTTCATGTGTATAAAGTTTGATTTCCTCTATTCTGAAGCGTACATAAAGTACAATTATGTAATTAGGACAATCATTCCAAAGCAACAGGCATTCTGGAAGTAGATATAAAAATCTCAGTCATTTTTGGATCATATAGCAATCATCATCATGGGTTAATTATATTCTATTAACCCAGTTAAATCTTATTAAATTATTTCATTTTCATGTCCTTTTATTTCCATAGCACTAAATATCCTATACTGCTGCAATGTTATTTGCATCGATATTAAGTTCTCACATCCACATTAATCATCACACATTTCTTTGTAGAAGCAAGACTTGAAAGAAAATCAAATAATAAACAGAAAATAATATTTCATTAGTGCATCCAATTATTTAATGAAATCCACACATAGGTATTTGGAAGTGTTCCTAAACTCTGAAAAAAAAATTCCGGAGCTAATTAAAATATTTCAAGAAACTGGATGATAAATTTCTTGGATGTTAGGAAGATTTACCATATATACATGTGTACTTTAGGGTGTTTGAATACATCTCATGTATTACCTGACAATAGTTTTTGAGGTCTAATAGAATGACATTCTTGAGTTTAACTAGTGTGTATTGATCCATTTGATTCAATAATACAAAGTAATTCAATATATTTGCAATAAGTAAAACAATGTAATAAGCTATTTAAATTCATTATTTGTAACAATTCATCCTGGGTGGAATTCAAGGCAGAACCAGTAAATTTATTGATTGTACAAGTACCTATATATGCCCACAAGTGATCACAGAGAAGAGGAATTGGATGAGTTGTACAATCAACTCAAGGAATTTATGAGAGAAATAAAGGATAAAAAGAATTTGGTAGTCATGAGAGATTGGAATGCTGTAATGGGCCAATGAAAGGATGGTAGTGAAATTGGGGATTCTGGTCTAGGAAAGAGGAATGGAAGAGAACAAAAAATGATAGATATTTATTAAAGAAACAAATTGATAGTTACAAATACATGGTTTATGCATTTCATCAGTCAGAGATATACTTGAAAAATGTTGCGAGACATACAGAGGTATCAGATTGATTATATCATGGTCAGATGAAGACATAGGAATAATGTATTGAACTTGCATTGATTTCTGGGCGCAGATGCAGAATCTGATCACAATTATAAAATAGAAAAAGTGAATAGAGTACAGAAATGGGATTTAGAAATGCTCAAGGGAAGAAAGAAGAAAGATTATCAGCAGGCTGTTATGCGTGCCTTAGAAAATGTAGATAGACAGACAATGGTTGAGAACGACTGGAGAACTATGAAAACATGTATTTTAAAAGTGCAAATAAAATGATAGAGAAAATAACATCAAAGAAGATAAGGAAGCCCATTTAGGTAACAGAGAAGATGATTAAAGAGATGGAAGAGACGAGGACGTGGAACCAAGTTAATACAGAATATGGAACATGAATGCATAGAGAGTTAAACAATGAGATTTGGAGAGAAACTACAAAAATGAGGGAGTTGTGGTGGAAAGGGCAATGTGAGGATATGGAAAAACTGTAGAGACAAGGCAGAATAGACTTATTGTATGGGAAAGTGAAGGAGTTAATGGGAAACAAGAAAGGAATTACTCTTGCCACAATTAAAGACAAAAATGGAAAACTGTTATTTAAGCCAGAGAATGTGTGGAATAGATGGAGAGAGTAAATGGAGGAGTTATACACTAAAGATTTTAAGACAGGTCATCGTTCATTGCATGTTGAGATAATGATCTGTAATAGTACAGGTGATGCTCGATTTACGCCATTGATACTTTCTGAGGATTATGACGTAAATCGAAATTGGCATAAATCGAAAGTTATTTTCCGGCAGTATTTGATCATGTAAAGTGGCAGCTCCTACCATAAGGGATAGTGAGGTTCATTCCTACCAAAACATTATAAACCTCAGTAACATCTTTCTTTGTAATGATGTAAATTCAGTAATTAATTTATTCCTTTATTTAATAATATTCCTTGAATATTATCAATGCAAATAATGCATTATAAATTTATCATGCAAGCGATATTGTAAAACTTTTCTATGCGTTGATTGTCCTGTGAAACAATTCAAAATAGTAATCTAGGGGTCCCAAAATTACGCTCACGTGCTACACAACATTATGACAAAATGTCTCCACCAGTTAAAAGGCATACGAGCTGTTGCTAATCATATAAATTACGGGAGTACCATTTCCAAACTTAAAGTCACGAATTGTTATTATTGTAGAATCACGAAGTCCCAATGCTTTCCAAATCTCAATGTTTCTCTCACCACGTTCAAACCTTTTAAAAACCTCTATTTTAATTTCTAAGGAAAGAGACTTTCTAGCTTTTTTCACGTCTTTCCTTCCCATGTTAGAATCACTGCTAACTCTTTTGAAGCTCATTTTAACACAAAGGGATATATTAAAGAATATTTAGAATTAAAATCACAGAGGTGAACGGCAGCTAAATGGAAAACGTTAGCACTACGAAAGACGACAGTTAAACTGCCAATTGTATACGTATGCTTAAGTTCGTATCCTTTTGTATGTTAATTATAAATGGCGTTAAAATGAAAGCGCGTAAATCGGATTGGCATAAATCGAGCGTCTCCTGTACAACTATTACTAACAAAGCGCATGTTGGCGATGAATTGCACACAATTTCCTAGGTCTGTTGATTTATCACCTTGAAGGGATAATTTACAAGATTCTTTCTCAAAGTTGCTTATAAGTGTAATATTGATAGAACACGAATTATGTGTTTCACTTGACATGCATTAAAATTATTAAACGCTTTGCCATCATTAATCATTTGACTGGGCGTGACGATCATACTCGTCATGAGCACAGTGCTTTTTGGGTGTGAAGGTTATTTTCGTCATCAAATTTTTTTCCATCTTTCTCCATGGACGTGACGAGCTATTTCGTCATGAGCTTCCTATCATATTCCTTGGTCCTTTAGGTTCACATTCATTCAAACAGATGGCATTTAGGCAAAATTTCCCGAGATTTAGACCCTTCGTCAAGAAACCCTGCACGTGTTGTGTGGGGTTGCATATATGCACCACCCGATAGGCAATTCTTAGATATGCAATAAAATCCATTTCGCACGAACATGCGATCTCGGAGATATGAAATTTTTACCCATTTTTAGGCGCGTTCCGCTTCCATCATAAGCGCCTATTAGCGTCGGTTTGTCCGTCCGTCCGAATGTTCGTTCTCGGCTTCTACGAAACGGATTTTTATGAAATTTGATATTAAGGACTTACAATCAAAAACAATAAGAAAATCACAAAAATAAATCACGTAAGCCAATCAGGGGTACCACTTTACTGGCAAAAAAAATGAACTTTCCGTTATATCTCGTAAATTTTTGGTCAAATTAAAAAATTTTTCAAATAAACTTGTAGAACTAGTAATGTAGAGTATTTATTTTCCTATACATTTTTATCGTAGGAGTAGCCATTATCAAGAAATTTGAACAAGAATGTCGAAATTCGCTTTGAACTAAGAAAAATTCATACATAGCTTCCTAATCCTGTCAGCGTAAATAATCTTATTGGTTACTGAAGTAAATAAGATCTGCTATAATTACAAAATACATTTAATTCCTTACGCGTGCATGACAGATTTTGTAAACGGAAGGAAATGGATTCTCTACCGCGAAGAAAAGAACATCCGTAAATATTACAACTACTGAAATCAAGTGAGGTATGTTTTAAGTAATTCTCGACTGTTTGGTTGATTAAAACTGATTAGAAAATAAATCACTAAATATAAGTTGAATATTTCTCTGGAATTATTTCTGATATATTGTTATGCAGTATTTAGTCCTTAAAATGACGTAGGTAATATGTTTATTGAGGAACCAACTAAGGGAGGAGAAGAAATTTTTAATAGACAAAGATACAATCGGGTCGTGGTGTTTTGCTGTTTTATGGTGTGTGTTCGGTCAAATTATATAGTACTAGTAGTTGGTGCTTGCATACTGCAAGCATTTCATCTCACATTAAAAGAACATTCATTTTTCAGACAGAAATTTCAACATTACAAAGTCTTTTAATTCTAAAGTTTTCATTTCTGCAGCGATTTTCGTTTTTCCCACATGTAAGAATAATAGTTTAAAACAAATCTCCAAATGTCGCAATTTTAAAAATTTTACACTTTCTTCGTTATAAGGTTCTAATGCTACACATTTTAGCCAAATTTTAAAGTTGTAGCACTTATAAAAATAAAATAATATTTTTCTAATTGTTTAAATTTACATAATTTTTAACGGCCGCCGAAAATCATATATGGTAAAATTGAAATGTTTATTTATGCAAATTTACTATACTGTAAATAATTTGAAAATTTCAGCTTCCTAGCTCATCCCATAGTACCTAAACAGCTATCTATTTGTTTAAACTTTAAGAATTTTTAACTGCCAAACAAATTAAAATATCAAAATTTGTATAATCCCTATTTCGTTTTTTTAAAGAATTCTACTTATTAAAAAAATTTCAACTTCGTGGCACATTCGGAAATATATAAACCTTGAAAATATGTTTAAACAATTGCGAATTTTCAGCGGCCGCATTGTTGCACTTTTTAAAGATTTTCGCTTTTTATAGTTGGTTTTGCACAAAATTCTATTTATGAAAAAAATTTCGAATCTCCAGCTTATCTGGAAATGCCTAAACATTAGTATCCTCCTGTTATATGTTATCATTATATATCGACGACTCTTACAGAGGAGGATATAACATACTAGTAGTTGGTGCTTGCATACCGCAAGCATTTCATCTCACATTAAAAGAACATTCATTATTCATCTTTCATCATTACACATATATTTTTGATTCTAAATATTTCACCTCCGCAGCGATTTTCGTTTTTCCCACATGTAAAAATAATATTTTAAAACAATCCCCAAATGTTGCAATTTTAAAAATTTTACACTTTCTCCATTATGGGGTACTAATGCTACACATTTTAGCCAAATTTTTAAGTTGTAGCACTTCTAGAAGTAAAATAATATTTTCTAATTGTTTAAATTTAAATAATTTTTAACGGCCGCCGCAATTCATATATGGTAAAATTGGAATATTTATTTGTGCAAATTTACTACTCTGTAAATAATTTGAAAATTTCAGCTTCCTAGCTCATACCCGTTCTACGGGTATACATATTTTGATATTTTAATTTGTTTGGCAGTTAAAAATTCTTAAAGTTTAAACAAATGGATAACTGTTTAGGTACTACGGGATGAGCTAGGAAGCTGAAATTTTCAAATTATTTAGAGAATAGTAAATTTTCACAAATAAACATTACAATTTTACCATATATGAATTGTGGCGGCCGTTAAAAATTATTTAAATTTAAACAATTAGAAAAATATTATTATACTTCTAGAAATGCTACAACTTTAAAATTTGGCAAAAATGTGTAGCATTAGTATCCCATAATGGAGAGTGTAAAATGTTAAAAATTGCAACATGTAAGGATTGTTTTAAACTATTATTTTTACATGTGGGAAAAACGAAAATCGCTGCGGAGGTTAAATATTTAGAATTAAAAGAATATTTGTAATGATGAAATATCTGTCGGAAAATGAGTGTTTTTTCAAGGTGAGATGAAATGCTTGCAGTATGCAAGCACCAACTACTAGTATGTTATATCCTCCTCCTCTGTAAGAGTCGTCGATATATAATGATATCATTATATATCGACGACTCTTACAGGAGGAGGATATAACATACATATAACAGGAGGATACTAATGTTTAGGCACTTCCAGATGTGCTGGAGATTCGAAATTTTTTTCTTAGGTAGTATTTTTTGCAAAACCGACTAGAAAAAACGAAAATCTTGAAAAAGTGCAACAATGCGGCCGCTAAAAATTCGCAATTGTTTAAACAAATTTTCATGGTTTATGTATTTCCGCATGTGTTACGGAGTTGAAATTTTTTTTGTAAGTAGAATTCTTAAAAAAACGAAATAGGGATTATACAAATTTTGATATTTTTATTTGTTTGGCAGTTAAAAATTCTTAAAGTTTAAACAAATGGATATCTGTTTAGGTACTAGGGGATGAGCTAGGAAGCTGAAATTTTCAAATTATTTACAGAGTAGTAAACTTGCACAAAAAAACATTTCAATTTTACCATATATGATTTGCGGCGGTTTCGATATTTTAATTTGTGTGGCAGTTAAAAATTCTTAAAATTTAAACAAATAGATAGCTGTTTAGGTACTATGGGATGAGCTAGGAAGCTGAAATTTTCACATTATTTACAGAGTAGTGAGTTTGCACAGAAAAACATTTCAATTTTACCATTTATGGATTGCGGCGGCCGTTAAAAATTATTTAAATTTAAACAATTAGAAAAATATTATTTTATTTCTAGAAGTGCTACAACTTTAAAATTTGGCTAAAATGTGTAGCATTAGAACCTTATAATGAAGAAAGTGTAAAGTTTTTAAAATTGCGACATTTGGAGATTGTTTTAAATTATTATTCTTACATGTGGGAAAAACGAAAAACGCTGCAGAAATGAAATCTTTAGAATTAAAAGACTATTTGTAATGTTGAAATTTCTGTCTGAAAAATGAATGTTCTTTTAATGTGAGATGAAATGCTTGCAGTATGCAAGCACCAACTACTAGTATGTTATATCTTCCTCTGTAAGAGTCGTCGATATATAATGATAGGAGGATACTAATGTTTAGGCACTTCCAGATGTGCTGGATATTCGAAATTTTTTTCATAGATAGGATGTTGTGCAAAACCGACTAGAAAAAACGAAAATCTTTAAAAAGTGCTACAATGCGGCCGCTAAAAATTCGCAATTGTTTAAACAAATTTTCGAGGACTATGTATTTTCGCATGTCCTACAGAGTTGAAATTTTTTTAATAAGTAGAATTCGTAAAAAAACGAAATAGGGATTATACAAATTATGATATTTTAATTTGTTTGGCAGTTAAAAATTCTTAAAGTTTAAACAAATGGATAACTGTTTAGGTACTATGGGATGAGCTAGGAAGCTGAAATTTTCAAATTATTTACAGAGTACTGAATTGGCACAAGAAAACATTTCAATTTTACCATGTATGAATTGCGGCGGCCGTTAAAAATTATTTAAATTTAAACAATTAGAAAACTATTATTTTACTTCTAGAAGTGCTACAACTTTAAAATTTTGCTAAAATATGTAGCATTAGTACCCCATAATGAAGAAAATGTAAAATTTTTAAAATTTCAACATGTAAGGATTGTTTTAAACTATTATTTTTACATGTGGGAAAATCAAAAATCACTGCGACGTTGAAATCTTTAGAATTAAAAGAATATTTGTAATGATAAAATGTCTGTCTGAAAAATGAATGTCAAGGTGAGATGAAATGCTTGCAGTATGCAAGCACCAACTACTAGTATGTTATATGTTATCATTATATATCGACGACTCTTACAGAGGAGGAGGATATAACATATAGGAGGATACTAATGTCCAGCCCAAACTACAAGAGCTAGAGATCTGAAAGTTTTAGTTTTTGTAGATATGATAGAGAAACTTTCAGATAAAATGAGACTTCTCACCTAAGTGACATGAGTTCGACTCCAGAAATTCCGAAAATTGCGTTTTTTCCCATAAGAAAAGCATTGCGCCATTTTTGTAAATTAATTATGGGCACTTGCCGGTAAGCTAGAAAAGTGAAAATTTCAGTGTTGCTAGATGGCCGCAATATCTATTTGGAATTATAGTCACTTTTGCTTGCAGTGTCTTGGGTTCGACTCCAGAGACCCCGGAATATCTCCCATAAGTTAGCATGTGAAAACGCAATCCAGTGTGTAGACCAATCTAATGAGTTTAGGAAGCTGAAATTTTGCAAGATTATAGAACTTTTCTCATAACCAACTATAAAAATCGAAAATTTTAAAATTGTAAATTTTAGGGGTTATTTTAACCCCATTTGAACATTAAAGTTTAATAATATTTTAGGTACTACGGGATGGGCTAGGAAGCTGCAATTTTCAAATTATTTACAGAACAGTGCATTTGCACAAATAAACATTTCAATCTCTCCATATATATATATTGCGGCAACCGTTAAAAATCTTTAAATTTTAAAAAATTATAAAAATATTATTTTACTTCTATAAGTGTAACAACTTTAAAATTTGGCTCAAATGTGTAGCATTAGTACCCCATAATGTAGAAAGTGTAAAATGTTTAAAATTGCAACATTTGGGGATTGTTTCAAACCATTATTTTTACATTTGGGGAAAAACGAAAATCGCTGCGGAGGTGAAATCTTAATAATTAATAGAATATTTGTAATGATGAAATATCTGTCTGAAAAATTAATGTTTTTTCAAGGTGAGAGGAAATGCTTGCAGTATGCAAGCACCTTCTACTAGTATTTTATATCCTCCTCCTCCTCTGTAAGGAACGTCTATATAGAATGATACTTTGTGATACACTGTACACTTTCCTAACTTGTTCTTCTTTGACACATCTGGTGTTTTAACCGATTTTGCTTCTTTGACACATCTGGTTTACCAGGTCTAATATATATTTCACACTACCCAGTGCAGAAAAATTTTCTTTGAGATGCGTTTTTTCATAGAAAAATTAGTTTTCCTAAGAAAGGACGCTAATAAAAACAATCAGGAAAAGAAAAGCAAATTGGATAGGGCACATATTGAGAAGACAGTGTTTACAAAGGACGATCTTAGAAGGAAAAATTAGTGGAAGAAGAGGAAGAGGGAGAAAAAGAATAGGAATATTAGATAATATAAAGCAGGGATATAATACTTATAGAGGTATAAAAGAGGCTTCTAGGGAGAGAGAGAAATGGAGGCAGCGATTCAGTTAAAACCTGTCTTCGGACAGAAGCATGATGATGATGATGAACTTAGTAGTACGAGCATTGCGAGTTACCAATTATTATTCAAAATATCCTAGAATAAAGTACCCTTAATTGTTGCGAAATATTGTTCATCTCTACAGTGTCTATTAAGAATAATATTATCCACAAATATGAGATACCATTCGATTTAGTTTAACAGTAAGGCTGTAATAAGATTTTGAATGGAAGGAAGCTTAGCGGACATTGTAATGTCACTGGACGCCATATAGTGATTTTTTGAGACATATGGCTCACGCAGTATTATTTGTGACATTGGGCTCTACAATTAGATTGATATTAATCAAATACTCTAGAGCCATTTTTGAGTAAAAAAATTTTCCTGAATATCGCCCTTTATTTTTGTGCAAAATCATTTTTATGAAAAACTGTTGTGGCCACCACAGAACTTTCTCCATACCTGTAATATTTCTAAAAATTCCAAAGAGGTTACTTGATAATAAATATTTTAAGAAACTGCGAGAAGATTTTAGACTACAAAGAACAGAAATAAACTCGAACAATTGCTTTCTGATATTAGATATAGCCACAAAGCTTCAACAATTAAGAAAAGAAAAAGGAGAGTACTAAGACGTAACTAAGCGTCAATTGTTAACAATAGTCGTGGGTAGGTGGTGTGGTGGTGGCAGCTAAAAATATAAGATATCTCTTAAATATGGAAAAATGTTTCGAACAAAGGTTGTAGTAAATTAAATTTCCTACAACTTGTATTCCGATACATTTTTACATTTATCAAATAATTCAAAATAACGGATAAGTGACAAGAGTAAGCACCCACTATCACATACAAAGACATCATGGAGAAAATGGTCAAAACTTTTAGGGGACTTCAAAACGTGTATTTCCGTTGAAATCTCGAGGTCGAGATTTTTTTCATGAAAACAATACTTTCCCCTATACTACGTATATGGAGAAAGTAAAAAAATCTGACGTGACCTCCACATGACTTTCTCCATACCTGTAATATTTCTAAAAATTTCAAATAGGTTACATAATAATAAATATTTTAATAAACTGCGAGAAAATTTTACACTTTACAAAGAACAGAAATAAATTCAAACTCATTTTGTTATTGAATATCTCCAACAATTAAGAAAAGAAAAGGGAGCGTTACTAAGACATAACTAAGCGCCAATTGCTAACAATAGTCGTCGGTAGGTGGCTTGGTGGTGGCTGCTAAAAATGTAAGATATCTCTTAAAAAATTCATTTTATGGAAAAATATTTCAAACAAAGATTGTAGTAAATTAAATTTCCTACAGCGTTTATTCCAGTACATTTTTACATTTATCAAATATTAAAGCAAATAGTTCAAAATAACGGATAAGTGACAAGAGTAAAATTCATAAAATCAAAATTTATTAAGTTTATTCGAAGAAAGTGCAATATATCCCTCTCCTCTCAAAATAACGCCACATACGAACAGTTATTTCTTAAATTACCATGTCAACCCTAAGTAAATTAATTCTGATTAGCTCATAACATAAATTTCTGTCAAAATTCAATTTTCTATCTACATCCTTGATTGAGTTATTCGCGTTTTAATAACTTTACCCTCAGACCAAAGACTCAAAAATTAGCCTTTTATTATTATTTTTGTGTTCTTTTAAAGTTTCCCAAACCGTCCTCAAGTCCAACCTTTTACCTATGTCCAGGAAACATAGCTCGCAATCCTTCACTCGATACATTTTTTACACGCTCGGTTTGTTTATTAAACGTCCAGCGCACTCTTCAGATTTTCATACCTTTTCTATTTCATTAATATTAAATTAAGCTCATTAGTACTATTTTTTATCTTTTTGAATGTTATTTCAGCTCTTGTGGTATTCCTTCTAGTAAATAACGCAACGAATGTTTTTTGCAGAATATCATTTCCCTCTCCTTCCATTTTTCTCTCGTTCTCGTGTTAAAAGCCTTCAATACGCGCTTAAACTTATAAGAGTTGAGATAACAATAGGATTTCGAGGTTTAACAATGTAATTGGTAGGCATGGCAACATCCCGTTAAAATTGCAAGATTTCCCAAAAAGATGTGAATTACACGTTTAACATGAGTAATTTCGAACTGTAGGCAGGAGAACTTGAACAGAATAAGAAACCTTGTAATTGTTTCGTTAAAATGGTCTAGATCTTACAGCCGTGTGTCAACGATTTCTAATTTTAATGCCAAAAAGAAGATAAGCCTGCATGTCAAAAAGTCGAATTTTACTTTCTCCATATACGTAGTATAGGGGAAAGTATTGTTTTCATGAAAAAAATCTCGACTTCGAGATTTCAACGGAAATACACATTTTGAGGTCCCCTGAACACGTTTTGACCATTTTCTCGATGTCTGTGTGTATATGTTATAGCTTTATTGTGGGTGATCTAACTCAAAAACTATTAATCAGGTCCACGCGAAATTTTATATTTAACATTTTTATATATGTCAGAAGAAGAAATCGGTCAAACGGAAGTGGGTGTTTACTCTTGTCACTTATCCGTTATTTTGAAATATTTGCTTTAATATTTGATAAATGTAAAAACGTATCGGAATAAAAGTTGCAGAAAATTTAATTTGCTACAACCTTTGTTTGAAACATTTTTCCATATTTAAGAGATATCTTATATTTTTAGCTGCCACCACCACGCCACCTACCGACGACTATTTTTAACAATTGACGCTTAGTTACGTCTTAGTACTCTCCTTGTTCTTTTCTTAATTGTTGGAGCTTTGTGGCTATATCAGAAGGCTATGGTTTGAGTTTATTTCTATTCTTCTAAGATTTTCTCGCAGTTTCTTAAAATATTTATTATTATGTAACCAATTTGGAATTTTTAGAAATATTACACATATGGAGAAAGTCATGTGGTGGTCACATCAGATTTTTACTTTTATTATAAGGGGGATTATTTAAATAGATATGCGTAAGGAATGCATGCTTTGAATGCTTTAATACGAGAGAGGGAGAAAGAAAAGGAGAGGAAGAAATAATGAATGAGAGAGAGAAAAATTAAATGTTCCATAGATTAAAAATAATTTTGAGCGTAAAAGAATTGTGTACTGTACGCATCGCACAATTTCTATTCGCCCAAAACTATTTTTACCCTCTGGAACACTCAATTATGTGAATTTTATATTTATTGTGTACTTCTTAGTGCATATAAACGTTGGTTATATATATATATATATATATATATATAATATATATATATATATATATATATATATATATATATATGGATGTCAACAAGGTGTAGCTGAAGAAGGAGTAGTTCCGAAAGCTTTACGTTTGTGATGTTTCTGTGTTTTTGTGTTATTTTACGTGTGTCGCTTCGACATCCCCGGAGCCTCGCCAACCTGAAGTCGTCTGATTGGTGAGTGCTCACTGGGTTTCCTCATCCCAACACCTTGTTGACATCCATATATTCATTTTACTTTTCCTTTTCCGTAAGTTGTTATATATATATATATATATATATATATATATATATATATATATATATAATATCTTAGGGGAAAGGAAAGATAGTGTTGATAATGGCAACAAGGTATTGAAGGGAGCCCAGTGGACACCACATCGACGAGGCTGTGTGTGCAATGCCGTAACTAGGGCAGGACATCTGCCCCGGACACAACTAAATAAGGGGCGCAAAAATTGTTAATTGTAAGTTGTGTGAGCTTGCATGGCACAAGGACGGGCGATTTCACTACTATACTCGCTTCCGACATCTGTATAACAGAAACTATAAATTTCGATGGTGTTATTGATGAGTTTGCTGCATTAAAATCACGTAGAATAGGTCTTTAATATTGAAATATTTATACTTTCTGTATTTTAATTATGAATGTGTGTAATTATTTAGGTACGTAATTTTATTTATAATTATGTATATTTATAGTGAAAAATTACATCATTTAAAGTTTATTTTTATTTATTAATTATTTACCAAAAATCAATATTAAAAATATAGGTATTAGAGAATTTTTTATGGAGTTTGGTAGTTTGCCCCGGGTGCTAATATACGGCGGTGTGTGTGCACGGGCGCGCGTTTGAGTACATATGCATGTCTGTGTTAGTGTATATATATATGTGTGTGCGTGTGTGTGTACTTTCTTATGTAAGAAAAATAGTATTTCAACTCGGCTACAGAATACACACACACACACATATATATATACATACATACACATTTTTATATATACACACGTACACAATTGAAATTCGTAATCCAAATTATAGTTACACTACATAAACATTTTTTCCTTTTTTTCGCATCTGCGCTCAGACATGTTTCTGCCGAGGCCTTTGAACATCAATAAAATAAACTTTTCGCATTTTTACAAGCCTCAATTCTAGGTGTTTCCTATTCACTGCCAGTAGATGGCGCGAAGTTCAAGAATTTCTCCATGTAATGGCGTCAAGCGATACATCTATTCGTGTATATTATTCCTGAACAGAGTAGGTATAGGATCTCTTGCTACTCTGTGGGAGTATTTGTTTTTATATTGAAGAGCATTCAGTCTAAATGACTAATTACTGATTTATCTAATAAATCGTTGTGTAGTTTTATAAAAACACTTTTTATCTCATTTTTGGTAGTGTCTACAAATGTCAATGTCGTGATTTACTGCCAGCCAAGTGCTTATTGTATTCCTCGTAAAATTTGTATATGTGTATTTAATTTTAATTAACTTTATAGCTTTGTTATTGTCCTGGTGATTGGTTTTTCCAGAAAATATGTATTAATTCTACGGATTCAAATTTGTTTCCAGCATTCACCATGTCCGAAACTAAGAGCCCGTCTCACGTCTGTGTGTTGTGTAACGCTAAGCTCGTGTCCAAAGAGGCCTTACAGGAGCACTTCAGGTTTTTCAAAAGTTCCATTATGTTATAGTTTGCAAAGAGCTTTCCTGGGGCGTTCATGATAAATTTATGTTACCTTATGCGTTGCATGTAAACGTAATTTTTTCACGTTTTCAAATAAAACAATTATTCTTTAAAATCCAGTATAAATTGTATTATTTCTATTACCTCTACTTTCGCCAACTTTACATAATGTATAGTTAGTAAAAATTTATTCATTTTAGTATGTAAAAGAAGTTAAAGTATTATTTCGTTGTTTTTAATCATTTATTTCTTTTAATTATTCGAGTATGTAGCATTTACACTCAACGGAGATGAATTCTACTTTAGAAATTTGCATAATTCTAACATTTTTCAAGTAAATAACATTTCAAATTGTTATTTTTATACGTAGATGGAAGAAATTTGTTAGTATTCATAACCGCGATAAAGGTCATCTGAAATTGTACAATTTACGCAGTTCTTCTTCAGTCATATTGTTTGATCATAAATTATAACATTTTTAGACTGGTTTTGTTATTTAAATAACAGTTAATGGATGTCTGACTTTTAAATTAAAATTTGCTTATCATATATGCTATTTTTATTTTCCTAATTAGCTCGATAGATAAGACTTCTTTACTTCATGGCTATTATTGGTGTGGGTTTTTTGTAAATTTTTAAATGTGCTATTTTGGCAGTTCTTGCTTTTGTTTCATTTTTCTGTAAATTTCTTTTACTCACAGTTTGTTTGTTTGAGTCTGTTGAAGTTTGATTTTTTGTTGTAATGTTTTTTCAAGAACCAACTTTTTCCCCTGTTCTCCATTAAAATTGTCTAATTTCTAAGATATACACACACATTTATATATACTCTTTGCATTAAAATTATAGAACTTCATGAAATTGTGCTAAACATTTATCTATTTGGTGAAGGTAAAAATGTTTTTGTATCTTTTTTAATTTTATTTGAAGTTAATTGATCTCACAGTTAACTAAAAACTCACTATTTTTTAATATGAGACATTCTAGTTTAACATTTTGAAGTCTGTGGCTGTGCCAACAGTACAGCTTTACCAAGTTTAATGCTGTACTTATGACTGCAATAATTACTCATGTTAAATGCATTAATACTCACTAAGTAGTTCTCCACAGAACCTGTGCCTCAAATCGCCTTATCTATTTGGTATTTTGAGCGGTACAGAAATATGTTATGTAATTATTCAGAATTATTTCGTACTTTATTTTTGGTAACAACATGTAAACTTTAAGTATAAATGTAGACAGATGTTTAAATGGAGATTTCATCATCAAAACTGCTGGAGGAAGGTTCTGTGGATTCAAGTTTTGCTTCTTTTGAGTAAATACTGAAAACTGTTTGAATTATAAAATTTAAATAATTTCAAGTCATTCATTAAAGCTAAAGAAAGATTCGGGCATTTTTGAAGATGATCTATAACCTGCAGTTTGAGGAAATATGACACAAAGAAATTAGTAATTATTTTAGTCCAAGAAATTAACATTGTTCTGATTTCAGAAATTTTGTTGCATTTACTGTTAAGAAATAATAAGCTACTATGAAATATATTATGATCTATTACTGGATTGTTTTTTACAGAAAACATGCCAATCGAGAAATTGATGGAAAGGGACGTCCACGCAAAGCTAAAGTACCAGGGGGCCTTGTGGGATATGGGCCAAAAAAAAGTCCGATGGCATCACATCATAATATGCAGAGAGTCAACTTGCAGACACAGGCTATAAATAACGATGGATCTGCAACATCTCCAAGCAACAGCTCATCCTCTTCTTCTTGTAAACCTCAAATTGCTAACAATGCAGTATCACCAGGAGGCAAATCCCCTGGAAAGTCATCTACTGGCATTGTTTGTGATGTTTGTGGACAAGAGTTTGAAACTGTTACAATAGCCATTCAACATAAATTTAAAAAGCATCCAGACAGTGCCATAAAGCATTTTTGTCCTCACTGTGGTCAGCAGTTTCCCTTAAAGGCAAGTACTATATTGTGCCATTGTTAGAGATGTCAGTAGGCAACCATCATAACAAATGTTATTTTTATGCTAAGGCAACAGAAATTTTCATGAAGTTCAGTTGCATGAGTAATTGGGAATAGCATAAAAACTATAGACTTATAGAAGTTTATATTTTTATGCATTAATATTAATATATTATTATTAATAATAATATTATTGATTTATTTATTTAATTAAACTTACATAACTTTGATTCAAATTTATGAGTTAGAAGTTCATTAACTGAGATTTCCCTAGTGCATAGCATTTGATTCGAAAATGGATCAAGCTACCAAGATGTTGTCTTTTTAATTTTTCCTGAAAATGCAGGAAGAACAAGGAAAAATGAAAAACTCATATTCTAATAAAAAAAGAAAAAGGGAATGGAAAACATATAATTTTAAAAAGTTAGTTACAAAACATAAAAACATTCAGTAATGAAGTAACAAAACATTATACATAAACTCTCATCATCATCATAGGTAGTCTGTCCGTAGACAGGTCCGTGATTATTCTTGGTTAAACCTGGTTCTCCATATACTCCTATTTTCCGCTGTCCTCTTCATATCTTGATAACTCTCTTTCCCTTTCAAATCGTCTATCAGCTGAAACCTTTTCCTACCTCTTTCCCTTTTTCCATCTAGTTTTCCTTCTAACACGTCATTAATCATACTCTCTCCCTCTTCAGGTAATGTCCAACCCAGTTTGCTTCCCTCTTTCTAATAGTCTGTATAATCATTCGCTTCTCTCCTACTCTTCGTAGCACTTCATGGTTTTTCATCCTATCTGTTATCTTCAGTATTCTCTTCCAAGTCCACATTTCAAAGCTTTCCAAGTATTTTATGTCATTTTTTTCTTAGCGTCCATGTTTCTGCCCCGTACAATGCTATGCTCCATACGTAGCATTTTATCAACTTCTTGCGGATATCTTCCCTTATATTCCCCGTAAGTAGGTGCTTCTTGCTTCTGAAAGTTGCTTTTGCTTTTCCTATTTTAGTCCTGATCTCATCCGTACATTTTGCTTATCTTGTTATAATGCTTCCAAGGTATTTATAGTCTAAAACTTGTTCTAAAGGCTTTCCCCCAATACTTATGTTCGGATTCTCTTCTTTACCCGATATTCGAATGACCTTGGATTTTTCTGTATTTATTTCTATACCGTATTTTCTACCTGTTATCACTAGTCTATTTATCATTTTTTGTAGCTCCTCTTCCTTTCTTGCTAGAAGTACTTGATCATCTGCGTATTTTACTGTTCTTAAAACCCTTCCTCCAATTTTGAAATCCCCTGTGCCTTCTAACGCTTCTTGCATTAGACTTTCTCCATATATATTGAATAGGGTTGGCGACAGGCAGCAGCCTTGTCTTACTCCTCTACCGGTATTTATTCCGCAGGTGTCCACATTCTCAAATCTGACCTTTACAATTTGATTCACATATAGATTCCTAATCAGTTTCCTGTCTTTCCAGTCTATACCTATATCCTTTAATATCATAAACTCATATTACTGAATAGTTTTTGTAATACTATTTTTATTTAGGGTGGACAGTCATTAGGAAATTATACACTAATTGCAGATATTTACCTCATATTTTCTCCTTCGAAGTATTTAATCTCGTCTCGAATAATTTTGATGAGGTATTTAGTGTTTTTTTGCCTTACAGTTTCACTTTTATTCATACCACTCATTTTCATAATTGTCATCTGCAGCTTTTCTTGCAAAGAAAGTGAAACGACAGACTGTGGAGCTAATATTTCTGTATCTTCCTCCACATTATCGATAGAATCTGTAAGAATAACTGTTTGCTCTGCACCTCTGGACTGCAAAGATGTTCTTGTAAGTTCACAATCTTTATCCTGGCATTGATCTGTGTACACGAGTTAGTCCAAAGTTTCAAAATATTTTGTCAGTGTGAACATATATGTTTAAATAACGTCGGCTTCTAACTGATGTCCATTTGTCAAAAGTTAGTATATATTTCTCCCCATGGAGTATTTAGTTTGATTAATTTTTAACCATCTGACAGTGAATTTTTTTATTGCATTCCGTAACAATTTTTCTTACAGATTTAGCAGATTTCGGTATATTGAAAAATCCTCGAGCCGTTAATGCTTTCCTTTGATCATAAGAAGTGAAAAAAATATTAGAAGGCAAACCATCACTTGCTGTCATGCGAGCAAAAACCGCAGACAATTACTCATCCTTATTACTGCTAAAGAAACTTGATTTTTCCCCCTGAATCCTTGTGTATTACTTGTGGCATGAGAAAGACATCATCCAAAACATTTATACTTGCTGAATATGATTCTCTGATCAACATAACCACAAAACACTTCATTTTGTAATACCGAAAATACTGGTATTGATCGTTGAAATACTGGTATTTTACTTTCTCCACATAAGTACTATTTTCATGAAAAAAATCCAATTCGAGATTTCAACAGAAATACATGTTTTAAGATCCCCAGAACATGTTTTGAGTATTTTCTCGGTGATGTCTGTGTGTGTGACTGGAATTTTGTGGTTTCTGTAACTCAAAAACTATTAATCAGATCAACACGAAATTTTATATTGGACATTTTTGTTAAAGGAAAAAGAACTGATTACTGTATATACCTGAATATAAGACGACTCTGATTATAAGATCACCCCACATTTTTAACTCCTAGTGAAAGGAAAAAATGTATGCACACAATGACAGAGATTTATTATACTATTTGAGACGCAACTGTCTCATTTTATATTAATCTCTCATAATACTCAAAGTACTTGAAATGGAAAAATGATACGATACCCCTTCAGTGACGCTGCTGCTGCCAACAGGAAATCAAATATAATGCACTGGCAAAATGACAAGGAAATGCATACAACTACAATGAAGTGACATAATACAAAGTTGAAATATAGTAAGATACTTAATAGAAATGTCCACTTGGAGGGATAATAAACGATACGAAAGTAATCAACTCGCAGGGAAATCTTCCGCAGGCCCAGTTCGAGGCACGCTTCTCTCCAAGTCCTTCCTCGTTCCCTCTCCATCTCTCTCTCGGCTGCCCGTCCACGACATTGTCAGATCGGAAGTCCGCCAGTTAGCACTGTATTGCGAGAAGAGGGCACAGCACTCGCGAAAATCTATTGGTTAGATCTCACGATGTTAGCGTTCTCTTCTGGGCTAATGTCTGTTGCTATAAAAGGAGACACTCTGTATGTACGCGCAAAGCCGAAGTACGAGCGTTTGCCAAAGTGCATACGTTTGCAGGGGTGCGTCGTTTGCTGGAGTGAAAAACTGATGGGGAACTCGATAAATTGTCAGAGGGAAAAATACTGCACTATTGAGTAATAAACATTGAACCAATTGAAATAAGCAATTCTGATTGGAATTTTCAATTGAATATTTTGGAACATTAGAATTTCTGATGCAAATTATTTCTCATTAGCACATTTTAATAATTTTTTCATCTTCCTCTGCCCACAGAATGTCATCTTCTGGTCCATCCAAACTGTTATAAACACAACACTTCTTAAATCCATGGACTATTGATGCTGGTGAGATATTGTCCCATGCAGTCTTAATCTGTTTTCCCAGTCGACCCTTTGTTGGTTTTTTTCATTTTACCTGATGGAGTCAGAGGGCAATTCCCTCATAGCAACCATTCACTATAAAGGCACTGCAGGTGATCTTTAACACGTTCGCGGCGGCGAGACCCACCGGTGGGTCACAGGCGGTTTTCCTCGTGGGCGTCATGCCCCACCGGTGGGTCACCAGGGATCGGACGCACAGGCACTGTGTACCACCGGTGGGTCGCGTTGCCCTTAAAAATCATACCTATTTTTACGCAGGCACTTCTTAGGAAGTTTTCTATCTTTATGCCCACAGGGACGTTATTTTATACAGAATGTCAACATTTTATCCCAGAAATACGTAAATATTAAAATTTTGGAAAGTTTGATTATAAACATTCATATGCGCTTTTAAATTATTTTTATTTCAATTCAAGAAAATGTGAAGAATGATTTTATATTATCATAAAAAAACACCTCAAAAAGTGAATTGAAAATATAATTATTGATAAAAACATGCATCATTTACTATTAAAAAATACAATGTTACACTATAGGAAAAGATATATACAAGGGTATATTATGGAAAATACACTTATATAACATAGTTATAGACTAAAAAAATCAAATGCACTTTCAAATAATAATTGTAAAGATAATTATTTATAACAATATTAATCATATTTCATATACAATGGTTCACTATATATAAAATATGTATGTAAAAAATACAATGAAGTATACTTACGATCAATTGAAAACATAACTATTCATAAAAATACATGACATATTACATACAATGACTCTATAGAAAATGAAATACACTGGCCAATATATATTGAAAACATAATTATACATAAAAACTTACATGATATGCTGTAAACAATGAAACCATATATAAAATGATACACAATATAAAAAATAGGTAAAATGTTACACTACAAAAATAAAATACAGTTGCAAATATAAATAGATATATATATAACTGTTCTTGAAAACATTATTTATGTATTTCATTGAAACACGGCAAGCTCATTGTAGGCCGCCCATCGCAATCTTTATAAAATGTTTGCACTTTTTTCATCTTTGCCCAAGCTTCTTTTGTCCCCTTTTCTTCCTGAAGTTTCTCATAACAACTCAAGCATCTCTTTCTATATTCTCTCGCTGCCCCTTCATGTTTTCCTAAATGATGAACTTTTTTTTTCTGCCTGGAATGTCCCGCACCTTCATCACGTCCACTTCTACTTTCATCTACCTCCTTTTGTAGGAGCCCGTCAATAACATTTTCCCTAAATTTCAACATTTCCATTTTCTTATTTTGGCCATAGTTATTGTAAATGATCAAGAATTTACCATACATGTGCCGAGGAGAAGTTCTACTGCCACTTTTTTGTACCATTTCAGTGTCCTTCTAAGGCACGTGTAGTAAGCGGACATTTGGTCAGAAACATCCACATCCTTTTTAGCTTTATTATATGCGATCACAGATTGCGACTTCGTTATATTTCCCCCTTTCTTTTTTTGTGACCCGGAAGAAACTAAAATATCTGTATGGGCAGGTTTAGACGTAATCATGAGAACAGGTCATTTATCTTGCCATTTCATCACTCGCACACCATTTTCATTTTCTCTTGCAATAATTTCACCTTTTTTTTAGTTTTTTAGCACAGACGTCTTTGGGATTACCATGCCGATTTGATCTCAGTGTTCCACAAACATAGGTCTTCTTCTTCAAAAGGTCTTCACTAAGACCCACGCTGGTATAAAAATTATCTACATACAATGTCCTTCCCTCATCCAAAAGTCCCGCTGTAAATTGTAGCACTACCTGGTGGGCATGCCCAATTCCACTTACACCTGGAGTATCACTTTTCTCAACATAAACTTTTAGATTATAGGTACAAGCCTCAGGCGTGCACAGTTTATAACACTTCATCCCATATTTGTGAGCTTTTCCAGGGAGGTATTGTCTGAAAAAAAGTCTGCCTTTCCAAGGAACCATAGATTCATCTATTACAATATTTTCACCTGGAGTCAGTGTTGTTTGGAATTTTACACAAATTAGGTCTAGAAGTGGCTTTATTTTTGCTAATCTATTTGTATTTCCTATTGGATCAGCATTGTTACTGAAATGGAAGCACTTCAACAACAACTCAAATCTATCACGATTCATCGAATTTCGAATCAAATCATAGCAGTAAAGTGGTTTGTTTGACCAATAGAGTCTCATTTTTGGCAGTTGCTTTATACCCATGGCAATAAGGATGGCAATGAACTTACGTATTTCACTCTGATTTGTGTCATTCCATTTCTGCATCCTAGAACGCTTGCTTAGCACCTGAGAAGAGATGAACTGATTCACATATCTATTAATCTCTTCGACTATCAGGTTCAACACTTCATCATTCAAAAAATGTTTATAAACACTCACCGGCTCTAAGAGATCCATATCCACCTGTAAACCATCATCGCCAGAATAAGGGAATTGCTGAACACTATCTGCGCATGCTCCCCACACGTTTGAACCTCTGACAATATTACCACTGTGTTCTTCAGAAGATGATTCTTCTGTGCTGTCTTCTCCTGAAGATAGCAAGTCACTCTTCACCCAAATCCGACAGTTTATACGAATCTTCAGATTCAGAAAAACTAGACATTGCAACGTCTGAATCACCCATTGGTTCCACTGACGTTGATATTTTGTGTATGAATTATTTCCAAAGATTCAATATTTCAAACTGAACACAATGTCACTCGTACAAAAGTCGGGACAAAAATATCGCTAGTTCAAAATTTCCTAGGATAATACAGGTAAACAGAAGCCACCTATAGGCAATAAACCTCAGTCATTGTCTCTTGCGGTGGCTCAAATTTAGTGGTAAAAGATCCACGCATGTGCTAGAGAAGCGGTGCTTCGGAAAGAGAAAAACAACATGTGTTGGATTTTTTTCATGGATGTGCCGCTGGTGTGCCATGACATATAGTATTGAAACTGTTTTACGACGTACCATATACAGCGGTCTCAAAACCCGCATTGGTAGGAGGTGTAGTAGGCCGCACCACGCTCACGGGCAATGCAGCTAGACCACAGATACTGTGGGACATTCCAGAAACTACGGAATTCATATGTACAAAATAAAGGAGGCATTTTGCTTTTTCAAATGTTGTCTAAATAATAGACTGTATTATAGAGTGCGATTTCCCGGATGTATTTTTACAAATATACATATTTGTAAAGAAAATACGTCCGGGAAATATATTTTTGCGCATTTTATTACTAAATAATTATACTGACAAAGTTCTCAAAAATGCAATGTTTAATATTTTATGTCCCTATTTGTTTAATAACTGTAATGACTTTTTCAAAAAATATTTTTGTAGAAACTTCGTTGGAAATTGAATGCTATGCTGCTGAACAATATTAGTTATTCTACGTGAACCACGAGCTTTAGATAAATGATAAAAGAGATAATAAACTCTTAGTAGATGCCATTTACTTGCTCTAGGAATGCCAAGACATGTTTTTTTTGTAAAATAAATACATTTTAAAACAAAAAATATAAATTTAAAAAAATCTTTTTTTTAAATTTTACGCCCCTGGGGACAAACAGTAAAAATACCTTACGCCACAAATGTGTTAAAGGGCTTATTGACAACCACATCGAGCACTTGTAGTTGGTATGACCACCAGATCAGTATTGTGGTGTGATATTTTGGATTTCACATCATCCGTAAGATGTCCTCGAAAACCATCAAGAACTACCATTGATCCCAAACATCACTCAGCCATTGAATCATCAAATCACTAGTCATCTAGCCTTTTTCATTGCATCTGTAAATGATGACGGGGTAGTTTTTCTTTGGTAGATTCTTCCTTTTGAATATTACGAAGGGATGCAATTTTGCCCCATAAGCTAATACCAATAGCATTACTGTTACCCTTAATTTTTCATTTCCAGTGGTCTTAACTATCACTGACTTTGCCCCTTTGTTATCAACTGTAGTGTTATTTGGCATATCGAAAAATACAGCTGTTTCATCTGCATTCCCCATTTGGCTTACGGGATAGCTATGTTCACACTGTAAACGAATAATATAATGTTTATATTCAATGATTTTCTCAGTGAAATATGCAGGAAGTCTTTGCACTTACGATGTTCTTTGCCGCAGAGATAAGTCGTTCTGTTGTATAAACCAGATGATCTACCGCGTACTTGCCTTGAATTGCTGCTGTGAAATCTTCAACGTCAATGCCAATTCTAGTGCCTTCATTTGTATACTCTCCCATGAGACTGGCAGTCCACTGTTGCACTTTTCTTGCACAAATGTTGTTAACTGGTCATCTAAATTTTTATGACGTCTTTCCTTAGGCTCACGAAATGCTTTCCGATTTGAACTTGCACACTAGCATTTCCTGCAATTTTTTCCACCACCGCACATTTGCCTCGGTGACACCAAACCTGATGCACATTTGTTAGTTTCATCAATATTTCACCACTAAAAGTTTAAAGTTTGCATCATAACTATTATGCAATGATTTTGATATTTGTGAAGGTGTAGAACCTCTCTTCTCAACGTGGTCACCCATATTTTTACGTAAAACTGGATAGTTAACAATCATGAAGGCTAATTCACATGGAATTTACTACAGTCATAGATGGTTCATTTTTTCTTCGGTCAACACTATGATATCGTGACAGGATCAAATTACGTATGTTGGTGTAAAATCTTTTACCCATTCAACCTTATTATGTACGAAACCAGCTAAGAAGTTCCATATATATGCAGGAGTTGCAACTTTGATAATACAAAGAAGACAATTTACTCAGTAAACATCTATACATAAGTTGTGATTGTAAAAACAATATGCCAGGTGCCTATAGGTGCGTTTACACTATGCCTCAGAACAGGGCATGGGACTTGCCTAAGGCCAAGTTCTGGGGGACAGATCAGTAAACTCTCTGCAGACAAAGTCCAATGTTTACACCTCCTCTCTCGATTCCGAGACTTCTCACCCTGTTTCTGTTCGATCATGATGAAAGAAACCTCTTTTGGCGATCGTTTCTAGTGCTTTCTTTATAGTGATTTTTATGAAATTCTTTGAGAATTTACGAAAAGCATGACATTTGTTAAATATGTATTTTACGCTATCTTACGTCATGCACAAATCGCTGGAGATAAGACATAGCACATCAATCACGTACCTGTCGAGCATGCGCCCACGTTTTCATATAGTTCTTGGTTTTGTGAAAACTATTAAATATATTCAATCTTCTTAAAAAAAATATTTCAACTTTTATAAACATTTCATTCCCTGGATTTACTCCTCTAAATCTTATAGAGAAAAGTTTCTTGCAGGTCAACTTTTTCATGTCACAAATGAAAATATAAAATTTAATGTTACATATCTTATTTTTTTAAAAGACACTACATAAATCTAATAAAATTTTCATTTACACAGCCTTTATTTATAATCATTGCAGAAGCCACAAAAAAAATTGCCCCATTTTGTTCAATAGAAGTGTAGATATGACGTAAATATCAGAAATGCGCAGAATAAAAAACAAAATGTTTTATATTCTCAGGATAAACACCAAATGCCATAGCTGTTTCATCTAAACAGTTCTTTAAATTCTTATTTTTAAAGCGTTGGCTTCTCGTATCCCTCAAGACTGGCCTTTTCTTCCATTCGTCGATTAAATTGCACAGTGTCTTTCGACCACTCCATCCTGAAAATTTTCTCGTAGTTGTAGCAAAAGAATATGGGATATGGGATTCATCCAAATGATAGCTGCTCTGGTGCGAATTGTGGTGAATTCAAGTACAAGGCAGAGGAGGCATGCACAGTTAAGAAAATCCCTGTTTCCTGTTCCAAGTCCAACCATCTCGATGGTGGACCATGAACTCAGCCCTGGGACTGGATTTTGAAAACTGAATAAACCAAATATCACATGACAAGCCACAGAACTTGCTCTTGGGCTTGTCCCCAGCACTAGAAACGATCACCAAAAGAGATTTCTTCCATCATTATCGAACAAACTGGGCGAGAGAGGAAGTGTAAACATTGGACTTCGTCTGCGGAGAGTGTTTACTGATCTCAGCCCTCCAGAACTTGGCCTTAGGCAAGTCCCGTTTCCTGTTCCGAGGCATAGTGTAAACATGCCTTATCTCTGCCTTCGGCTCCTCTGTCAGTCACACTGTTACACACCACGCGATTATAAGACGACTAGCGATTTTTCAGCAATAAAAATTGTAACAAAACCTCATCTTATATTCAGGTATATACAGTAGTTTTTGGGAAAAATTGGTCAACCGGAAGTGGGTGTATACTCTTGTCACATCCATTTTCTTGAAATATTTGCTTTAACATTTAAATGTAAAAACGTACTGGAATAAGTATAGGAAATTAATTTTCTACAACCTTTGAAACATTTTCCCATATAATGCATTGTTGAAGAGATATTTTAAAAACAATTTTTTAGCTGCCACCACCACACCACCTACTGGCGACTATTGTAAGTACTTTATGCTCCTTTTTATTTACTCAATTGTTGGAGCTTCGGGGCTATATCCAGTATATGGTTTGAGTTTATTTTCCTTCTAAAGTCTTTCAATTTTTTTTCGCAGTTCCTTAAAATATTTATTATCATTTAACCTATTTGAAATTTTTAGAAATATTACAGGTATGGAGAAAGTCATGTGGTGGCCACATCAGGTTTTTTCATTGTGATTTTTCATATAATATTCTGTATACCAGTATTGCAATCCCTTAAATACTCATGTTGACTATTCATTGAATGGTCTGCCCAAACTCATCCTCTGCCATGTCATCATATTGTCAATACAGCTGCTTATGGAAATAAATTTGCCATTAGAGAAGAAGGTCTTTATAATGGATATTAGAGGCCTGCATACCCACAGTTTACCCGACCAGCAGCGAAAGTTGCGGGTTGGGTCAGGTATAGAGTGCTTCCATGCGGGTAGGGTCGGGTTTGGACACAAAAGGCACTTGTGCAGGTAAAGCGGGTACAAAAACTAGTTGTAATTCCAATTTAATTTGCCTCGCCAATGTAGGCACAGGAACTTTTCACATGCCTTTTGCTGCTAGTAAAGTCCACCCTCGCAGTCAGAAGTAGTGTTATAAGGGAGATACAAATTTGCAATTTATGCAGGTCTGCAGATCGCAGGCTTTGTGTATCATGTGTCAAAAAATGTGTCTGACGAAAAAATGATTCCTTTTATTATATAAATAGATACAAAGTTGATATTGACAAACGATTGTCGATTACATTTAGTAGAAGAGAATGTAGGGAAAGGGGTGAGAAAGAGTGAATAGGGGAATTATGTAGTACAATGTAATTATGACGGATTGGTTTGTGCGAGAACACTCCCTTTTAACCAGTTGGTTTTGCCCATTCATGCAAGTAACGTCTATCTTTGTGAATTCACTTTTGAAGAGACGTGGTTACATATAAGAGTGCCTATCAGCATTCTTTATATGTTATTTAACGTTCAAATAGATAGTATATTTCATCAAATAATCGCGTGTGAGTTGTATTACTTTATACTTTGTTTGCAAGAGAAAGGAATGACAGTCATTTTATAAAATTACATTGGTCAGTTATATGTGATCTTGGCTTTTGTGACAGAATATCAATATACCACATCCTTAAAAGGAACCAATACCAGCTGATTGAATGGTATGTAAAATTGTCAGTTATAATTTATTGCATCATTCAATTATAAATCTTAATTTTAATCGAAATATTACTTTTATCTGCCCTTCAGATTTGAACAATGATTACTGATCAGATAAGAAGGAAGCTTTTGAGGTTAGAGTACACTCTAAGAAGAAAAGAAAATACATCATGAAACTTTTAAAAACTTCAGGTAAAACTTATTATTTAGAAAATGTGGAATTTCAGCACTTGCATATAATTTCTGTTTTTCTTCACCCCCTTCTAAAGAGTGTGAAAATGTTAAAAACTGAAGAAAAGTATGAAATCTATGAGAAAGTTAAAGTAAGTATTGATGACATTAAAATGGAGAAGGGATATGAAATCTAATCCGTGACACCAAATCTGTGTACGCTTGTAGAGCAACCGATGAAAAGGTATAAAATGTCAGACACCTTAGTTTAGTTTATGGATACAGACACAGTAAATGATCATATTTCTCCAGACAAATTGACTGCATATATTGACTTAAAACTATCTGACGACATTACTAATAATTTTGACTTGAAATGGTGGGATAAGCAAAAGAATTGTTTGCCAAATTTAAATATTTTAGCGAATCGTATTTTTGCAATACCAGCGACCTTTCTTCGAATTTGAATTGGGGTTTAGGAAAATTAATGAAGTTTCTTATTCTATTCATCTTTTTCCACCTAGCATTCGAAATCTCTCATATTAAACATTTAAATCACATATTTTGGGAAATTGTCGGCTTTTAAATTGGATGTTGCCATGCCGACCACGTCATTGTTAAACTTCAAGAATCAATTATTTTCTCAACCCGCATACGTGTAATATATATGATTGCATAGATTGCCTTAAATTATCATAGGATTTTTCACGAAATTACTTAATCCTAATGGTATTGGGTTTTAATTTGGATTCTTTTGCTTATCTAAATGACTGTATAGATGTAGAGTAAGAGAGAGAGGGATGTGGAGAGGGAGATAGGAAGGAAGGGATATAGAATTGAAGTTACATAGAATTAGAAAAGGGCGGGAGGAAAGAGGTAAAGAGGGAGACAGAAAAAGAGGGAGAGCTATGGATTGGGACAGGAGGGAATGGGAGAGGGGGAAGAAAAGAGAGGGAGGGAGACAGAGGGCAGGATAGAGGGACAGGGAGGGAGGAAATATTATTGTTTATTTATTATTATTACTTCATTTTTGAAAAGGGGCTCATCATAGGGGAAAACAAGAATGAGAAAGAAATTCTCCCAAATATCTATTTTGGCAAATTTTATATCAGCTCTTACTCAATAATTACAGTTGTTATTATTCATTTCTAAGTTCCCCGTTGAATTTTAACATGCAATTACACTAGAAAAATAAACTAATTTTGTGATTATCCATAGTAATAAGTTACAATTATGTAAGATGTATGGTTTCAGTAGGATTACCATATACCATCATATGCTCCATTAATATCTCACTGTAATACGTCCTGAAAAGTTGGTCATCTTACTTTAATGGTATTATTCATGCAACTTAAGTGGATGCATTGAATTATAGTGGATAGCTTTATTTTTGGATTTTCAGTAGTATATGTGTGTGTATATATATATATAAATGTATGTATGTATATGTAAATTTTCAGTGTCCCTGCAAGTAAATGGTATTATTTTCATATCAGAGTACAAGTAAACCAGCCAAAGACATATTATTTGCTTTTATTTCTTAATTCCTCCTTCATATTATAAGAATAATCATATTCTGTCATCAAATTCCATTTCCTCATGTAAGTAGGAAATTGAAATTTTGTAAAGCAAATTCTCATAGAAATATTAAAGCATTTTTGTAGCATATGAAATTGGTTTTTGCACATTATGCATTAAAATAATGCTAAATAATTTAAATTAGGGGTGTGCAACATATGGCCTGTAAGCCACATCCTGCCAATAAAAGCAGTTAATGTAGGAAAGCTAAGCTTTGTTGAAAATGCATTCTTTGATATTTAACATTCTGTATTTTTTCATTAATATTTGGTCATAATACTTTTCTGGTGAAGTTGGTATTGTGAACTTAGTCAGACTTAAGTTTCACTTGAGTAAACTCCTATCTAGCCCACAATAGCACTCACAACTATGAATGCGGCAGAGGGCCATAGCAAGGTTGGTGTATGTGGTGCAACCTCACCAAGTGCCAAGTTAAAGGGGAGCACCATTCAAAGCCACAAGACTGATATTGTGAATTCTGGGGGGCACCAAATTTATCTGTGGCGCCTGAAATTTTCCAGCATTACTATGGCCCTGCCACTTAAAATGATTGCCTACCATTGTCTCAAATGCTTGGTTATAAGAAGTTTTTGTTATCTAATTGGAATTTCTGAATGGAGGAACTAAATTTTTAAAATATTTTTCTTTTTAAAGTGAGGTATTTTTGGTTGTTATGAGTTTATTTACTGCTAACTTTAGGGTAGTTTTTGATTGGCCATTATGTAAATTTTCTGAAATGAATGAATAATTGCCATTTTCTGTTGCTTTTAAAAGCAGTTTTGGATAATGTCATTTTTGTTTTTATTGCATGGAGAATGATATTCAGCTATGCATTATATGAATTAAAAATAGAAATCTTAATTTGCCTAAGAGAGACAGTACAGGAAAGTAGGGCATGGGTGGGGTTTACCAGATGTCCTGCAAAAGCCGAACATGTTAGGCTTTTTCTCCTTTCGTCTTCTGTCTGGCCGGCAATTTATAGGTAATGATTTTGTCTGACTTTTTAATCAGGAATGTACATTGATGCCCCCCTTTCTTTTCACTTCTATTTCTTATACTAATTGCTAACTAAGTAATTTTCAAGTACAATCTGTGGATGCATTTTTAGTTGTATGTTTCCATTCAACAATTGCAACAAAGTAACAAATTAAAAAAATCAAAATTTAGTGTAGTGCCTATAAAATAATTTCTTTTTGGAAACTTCCAAATAGCGACAATTGCAATTAGTGAGTTAAGAGTAACCTTTGTATTATACAGAGGACTGCTCATTTTGGAAGTGAATTTTTGTGTGAAAAAAGTGAAGTTTGAGGACCAAAGTAATGTCTTAAGGTATGCCAAATATATTTTACAACTGTGCAGACAATAAAGAATGTATTTTAAAATATCGAATAAATATTAAACAAATTACATTAAATTAAGTAAAGTCATATTTTTACATTACCTTTTAGTAGGAAAAATGGAATGTGTTAAAATTTTCTAATTTTCACAACTAAAAATCAGGATCCGAGAATAATCTCCAGAAATGGGTTATACCAATAAATATGGCATTGGTCTAGCTTTTTCATTCTATGTCCATCTTTTCCACATTCCCTGTTATGTTATTTAACCTCTGTTACCTGGTAACCCTAGGCCTAGGACACATTAAGTCTTTTATAGAAATTTGTTGAGAGGGTAATTTTGATTCACTCTAGTGAGTATTGTAATTTATTATAAAGTTTAAAACTCATTACTTTGTGTCCTTTGTTGCAGACCTTCAGATTATCATGAAACCTCAGAGGGTTACTGCTACTTCATGTATTATAACTGTTTTTGGAATTTAAATTTTTTGTTAGCATAGCTGTCTTTGGTGTTTATAGATAGCTTTCTTGTTTTTGTTCAACAGATCAATCGGGATAAACATCTACAAGTGCACCCTAGCACGCCACCCTCACAGCTATTTCCTTGTCAGGAATGTGGGGTTGTCTTCTATAATGCGCAAGCTCAGAGCTACCACTTCAAATCAACTCATAAAAGGTTTGTATATTGATTCCTGAATTGTGCTTAGTATTTTTAATGATGTAATTGATATCACTGTAGTAACTCTCAGAGTTGATTCAATAGAAAATTATCAATCTTCCCTTATGGCTAAAATCAAATTGGCATAAATAAAGATAATGAAGACCAGATGTGTATTTCGGCTACAAATAAGCCATCATCTCTGTAGAGCAGGGGTCATCAACATGCATTTCAGGGGATGCATACAGCCCCCAGGGTGATTTTGTGCAGCCCTCAGCCTTTCAGGTAAAATTAGGTCATTGAGTGATTACCTGAATTAGTATCTTTAACCACAATAAGAAAAATATGCCATCTTACATCTGTAACATTTTATTTGAAAATTAATCATATCTTCACTTAGAAAAAGGAATCTGAATTTAACAATCTTTTGTATTAATTACATTTACTCAGTAGTAGACAGCCAACATACCACCTTTGTATATTGGACTCATACTAACTAGTTGCACAATTTCCACACTTTTTAGTTTTGATTCTCCACCTTAACAACGAGAAGGGCAAAACTCATTCGATGATGGCTCTTTAGCAGGATTCTGTAGTATAGTTTGTTTCTTCAACTATTTTACTCTGTTAAGAAATTTTAGATTATGATTCACAAAATTCAGTCGTATCTCTTTTCATGTTGATTATATTTATTTTTCTCGATTTGATGTTTTCAAGTTCATCGATATTTTATTTGTTACATCAAACCTCAATTATCTTGCTTTATGACAATAAACTGAGGGAAAAAATGTAATAATATTTTTCTTGTTTTAGATGTGCAGCCCTCCCCACACGTGTTATCATATGTGGGGCCCTCGCCATACACTTGAAGAGTCAGTGTAACCCACTTACTCTTAAAGGTTGGGGACCACTGTTGTAGAGCCATCAATGGTAGTCTAATAAAGAACCACTGATGTTGGCTGTTTTGTCTTCAAAATACTCATATGGTCTTTCTGTTATATGGCTATTGGAGAAATGTATATTTTCATATTCCTGAGTTTCTGCTAAAATGATTTCAATTTAAATTTTTTCTCCATTTATTTTTCATGGTATAATTTTCTAAAACAACCTTGTAAATGTTAAATGAAAAGTTTCATTTTATCATTTATATTAGAAAAAGATTGTTGCTGTCAGATGTGGCCATTTGTTTTCTTTTTACTTTTTAGAATTGTAGCAATTTTCAAACCAGTTGAAACTCCTCCTCCAAGCAAAAAGATTCGGGTAAACAATGCAGGGGAAGCCCAGTCGGTGTACTACTGCCACATCTGTGGATATGAATACATTATCAAATTCAATTTGCAGAAACACATAGAGAGACATCACCCTGAGAAGGAACGCAATGCTATCCCAGAGTAAGTTTACATCAGCATCCTCTTTATATAATTTTTGCATAAGTGCTTTTATTTTAACTAGTTTTTCTGTATTAATGTATTATTTATGTTCATATGCAGATAAAATTTAAGCTTTTTTAATTTATCATCATCATAACCTCTTGGGTAGATTCAAACTCCCAAACCAAATTTGTCCTGACCATGGCCTTTCTCTTCATCTTCTCATACCCATCTCTTGTTTTAAACCATCTAACATTCCTTTTCTCATCCCACCTCTTTCTTAGCATCCTTCCTTCTATGACTTCCTTCTACATACCTTTGCTGCTCAAAAATTGACACATTTAATCTGCCTTTCCCTTATTACTCTAATAAGGCTGCTATTTTCCCTTAACTTCTTCAAACTTCCTCATTAGTTTTCTCTCTGTCCAACTAATAGTTTATAGTCGATACCAGGGATCGACAACCTTTCTCTCTTGGGTGCCACTCTTTTTCAGTATTCACTCTCTGTGACCCTACTCATGTGCCACTCTTCAATTAATTTTGCCCTTATTGCTTACAAAATGTGATTCTTATATTGTATGGAATCCTTAATATAACTCTGTGTACTTACAATATGAAATACAATAGAAATATAAGTAAAACTTTTAAATCCATATTTTTTGTAATTTTTCTTTGAAATATTGTGCCATGTAAAATCTCTTTGCATGGTACCTTTTGACATGCATGGCATAGGTTGCTGATCACTGGTCTACTCCACACCCACATCTGAAGCGCCTTTAATCTGTTCACATCGTTTTTTTCCAGAGGCATAGCTACTGCCTGGGCAGCCCAGGAAAAGCTCGGAGGCCTGCAAGTGATTTAATGTTGAGAGTTTGAACTTGCTGTTCTTTAATCTTACTGTATATGCCTGACAATTTTGAACCATTATTCTTATTCTGGAGAGGCTGTATGGTATTGAAATTTAAACGTCTATCCGGTATGCCAAGGACCCAGAAAATCCACATTTTATGAAGAAAGCAAAAAAAGATGAAATACAATAGGTCAAGAAAGATAAGCCCATTCTGTGTAAGAAGTAGGTGATTCAGCACTCAAATGTTTTGTCAAGAAAAGTATGGGGCACCAAGAACTGAAGAAAAATATAAATAGTAAGGTCACCCAAAAAAACAATTAATTTCATATAAAAACTTTCCAGTGAGCATGAATATACATTAGGGTAGAAGAGAATCATGGGAAGAATTAACATAACTCAACTGAATGTGTATAAGGAATGCTCGGATGATGCTGGCAAAGGAAAAAACCAGTTTTGCAGAAGGATAAGAATGTTGATTTAGATGAAGAAAGACAAACCCTGAAATAAATGCTTAGGGACCTCTGATAGTTGGTCTCCTTCCCATAGTATGATACAGCTTCGTCAAAGCTGGGTCAGTTTGAGATTTTATTTTTATGGTGATATAAGTCGGTATTCATGTTCACGGCCAATGATAATCATAATTTCTACTACATGGGGTCTCCGTTGTATGTTGGGGTTGGTGACCACAAAAGTGCAACATAATATCAAAACCAGGGAATTTTTCCCCATAAGAATATTATTACATAGACTTCATCTATGCAACTTAATGCTTAAGGATTATCAATAACTCTATCAGCGGATGGGATATTGAACCCTAAAGCTTTTAGCATTATTTTCTTCTTCATTTGTTTTCTGATCTTTGAAGTATGTTAATTGACTATGAGTAATTTTGATAGTATCGAGGTATCATATGCATCCCAGCTCGATTTGACGATGCTAATCACGAGCAGCATGCTTAGAGACGGAGATATGTGCATATGAATTCTTTTGGGTGAAAACTTCAAAATCTCATACGTAAATCACACTAACAGAGCATAAAAAGCACACCTAGATATGGAAATACTATTTAGTTAGGTTATTTACCCTTTGAACCAAATATGAATGCTATTGAAAAGATGTTCAAGTATGGCGCTATGATGTTTTTAGCCTTTCCACTCAAATTCTCCCCCTTGGCTACAACAATTTGTAAATAAATTTAAGTTAATTTGTAGTAATTTAAATTACCGTATTGTCCCGAATATAACATGATGTTTTTTCCAAAAAATGAAATTTTGAAAGTAGCCCCCATGTTATGTTTGAGTAATAGTAATTTAAAAGATCGTAAAATCGTGTTTTGAAAAATCACCGTACATTCCACACGTCTATTAAGTGATACTTGATACATTGTAAACACATTAGGCATACATACTAAAATGTACTTGGAAAGCATCTGAAACAAAAATAGATCGAGTTCAGTCGGCGGCTGAACTCCTCATTAGTCATTGAGTTGAAGCTATCAGTGCATCGGTGTATTCTTGGTACCTACCTTAGCGAGTTTTTACCCATCCATTATTTTAAAAATGGGTGACAAAAAGGATGTTGATCATGTTGAGAAAAAAGGTTCTTCCAAATCCCAGGTTAACAGAGGAATCCAATGAAGTTATAACATGAATTTTAAAATAGTCGTAGCTCAAGAGGTGGAAAAAGAAACACTATTCAAGCTTCGAAAAAGTATGATGTTCCTGAAGTAAATATACCTATGTCTATGTACAATTTTCCAGACAAATGTAACATGGAGAATGTAATAGAAACCCAAGCATACTATACTAGCATTTTAATTCGGCATATATTTTAATATTACTATTATTAACAAGTGTGCTAAGTAAATGAATAAATAGATATACTCTTTATAAACTTAGCTCTTTTAACACTGATTTTATTGTAAGTCTTACTGTAACAAATGAGCGAGTTTAAAAGTAAAATCAGTTTAGCTATTTTTCCTTTTCCCTCAATTTGCACTTTCCTACAATTTACACTTTTTTCCCAGGTCCCTAGAAAAGTGTAAATAAGAGGTTTTACTGTGTGTGTGTGTGTGTGTGTGTGTGTGTGTGTATATATATATATATATATATATATATATATATATATATATATATGCAGGTGTCTGCTGGGCTTCCCTCAACACCTTGTTGCCACCCTCATCACTACCTTTTCTTTTCCTTAAGTTTATATATATATATATATATATATATATATATATATATATATATATATACATACATACATACATACATACATACATATATACACACACACTCCCTGATTAACACTCTTAATTGGTGCCAGAAAAATCAAGCGCTAACTGAAACCGCTATTCGGAACACATACTTCTATAAGAAATGACGTTATAAGATTTAATTCGTTCCTGAGATTCTATTAATAGAAATGAAAATAGGTAGTATAATATAAATAATACATCAAAGTATTCTTTGTTAACCATATTACGTCACATAGAATAGGTCGTCGTTTGCATTGCAATTATATTTAAAATTGAACTATAAAAATTTGAATATAAATGAAGAACAGAATGCATTTTATGGAATATGTTGATCTCACATTGAATAAATCGCATAGGAGCATTAAGGAATAGGAATTAAGAGTAGAAGAAGATAACTGCGTCTACTTATATATACAGGGTGAGGTAATAATCACTATTCAGCCACAATTTTATTAACAAAGAAAATTGGAACATAATAACATAAGCATCATGACTGAAGATATTCAATTAAGAGAAAGCAACCAATAAGACGAAAACAAAATCGTAGATTATCACTCATGATCTTTTTATTTAAAGGGAAAATATAATTTAAACAAAGTTCACTCTATATTTTGATCTACAAAAGTGTACACAGAAACATCAAGCAACTGCAAATACTGATGTCTTGTGTTGTAAATGCACAATGCACAGTGGACTTTGTAAATTACACCAGAAATTTTGAGGAGCATTAATGTGGAACACATGAGTGCAATTCGGAAAAAGGTATTAAATTATTTTCAGTATTAATACAGAACAGCATTAAGTGGTCTGCATGCATGGGAGAGGGGGAGGATGGGCGTGTGTGTGGAAAGTACACGTTCATTTTTAATCTTTGGCACTTTCTAGACCAGTGGTTCCCAACCTTTTTTTGACTTGGTCACACCTATAACATCATGGATAAAGAGAAATTTAAAAATAACATATTTTGCCCTCAAAAGTCCAAAATAAATTTTGATTTACTACACCTGATTTAGAACCATTGTAAAACTTATTTGGCTTTAAACCTTCTTACACTTAATTATCCTGCACCTTGAACATTGTAAAAATTATATGGTTTTCAGCTTTCTTACACTTTCAAAAAGCCATGTAACTTTTACTAATGTTCAAGGTGTAAGATAATTAAAAGTGTAAGAAAGTTTAAAGCCAAATAAGTTTTACAAAAGTTCTAAATCAAGTGTAGTAAATCAAAATTTATTTTTGACTTTTGAGTGCAAAATATAAAAGTTATTTTTAAAAAATTTTATTATTATTTTATTTGAACATGTTATTTATTTATATTCCCAATACAGTGAGTCCCAATAAAATGTTACCACTTTTTGAACAGGTACTGTCAGTTGACACACAGCATCACACTATTTATTAGTACATATCTACAGATGCTTAAAAAGGTCCACATTCAGCAGCCACGCATTGCCTGCAATGTGCTCCATCAGAATGTCCAGCATAGATGCAATTCTGCAGAAATTTTTAAGCCTATGTCAACAACATTGTTTGTGTTTCTCAATTTTTTTTAAATTTCATGGCAGGCACATTATCCTTTACCATACCCCATTTAAAAAATCAAATGTGTCCAGTACATAATAATAATAATGTTCTTTAATGTAAACAGGGTTCCCCAATTACATGTGTTACAATAGATTTCTGAGAAGCATATATGACCATGTCCTCAGCAGGATTCAAACCTGTGACCCTTACATTGGGAGCTAGACACCCTATCCACCTCTCTTCCATGTATAATAAAGTATATGATTGCAGTCTCAGTTCTGTGGCGTTATGTTTCAACTCCTGTGACCTTGTCAAAATGTGGTTACTTTCTATTAGGACATTCTATATATGCCTGATGTTCTTCAAACTAATAGTAATTTTAACTTTGGAATTTTTGTAAAATATTTTGAAACATGAATATTTTACCCATGTTAATGGTGGAAAGTATTTTAGGGGAAATATAGTATATAGTTTAATTTTTCTTTTCTTAATGTTGCTCATTGATAGGATATTTCCTAAATGCTAACAAATTAAATAGTAAACTGGCAACTGTATTATTTTAATATTTTAACCTATCTTTATATTTTTCAGGGGTATAATAAAGTGTACAACATGTGATGCTCTATTTTATAGCAAGAAAGCATATGAAAACCACAATATGTACCATCGCCCGGATGACCTCTATGTTACCAGTGAGGAACAGAGGTAATATGTAGTTATAGAGTGCCAGAAGGTATTAAACTCTTAACATTCAATTTTTTTAGGTTGGCAGATAAAAAAACAATAAATATTGAATAAAATGAAAAGTTTAATAAGCCTTTGTGATCTTCTCAACTATATATTACAATTATATAATTCCATTAGATGCCTGAGGAGTAGAATGACACCTCTTGAGTTATAATGTGAGTCATTCTGTCTCTAGCATGTAATTTGAAAGCAGTTACAATAATGGAAAAGTGAAAACATGCCCAAGAGAAAATGTTCAATGTTTTTTTAAATTGCATCATACCTCAGTTTGAACATTAATATAGTGGTAATGCTGTGTTTTGTAGCATGTATTTATTTAAGGGATCTCTTCCTTTGCCTCATGCTTTCATTTGAAAAAAACGTGAACATCATAAATGTGGATCCTTCTATCCAGTGTTGCAGGAATATATAACTACTTTAAATATTATGATCATTATGTTTCTCTTTTTATCATCTTTTTACCCTTTTATTGCAAATTATTAGGTTATGCTTAGATTTTTCTTGTTGGTTATCCAGCATATTGCAGCCCGGGTAGAATTTAACATTGACACTTTCCTTTGTGTATAAGAAACTGAGTTAGGAATGTCTGCCATCTGTTTGATGCCTTACATATCATCAAAAATTTTTTACTTTCTCATATACATAGTATATAGAAATTGTAATTGTGAAAAATTCGACTTCGAGGTTTTGATGGAAATACACGTTTTAGGTGTCCCTGAGTCTATAAAAGTAGTTTTTTCCATTCTGTCTGTCAGTCTGTTCACAGTTCTAGGACCCAAACGCATACATAAAATCAAATGATATTTCGTATTTATGCAATATATCATATTTTGCAGACCCTTTATTGATGAAAATGATTTTGAACAAAAATAAAGGGTAGTTTATTCTTGGCGATTTTTAGAAAAATTTTATTTACTCAAAAATAGTTTCAGAGAATTTGATTAAAATCAATCCAATAGTAGAGCCTAATGTCACAAATAATATTACATAAGCAATATATCTCTAAAAATCACTATATGGTGTCCAGTGACATTACAATGTACGCTGAGCTACCTTACCTAAGCCCTATGATATCACATTTTCACCGCAATCCACTCAAAAATCTTACTACAGCATAGACAGTTAAACTAAATTAAATGATATCTCATAATTGTGGATAATATCATTCATAATAGACACTGAAGAGATGAACGATATTGCACAACAATTAAAGGAACTTTATTCTAGGATATTTTGAAACAAAATTCAATTTACTCAAAAATGGCTTTAAGAATTTTGATTAAAATCCATCCATTCGTACAGCCTGATGTCACAAATAATACTAACTAAGCAATAAGTCCCAAAATAATCACTTTATATCATCCAGTGGCATTAAAATATATGCTAAACTATGGTTAACTTTGATTTATAGGTGTTTTTCTTTTATACGTGTACACAGTCGACCAAACGTATATATGTATACTTGCTGTGTGACCTGGCATTGCCCGGGTGCAATTCGGGATTACACAAACTTATATACCCTCGCACCGCCAGCCCGCTCAACATACAAAGCATTGCTTCTAAAAATGACCTACAGAGAAGTATTTTGTTCCGTAAAAGGGTTCTTGAAAAAATGTCATAACTTTCGATCAGACTATATTCATATGTCTTTTGTACGTGAAACGTATTTACACTATAGGTAAAAACGTTATTTGCCTTAAACACGCTGTATATTCTGTATTTTTTACGAAACCTTTTTGTTGTGATGCTGAACAAATTAGTGAAAGAATGTTGCAAATTGGTTCAGCCATTCTCGAGTTACAGACAGACAGTAATGGATTTCTCACCAGGGCTGTGCTGCACGAGAGTGGAGGGGGTTAAGAATGGTATCCAAACCTACTTTGGGGCCTGCCCTGTCGCCTAAAAAATTGATTAAAATCGGTTGGTTTTTTCCAGACAAAACAAATGACAGTATGTCACCAAAATTTACCCATTCAACGATTTTATGCCATAAATTCTCTAATTGTGATTTTGTCGTATATTCCTTTCAAATAACAAGCCTTTTCAATGAATGAATGAACTATACCTATACCTGAATACGTGTCTGAAATATATGCCGAATATGTACAAATGACGTGTTATTTAACGAATTGGAGAACTATTGAATTTTAGTTTTGAACGATGATGTTAAGTGAATAATTATTACGTGAATGATTCCCAAAAGGGAACTAAACTTTTCTTGTCTATTGGCGAATATCATTTTGCAGATTTCAAAACATAATGTTGGCCGTTTTAGCAGATGGATTAAAATTACAACCATATGTGTTATCCTAAAACAAAAACAATACCTAAAGGAATATAGTCAGATGTCATGATAATGGATGGATGTCAAAAGAACTTATGAGAGATTGGTTACACATTGACTGGAATATAAGACCAGGAGCGCTATTAAGAAAAAGAGGGATGCTTGTATCAGATGCCTTCAAAGGACACAACTCCTGAAGTTAAAGATTCAATCAATGCAATGAACGCTGACCTTGTAATAATACCTGGAGGAATGACATCACGGCTTAAAGTTCTTGATGTTACTGTTAACAAGCCATTTAAAGATAATTTAAAAGGTTTATATTCTGAGTGGTTAATTGAGTGGATATCACCCTATAACCCCAATAGGAAACCCACTATTTCAATTCTCTACCAATGGATCAAGGCATCATGGCAACATATAAATACAGAAGTAATTGTGAGAGCATTTAAGAAGTGCTGTTTATCCAATACCATTGATGGAAGTGAAGATGATGTTTTGTGGGAGTCTACAGACAAAGTTCAGAGTGATAAAGATAGTAAGAGTGAGGACATTGACAAAGGGAGCATAGGGGGTGATAATGACTGATGTAATATGAAGACCTATGATATTCAAGAAAATTATGAGACCCAATAAAATTTTTGCTAGTTTTGTGGAATTTTTAATTTTTGCAGGAATCATATGTATAGATCATAAAACCTTTTTTCTGTTTTGACAGTTCGGAAAAGGGGAATTGTCTTAGATTCAAAGTCGTCTTGGATTCGGGTAAATACGGTATATGGTAAGAAGTAATACAATATGTTTTATAGCCTGTTTAAATCGTAATATACATTTTGGGACACCCTGTATAAAACATACATTTCAGTCCTGACTCCCCAACTGGAATGCACTTCTGGTCTATTGCTTCCTCCAGTCAAGTGGTTAACCAAGTACTATATTTTCCTGTGTATAAGATGTATCCTTGAGAATTAGGCTATTTTCCAGTTTTAAAAATTTTTTACTCATAAAAACACATTTGTTTGGATAAGTATGTACAAGATTCATCAGTAGTTAAGAAAAACATAAAGTTAATTATTGGTTGAAAAGTTTAATAATTTTGAAAATACACCATATTTACTTGCATATTAACCTCACTTTCATTTCCAAATTTTTCATCTCCAGAATGTGAATGTGGCTTATATGCAAGGAAAAAAATTAGAAAAATCCAAAAATTTGAGATAATCCTTAAAATCCACTAAATGAGTGAGTGAGTGAGTCATTGCACAGAATGTGACATATAAACATTACACATTCACCGCAACAAATAAGAAAGGGAAAGAAATATTATTATTATTATGGATGACCGAGTTACAAATATCAGGTTTTGCAGGCAATCACTATGGTAACACCAGGAGCATGCAAGAAAAATGGCATACTCTGGCCGATGTCAAGGCATCATCACAGTTTAGTCTCATATTCCAATAATTCTATCGTAAGAAACATTTTGGTAGCGTTTCTTTCAGTTTGAAGGTAATTGCGATTTTCCATTACTTTCAGCTTGTAGCATGTTTGGGTGATCGGTTATAAATAATTCACCAAAACAATTGATAATTATAAATAATAACCATAAGAAATGAAGAACAGAATGAACACAGATGTTTGAAGTTGTATGCACCACATAAAAAATCTCTCTCTATACAGAAAACAGTATCATGAGAATTTGAAAAGTGTGTACATCTAAATTTAAAATGAAATATCTTATCATGATTTAAACCTTGATTGTATAAGATGCAGCACTATTTCTGGACACATTTTTGTGACAAAAAAGTGCATCTTATACTGAATTTGGATATTTGAGGAGGAGAAAAATTCTGTACTTGACCAGGAATCAAAGCCAGGTCTACTGATCAAGTACAGGATTTTTTTCTTCTTCTCAAATGTGAAATTTCAGTTTAAGATTTATGCGCACATGCATAAGACATCATTTCCTCAACTTTCCATCTTGCATCTTATGCACAGGAAAATTCATTAGCTTTGTTTCATTACATCATTTCATTATTGGAAACTCTTACCAGGAGCAGGAATAACATAAGAGGCATAGGAATTGGTTACAGGACTTAAGAGAAAGTGAAAATATTAGTAAATACTAACAAAAAATAAGATCAAATGTACATTTAATCTAAAAATTTATGAATACATTGAATAAAATTATAAAGCAATACCTCCTAGTGAACTCTTGCTCCTTTGAATTGGCAGTGGTGTGGGTTGAGGTGGCAGTAGCTACATAAAAGGCAGTCAGGATCTCTGCAAGTAGATGGACCTGACTTTGGTTCTTGTAGTATGGGTTGGAAAGCTTCTTGAAAAAAGCATCAATCTTCAGAAAATTATTCTCCATCAATTATAGTTTGTTTTCTTACACTGCTCTAATTTAACTTTAAACACATGCAACAAAGTGTAATACCTCCAAATACGACTGATTAGTCACTTGAAGTCATATCCAGTATAATTACAGCCTAAGTTCACTTGCTAAGTAGGTTTTTGTTTCACTTAACCCTGTCACAGGGAAATGGGTTGGGTTTAAATGTTCCCTCCCTTATTAAAGCTTATTAATTTACTACAGTCAAACTCGGATATAACGAGCGCCACGGGACCGTCTAGTTTTGCTCGTTATAGCCGTTAAACTTAATATCCGTGAAGGCAAAAGCATGCATGCGTATGGTGAAATAAGACATAAGAAGTAAAAGTGAATATATAAACAGAAAGTTTATTTAGTAAATTTATGGAAAAACATAAAAATGAGAATAAACTAGAAAATTTAAAATAAACATTTGTACATATAAAATTTACTCACAGCTGCATCCTTAATCACTCCCCTTTTTAGAAAAATAACTTTGAATGGTAGCCTGTTTCATAGATTTCACTTTGAAGTCTCTTAAGTTTCCTCTTATTACACTTATTGCACTAAAAACACCATCGGAAATGTCAATGTTTTCAAAAAAATCATTTAATGTTTCCGCAGCATCCTGAGCTTGAGAGTAAGTTGGCACGGCTTTCGTCGGGATTGTGTCTTCGACACATTCAACAATGTCTTCATCACTGTCTGCTGTGTTTTGTACTGTCTCTATTATTTCACTCTCCGTAGGAATTCCACTGGTAATCAAATCATCATCAACATGAACAAAATTGTCAATGTCATTTACATGGTCAAAATTCGCAATTCCATTTTCTTTAAGCCATTCTGACAGAGGTAGATCATCTTTTTCAACGTTATGGTTATCAATCGAAAATTCTCCCGATATTAAACCAGACTTCCGAAAACAGTTTATGATCGTTGTAGGTGAAACATTGTCCCATGCATCTGTCATCAAATGAATTGCATCCAATACAGAGACGTTGCCATCTAAACCTCTTTCCCTCCTTTCAATCAACTGTAGAACAAAAAATCGCTTGAAATGGCCTTTAAAACTTTTAATTATCCCCATGTCCATTGGCTGCAAAATAGAAGTCGCATTTGGAGGCAAAAACACCAGTTTTACATTGGATAACTCCTGCATATGTGGGTGCGCAGGACAGTTATCGACAAGGAGTAAAATGTTTCTATTTTTCCTCCGTAACTCGTTGTTCCACTGACTTACATATTTCTGAAAAATATTGGAAGTCATCCATGCCTTTTTATTAGCTGCATATTCAACGGAAATCTTTACATTATTGAAACAACGCGGCTTTTGTAACTTACCAATAACAAAAAGTTTTTTTTTGTCACTCCCATTCATGTTTGCGCACATTAAAACTGTTAAACGATTCTTAGGTCTTTTGCCACCAACACATCTGTCACCTTTGAATTTAAACGTTGCATCAGGCATCATGTTGTAAAACAGTCCTGTTTCGTCGGCATTGTAGATGTCTTCTTCTCTGTAACCTTTTCGACACTCCTCCCAAACACTTTTCACCCATTCACTTGCCGTTTTTGAATCTGCTGACAGGGCCTCTCCACTGACTTTCGCATAAACAATGTTATGCCGATTTTTAAAACGATCGAGCCACCCATTATTGCATGTGAAGTTTTCATGTCCTAACTGTTTTGCAAATTTATCTGCCTGTACCTTTAAAATGGGGCCGTTGATGGGGAAACCAGCATTTCTCTGCCTCTTAAACCACTCCAGAAGTGCTTGATCAACAGTACCCAAGTCGCACTTCCTCATTTTCTTGTTCGTTGTTAGGTTGTTCTCTAGTGCAGATAAAATCGTTTCTTTGTTTTTCCATAAGGTTGAAACCGTAGACGACGATAAATTAAATTTTTTGCACACTTCAACATTTTTTTCACCACGTTCTAACTCTCGAATAATATCAACCTTTTCGTGAATAGACAGACACTTCCTTTTATGTATGGACATGTTACTCGTTCAAGGGCAAAATCTCAACTGATTTTTGTGATCAACGCTACGAACTTTCTTTGCAAACTGCGAGCATACCAATTCCAGGAAGAGTTAATGAGGAGACGGATTAAATCTGGGATTTCCCATCTTTACGTGGGAAAGGGTGTTGGGTGCATTCGGCTGAGCGACGGGGGCGGGCGCCATTGTACATGCCCTTAGCCCCTTACCCCCCTTCCAAACACAACCTCCTGGCTGTAAAAGACCTGGGGGTTGGGAGGAGAGGACAAAGGACCTCCGCGGGTGCCACTGTACCTGCAAGTTGGGAATTCTTGGTTTGGACGAAAAGATTATTTTTTAACAACAACGCCGCGGTCTTTAACCTCCCCGAGGGACAGGGTGTAGAGGCTGGACTCGAGAACACAAGGTTACATATCTTGGGTCACTATGAGGATTGAAGGGGCTGACCGCCACCGCGTTTGAGACAGTGAGAAGTGGTCGAAGTTTGCTCGATATATCCGTGAAGCGTGCTCGTTATATACGTGAAATATTTGTATGTAAATAGTCGTAAACTTATCTTGGAGGTAGCATTTGCTCACTATAGCCGTGACCTCGTTACAACCGTGCTCGTTATAAACGAGTTTGACTGTATATTATCAGTGTATTTTTACTGAACTAAGTCTGTTTTTTGTTGAGATTTAGCTTAGCAGAGGCATTATTGTTATAGATTGTCATTAAATTGTCATTTTTCCAGAATGCGTTATGCAGCTTCTTTGGCATCTAATTTACATAGTATTTATTTCGGTGTATAATTGATATGCACTAAATTAGAATAAAATATGTAACTGCATATTCTGAAGAGCTCCTGCTGTGGCTTGCTCTAGTTTTGACCATTCATTTCTGAATGAAATATATTGAGTTATTCCTTTAAGGAAAAATGAGGTCTATCTTATGGTTCTTGGATCCAAGTTGATTTCTGTCATTTTTGAGAAATAGTGATATTATGTGATTCAGTGCTTTTACGAAATCAGTAGTAAAAATGTCACCCTCTTCTTTATGATGATACTATCAGAAGTATCCAGTGTTTCTCAGGTTTCTGATTCAATATTAATAAAATAATATTTGAGTTTTTATCATTCAACCTTTTATTACATAAAATTCCTGTTTTATGACATTGTATGAAATTCAACATAAAAACTTCAAAGTGTGATATTATTCTCCTAAACTTCTCTATAAACAATATTTTTTGTTTTTCCTCTAGGAGCAAATATGGATATTTATTACCATTATCGACTCTGAAGCATCCAACATAAACTTGACCCTATGCAAAACGGTAATTTTAAATTTAGATTAACAACTTGGAATGACTGACCTTGAGCTTTATTACTGTATTAGCCCAAATACAGTAAAATCTCGTTGTAACAAACACCATAGTAATGAAATATTCCATAAAACGAAATTATTTTCTGTCCCCTGCCAATTTATTATGTAAAAATGTTTCATTTTAACGAATATCATTGTAACAAAAATATCAGTTTAGCACGATAAAAATTCATCCTGGTACAAAAAAATATGATCATAACAAAGTTTGTAAAAAGAAATTCTTTAAACAATACAATATGCACTTTTTGATCTGTACTGGGTTTGGTTTTTAGCATCTGGCAATGCTGCTGTGAAATATCAGTCCAGGCAAGTGTATTGGATGATTACTCGACTAGCAACCAATAGGCAGATTCTTCACAGCTCCATTGGACCATTCAGAGAAAAATTATGGACTCTTTTAAGAAGTAAACACTAATTTGTGGTTTCTTTCTTTATAATTATTTTGGGTACTTATTTTCCGCAGGACCCTTATGTGGCGCTGTAAGTGATGGGAAATGGAACTACATGGAGTCTGCTCTGCTTCGGGAGGTTATTTTTTCCGAAACGGGTTAGATAACGTTGGTTCATTATATTTACGTTTAAAATTTTTAATAAAATGAACACATTAGAAAAAAACTGATTTTCTCCAACCGGGTTGGGTAAAAACGTTAGTTGGTTATTTCGGTTTATTTCCAAAAAAAATTAAATGAACACATTATTATAAGAAAAACCTGGAACTACTGCATGGAGGTTGTTATTTTTTTCCAACCAGGGTTTGGGTAAGGTTTTGTTCGTTCTATTTCCATTTTAAAATTTTTAATAAAATGAACACTAAATTATATAAAGAATGTTTGCTTTTCCTCCAACCGGGTTGGGTAATGTTAGGTTGGTGGGTTCGTTCTATTTCCCTGCCTTAAATGAATGTCACCCTCCATACTAGCGGCTCAGTGGAGAGATCCACATATTTCATTTCCAATCACGGCGCCATATAAGGTCCTGCGGAAAATACGTAAGTACCTTATATTGTTATATGTAGCCATCGTTCTAACACTTTGGCTAAAGCATAATATATTCCCCTTTACTGTGGCGCCACAAATGACTATGATGAATTATCTGTAACGATTGTCAATCGATCATTGGACAATCAGGGTCTGCCTTGGGTTTGCTGAGGGAATGCAGAGAAGGGTGCAGGGAGAAAATCAAACCACATCCGTTCCTCAGCACTGCTTTATTCCAACCAACCTCTCTAATGGGGTGTATCGAAAAAATCAAAAGTTTGAATTTGAATTAGGCACTATGCGGAAAAGTTGTGGGACCATAGTAATACCTTGTACAAAACATTTGGGCTCGATCGAATAAATTTTGCTATCCCCGAACGAGCTTCAAAGTTTCGAGAATTTGACTAAAATTGAGGTTTTGTATAATAAAGCTCGGATGGACTTTCCGCGAGTAGATTTTGGTACATGTGCAATCTAAAGTCACTAAATACTAGGTTAAGCCTAGTCAGAGACATAATGAGAGGTACTTTGGGGGTTGCTCCACCCCCTCAAAAAGTCTTAAAAATTTCGCTGTTTTTCACCCAAATGCGACATTTTTCAGTACTGGAGAGTGCAGCTCTTCGCCCGGTTCCTATAAGAATAAAGAAGAAACCGACTCAGAACTCACCACGAGAAGGTGGCTGCACACATCTAATTCCGCCCTAACCCATCCCAACCAGCCAACCAATGATGGGTTTAATGCCTACAGACAATGACAATTGTATTGGTAAGTAGCAAAAATGAGACTTGTGAAGGCTACTAGACAAATCGTTTGAAGAAACAAGTGTTTGTTTAAGAAGTGTCACTATCAGTGTCAATGCCTCGAAACTGTATTTTGGTGTCAAACGATGGCATCACTTGCCTTGATCTTAAAGCATTTTGAATTAAGCCATCACGATTTTCAGCTCCGCAGACGCTTAATGAAGCTTTTGTGACCTCCTTAACTGTACGCTCCACAGCCTGAGTATGACACGGAAAAGCGTCACACAATGATACCTGGGAAGGATCGTCGATAAAGGAGCGAATTTACTCGTCGGAAAAGCCATGTAGGACTGGTGGCTCATAGATAGTACAGTACAAGTGGTCCAACATCATATTCAGGTCTCATAGGAAAGCAGTTAGCAGATTGTAAGGACCTGCCAGTCACAAACTTTAAACTCATTAAAGTGGACTTACCTGTTCTGGACTCCAGAAAACTCAGTAAAGACCAGCAATATCTTTACAAGATATGCCAAGCAATCAACTCAGGTGATTGCCCAGTGGAACTCTCCAAGCGAGATCCTGGTCCAATCAGTCATGCCAGATGGGTCACAACTGCAAACAGAATCCTGAGATTATATATAAGCAACACTAAACCATCTGCTAACTTAAAAGTAATTGTCACTTTCATCTTAATTGTGTATGCTCCCATGTGGTTTGCAGACTCCTTTGGGAGTGCATCAGCAAAACATGGTTCTTCCCGATGAAGTATCAAGCAGTTATTGATCCTGTCATTGCGCACAATGCTTTTTACGCTCACCCCGAAAACATCTTGATTGCAATGTTGGGAGATGAGCAGCGAGATGTTCGGGTTTTGGCCTTGTCTCGCATCTTAAAAGCAAGAAGTGAGGCTCTTGATACACCTGCTCACACTCGCACATTTAATGTGCCCTCTATTAAATAGTAAATTCGCTCCTTTATCGACGATCCTTCCCAGGTATCATTGTATGACGCTTTTCCGTGTCATACTCAGGCTGTGGAGCGTACAGTTAAGGAGGTCACAAAAGCTTCATTAAGCGTCTGCGGAGCTGAAAATCGTGATGGCTTAATTCAAAATGCTTTAAGATCAAGGCAAGTGATGCCATCGTTTGACACCAAAATACAGTTTTGAGGCATTGACACTGATAGTGACACTTCTTAAACAAACACTTGTTTCTTCAAACGATTTGTCTAGTAGCCTTCACAAGTCTCATTTTTGGTGCTTACCAATACAATTGTCATTGTCTGTAGGCATTAAACCCATCATTGGTTGGCTGGTTGGGATGGGTTAGGGCGGAATTAGATGTGTGCAGCCACCTTCTCGTGGTGAGTTCTGAGTCGGTTTCTTCTTTATTCTTATAGGAACCAGGCGAAGAGCTGCACTCTCCAGTACTGAAAAATGTCGCATTTGGGTGAAAAACAGCGAAATTTTTAAGACTTTTTGAGGGGGTGGAGCAACCCCCAAAGTACCTCTCATTATGTCTCGGACTAGGCTTAACCTAGTATTTAGTGACTTTAGATTGCACATGTACCAAAATCTACTCGCGGAAAGTCCATCCGAACTTTATTATACAAAACCTCAATTTTAGTCAAATTCTCGAAACTTTGAAGCTCGTTCGGGGATAGCAAAATTTATTCGATCGAGCCCAAATGTTTTGTACAAGGTATTACTATGGTCCCACAACTTTTCCGCATAGTGCCTAATTCAAATTCAAACTTTTGATTTTTTCGATACACCCTACTCTCTAACTCTGTTACAGCTCACATCCTGCAGTCAGCCTTTCCCCCTACCTGAGCACCTCCCACCTCATAGTCCACAACATACCGATGCAATATGAATATAATGCGACCCCGAATATAGTGCGACCCCAAGTATTTTGAAAGGAATTTTAGAAAAAGACGAAAAACATTTAATTTTCTCTATTTTGCACATTTAAATTACCTGTAAACTCATGAATTATGTACTAAAGGGGGGTAATGTGACGCCACGTTTAGACGGTCCTCGTTTTCTAACGTTGTGTCGCGACCCTGCGTGAAGTTGTGCCGGTGCTGTGGTTGCTGCAATTTGACCTTGATCTATTTTCAAGTCTCCTCAGACCCTTACCGAGTATATTTTTACAATGTAGCATCGTAACATGAACGTCCAATTCACTTACAATGTAGCTATTATAAAAATATGCGCTGAAACACGCGTCATGAAACGCGCCGTTACGCAGTTATTTTTTTAAAGATACAAGTATTCGAATATAGTACGAATGATCTCCTCAGACCCCTACCGAGTATATTTGTACAATGTAGCATCGTAACATGAACGTCCAATTCACTTACAATGTAGCAATTATAAAAATATGCGCTGAAACGCGTCATGAAACGCGCCGATACGCAGTTATTTTTTAAAGATACAAGTACTCGAATATAGTGCGAATGCGACTTTCAAAGGTACATATTGAGGAAAAAAACATCGCACTTTATTCGGGTCAATACGGTATGTGCAATGTCACCATCCTTCCCATGGATGTATGGAACAGAAGTGGGGGAATGATAGAGGGAAAAACTGCAGCACTTACATTGCACTTAAATATCTTTAATTTGTAATACAATATCTTTTTTCTCATGCTCTAGTCCAACCAGTAAAACTGCAACCTCATCTACAGTTGGAGCATTAAATTGGCATTAATGTGCATTATTTGGATCTTTGTCTTCTTGAATTATTACTTTATAGTCATTTGAAGATGCATTTTGTAGTGCATGTTTGAATTTATTATTTGTTATTAGCATGAAGCATTTCCTGCAGCTGAAATGCAATTTCTTTCCGTACACCAAAATTACTTCTACAGTGCTGATTGTACTCTTCTTCAGAGTTACCCATGAAGTAATTAGAATAAATTTAGGGTCTTCATTTGGCAAGGGAAGCAATGGACCTATTTGATAATATATGTGACCTTGAACTTTAAAAGTGGTTATATAGTCTTGCTCAAAAAATGTTACTGATGCACCAAAAGAAGTCATTTGGGAGCAATTATTTTACTTTTGTATATTAGTCAAAAAGTTATTTGAGTCAGAAGAATGACCTCTAAGAAGGTCCCTTAGTACAGTTGGAGGTTCCAAAAGAGGTGGTAAATGTACTTGATATAGCACATTCCAGGAGTTTCTCCTGCCTATTTCTTCAGGTAACAGAAAGGGCATAATAATATCATCATCTAGCAAGAAAGGAAGAGGAACTCCAGAAAATGATAAATAGACTAATAATAACAGGTAGAAAATACAGTATGGAAATACATGCAGAAAAATCCAAGGTCGTTCGAATATCAGGCAAAGAAGAGTATTTGATCATAAGTATTGAAGGGAGGCCTTAGAACAAGTTTCAGACTACCAATACCTTGGAAGCATCATAACAAGAGAAGCAAAATGTACGGATGAGATCAGGACTAGAATAGGTAAAGCAAAAGTGGCTTTCAGAAGAAAGAAACACCTACTTACGGGGAATATAAGGGACGATATCTGCAAGAAGTTCATAAAATGCTATGTATTGAGTATAACTTTGATAATTTTAAATTATTTTTTAATCCAGATACATACTAAAAGGCACAGATGATGACGCCATAATCATAACACACAAAATATCCTAATTTTTACGTAAATTTTAGTGTAACATATAAGCTATTGTCTTAATGATGATTATAGCTATTGCTTAAAAAGGGCGATCTGAGCCATGAAACTTGAAATTGAAAAACTTGGACGCGAAGCCGATTGCCAGATAATTTATAAATTCCGGATAGATGCCTTAATTTAAAAAAAAATGAAAACTATTATCTTATATAAATGGGCTCTGTGTAGTTCAAATGCTGTCGCATTGGTTTATTTACCAGTTTATATCTTGGTGTTCATAAAATGCTATGTATGGGGCAGAAACATGGACGCTAAGGAAAAATTACATCAAATACTTGGAAAGCTTTGAAATGTGGACTTGGAGGAGAATGCTGAAGATAAAATGGACAGATAGGATGAAAAACGATGAAGTGCTACGGAGAGTAGGAGAGAAGCAAATGATTATACAGACTTAGATAGAGGAAGGCAAACTGGGTTGGCCATTACCTGAGGAGAGAGAGTTGATTAAAGATATATTAGAAAGAAAACTAGATGGAAAAAGAGAAAGAGGTAGGAAAAGGTTTCAGCTGATAGATGATTTGAAAGGGAAAGAGAGGTATCAAGATATGAAGAGGACAGCGGAAAATAGGAGTATATGGAGAACCATGTTTAACCATGAATAATCACGGACCTGTCTATGGACTGACTACCTATGATGATGATGATGTTGGTGTATGGTGATTTTTTGATGCTTGCAGTATGCAAGCACCGACAACTTGTATAATATAATTTTAGAGATATAATATAGGATATAGATATAAGATAACTTAACAACAAAAAAGTATTTTCAATTTCAATACTAAATTTCTTGTTTTATTTACGGTTACCATAACTTGATAAAAACCAAACAAATCATAACGTCACAGATTTTTTTCTGGAAAATTATTAAAAATCTGTTTTCATGCCCCTAGCTGTTAGCTACCAATTACAAAATTTATTCAGATGGACGACATCATTTGTTCCCAAAATTCTGAGAGAATACATAGGTATTATATTATATTTTTGAAGAAAATTTTTACAATGTTCCAAGACCATTTTACTCACAAATCCCATAAGTGAATTAAAAAAGAAACTTAGTGGGTCAATGGTCAATCAAATCAGTTAAAAACCTTATCATAGCACTGTACTCTTTATTGTGGTTAAAATGAATATCTTTTTCTAAAACATGAGTTCATTAGCTTAGTGCTTACCCTACTCCCAATTTTAAGATTTTGCAAAATATCACTCTTGCATTTGGGGGAAAAGGTAGAAAAGAGCCATTAAATTTACCATTCTTGACCAACATCCTTTTCATCTCATCATCTTTTTTCTCTCCACTATCATCTCATAAAAATTATTATATTTCTACAAGAATAAATTGTATAAAGTGCATAATGATTATTACTTATATTTATGTAATGTATTACACCAAATCCCGGTTATAATGCCGTCAGTTATACCGCGGATTTGGATATATTGTGGGTCTTCCCTTCTCCACTTTTCTTGGAAAGAAAGTCCTGTTGTAAATACAATTGTGTTCTAGGTTATATTGAGGTCTTATAATGCGGGATGCAGCTCCTCTCCAAAAACCTGCATTATAACTAGGGAGCTATGTATATAAAATAAATGTGATGTAAACTAAAAACATATTATTTAAATTAATTTTAACGATGATTATAGTTTTCGCATGGGAGGGTTTGTGTTCCTCTGAAGGTTTTATCAACAACTTGACTGCAAAGCATGCACAATAATTTTCATCATAAATCAGAGACAATATAGCTCTTTGTGCTACCAGTGAATTGCTGGCTGTTTAAGCAAAGACTTGTTTACACAGGCTCCTTACCCATGAATTTTTTTCATTTTTTGGTAATGATTATTAGTAAATCCCTTTAAGTTAAACTTTGGCTTATAAATAATTTACATGTATGTTTTGATGATTGCTTTGTCCTATTTCACTGGCTTCTCTGATTGCTTATTTAAGGATGCTTTCCTTGAGTAACTTAGTCATTATCCTGAAAATGTCAAGTGAAAATTTCAAATTTGTTGGATCTAAGTAGATCCTATACAAATATATATAAGTTTATATCAATTTAAAACTGAGCATTATGTATAAAATATTGGGAAGTGGCTTAGATATTTTTGATGAGCTCAGGATGATACAGATTGGTGGTCTTAATCTAGTGGTGCTAATTTACCAAGGAATGGTAATTTAACAATAAAAATCATTTTTGTATTTCCAGCATTGATGTCTCAAATACACTTCTGAAATGTGAAAATATCCAAAAACCATAAACTTGAAAATTGAATTGAAGTATTTGATGCAATACTCTCTGGTGCTGATTTAAATAACATGAATCCCCAGTTTTGGTCCTATTGTTTCTCAAAAAGTTTGCTTTGATAATGTTACATCATGTTATGTAACTTGACAAATATTTTATAATTGATTCAAATTTTAAAGGTATATTTATAAAATTTTTCCTACCTTAGATGTACATAGTTTTACACATTATTCTCTTTTCCCAATGATATTTTAAAAAGTAAAAGATTTTATAAAACCACTTAATGAAAATTTAGCGTATGACAGTTGATTATTTTTTCAGTTTTCATACCTTGTAATTTATTCCTTCTTTCATATATCTGTTATTCATTTAAATAGGTCAATTCTGATAAGCTACATGATTTTATTGTCTGAAATTCTGTATGGTATTGGTCCAAAAGTTGCTGGATTTGAGATTTTTTATCTCTAACTTGGAAATCTTTATTGTGTCAGCAGTTGATCAATTGAGGTTTATTCATATATAATCCATAAAATTAAACTTTAATTTAGGCTGCAGACTGTTAGTCGAGTGGACCAAGATTTTGATATTCGTCGAGTACAACCCGGACCTGATAAATTCATTCCAGTGAACAGACCTAGGCCATCTCGTGTGAGCTTATCAATGGTGAAGATGGAATCCAAGAAAAGACGTTCAAGTCAATTGAAGAGCAAGCGATGTCATTCCCAGGTGAGAGAAATTTAAGCATTTCCAAGGGACTTGACTCTTAATTTGTGCTTGCTTTGTTGAATACAATTTATAAAAAATTAAAATTTCATCTACGGTTAACTACTCCCACAGATTTATTTGAGAATGATTAGCTCAACCTATTTTTCCAAAAAATATCATCATCAATAGGTACATAACTGAGGAGACTCCAGAAGTGTTTGCAAATATATTAAATCATTCTAGGATGAAAAGGGGATGAGAAATAAAAGATAAGCTTAAGTGACAAGTTAATGGTTAACCCTTTGTCGAGTATGAACATACTATAAACTGTCTATATTTGTAGGTCCAATATTTGTGATTTCAAGTATTCACTTCACTTCTTCGATAAAACCCATTTCATATTTGCATATGGTGATCAAGTGACCATCATGTAAAAACTCTGTGATTTGCATATCTCTTCCACAGATTGCATGGATAAGAGGGTGATATTGTACTTCTTCTCTGTGCTATATCGTGATGCTGCTTCACTTACATCGACTGACATGGACAGTTAGCATTTTGCCAGGGTGAAGACATTATTGTGGAAGAAGTGAACAGAGACCATATTTTTACTGATTCTGAAAGTTCTAGTTCTTTGGAAATAGAAAGAAATTGCAGCATCCATATCTGATTCTATAGTTGGCAATGAACTACACTCTGAATGGAAAGATAGTCTGCATTATGAAATGTCTAGTGATTTTGAGAGAGACAGGGAACCAAAACATTATTTGGATACAGGATCAGATTAATTTTTATACCTTAAATTCATGTTAGGAGGTGACAATTCTTTCAGATATTTACATATAACATGAATAAATTTTTAAAATAAGCCTCCCAGTTGCCGCTGTTTCACCCAAAAAATCTGCATAAACTTGTTAAAACTGAAGGCAGGAAAAAAGTGTACGCCTACACTGGATGCAAGAAAAGATTAACTCCTTCCAAAAAAGCCATTGAAACATCATGTCACTTGCTTGTATGCAAAGTAGGGTGCTTCTTACAGTACCATCAGGATAATGAGGAAGTTGGAAACTAAACAGATTTCAAGGTATAAATATTATAATTAATAAAATTCAATAAACATTTCTAGGAAATTTTATTAAGGTTCATCAAATCATAGTTATTTTTAGTTAAATGTAGTTATGTTCATTGTGTGTGCCATTTGCGAAATAATGTCAAAACTGGGGATACTAGGCTTTTAAACTGGGTAGTTTTGTCTAACCCAGAGGTTCTCAACCATTTTAGGCTGGTTTACAAAGAAAACAGACATATGAAATCATCCTGTCTGTGTGTATGTGTGTGTGTCCCCTGCTAACAACTTTTGCATCACTGGACTGATTTTCATAAACCTTGGTATGAGGCTCGTGCTGCCTGGGCTATATTTTATTTAGCGAAGGTTGAAGTCCCAGGTTCGATTCCAGGAATGTTTTTCTCTATTTGTTTTACATAGGAAATCTCAAATCAATCATGCACAGATGTTTTATTTAATATAATAAAATATCTTAAAACTAATATCGGAGTGAGGTTTGTACTGTTTTAAGGGGGAAAGAATGTAGATTCTAATTTTTATCACAGAATTTTGATAATTGATCGTATTTTCTTGAATTTCTACTAAAACATAGCATTCTTGCATTTTAAATCACATTTTATTAGATTGTTGCCATGGAGAGGATTATTACCGAACTCTGATTGAGCATAGATGAGTGTTCACTCATGGGTTATTTTCTTTTCCACTCGACTACCCTTCAGCAGTGGACAGTTGATCTGTACATATTAGCGTATATACAGTAACATTTATTAAATTCGTTCATTTAAAAAATACATGTAAAATGTAATGTCAGAAAAAGATTTTGACATTGCATTTAGTATTTTAAACCTGATAATTTTTCTCAATCATTGATAAGCTATGAATTACAAAAATTATCTATGGTATGAGAATTTCCTGGAATGACTAACACATACTGAAACATTTCCTGTCAATATAAGTAATCAACTCAATACGTCAACTTTGGGAAACCACCCTGCATTAGTCCTGGTTTGGACTTCTTGTTTATTTTTGTATCACCAAATCCAAAACGAAAATGTTCACATACCACCAGAGTGAGATTGAAGGCAATTTAAATTCAAATATTATAATAATCTTATGTGCCAACAATCATGCATGTAAATTTGTAATTGAATTAAGTAAATATAATAAAACAATATGTTAAGCTATAGGCAAAACCATGTTTTTAATTTTTTTTGCATAACATTTTGCACTAGCTAGCATACCACAAGTTGAGAATACCAACCAATGGTATGACTTTCTCTTTTGGCCACTGCCTAGTCATGCTTTTCTTGATCATTGGTGAGATTTTTGTTTTTCGATTCGCTAAATATGGTAATTTTTCCCCATTAAGAAATACATTCCATATTTGCAATTTTTCCATACATATTTGCCATTTTCCATATTTGGAATATCTTATTTCCATTAAGGAAATAAGTCTGTGTCAATCAAAATTATTTTATATGTAATGGCAGCTTTTACAAACAACCTGATAGTTTGGCTATGTATTCCCCTCTATCCCCCTTACTAGTAGAAATGTTTATGAATGAACTTGAACTTAAACTTTTTGATAGTCACTCATTCCTACTCTCAAACATCATTTAAAGGTTTTGATATGTAGATGATATTTTTACTTTCTCCGTAGACGTAGTATAGGGGAAAGTATTGTATTCATGAAAAAAATCGACTTCGAGATTTCAACGGAAATACACGTTTTGACAATTTTATCGATGATGTCTGTGTGTGTGTGTGTGTGTGTATGTGATAGATTTTTGTGGGTGCTCTAAGTCAAAAACTCTTAATCAGGTCAATGCAAAATTTTATATTTAACATTTTTATGAAAGTCAGAAGAACGGATTAGTTTTTGGTAAAAATTGGTCAAGTATTCTAACTTACGGCTCAGTACCTGATGATGACTCTGATATTTGAAACCTAGTTAGTCATTTTTATTTTTTGTAGTGGAATTTTCTTTCAATTAATTTGTTTTTACAATTTTTTTTTTAATTTTCATGATTGAGTTCCACAATGTGACAACTAAAACAGTTGGTTTTGGTGAAGAAGCAATATTTATAATAATAGTCAATTCAACAGGTCTTTTTCATTACTTGATTTTAAATTAATATATAAGGTATCACTCATTCAAATACTATTTCAAATATATGATCATCTTGGCAATTAGATTTTTATTTTTCTTCAGAATAGCTGAATTGTGCTTCTACAATATCATTTTTATAACAGGCTGCATTCATTATATGATCTAAGATTGTTTAAATTCTTTACATTCCAATAATGTCCAGTTTTCTATTTTCTTCTAAGAAAACAAGAAAAAAAGCCAGTATGCAGTCTAAGGGGGATAGCAGTGATGACAGTGATGAATCTGATACGTCTTCTGAATCTGAACTATCTCCAGACTCGGGCCCAGATAGTGACAGTGACAGTGATGTGCCTTTGAAGACAAGCCTCAATCAGAGTAAGAGTGGACTCTCTTCTCAGATTGGTCATTCAGAAGGTGAAAAAGTTTCCAAAACAATTGCGAAGGAAAGTAAAGAAGCTTCTAAATGTCGTGTGAAAATGCAAAAGAAAATGAAAATAGAAGCTGTTTTGGACAATAAAGAAGAACCTTCAGGTAAAGCAAGTGTTAGAGAGGATACTGCCTCTTCAAAGCCATCAAAAGGTTCATTTGAAAGTAAATCTTTTGATGAAACAGGAAATTATAGACAGGAGAAAAAAGTAAATGGAGGTAAAGGTCTTAATAGTGAGAGTGATGTGGTTGACTTGAACAACGTCAAAAATGAAAGTGAAGATAAAGGTGATGATGTCATTGAATGGAAAAATAAGTCTGGTTCAGTTGATTGCTCTAAAGGTAAGGAAAAACTTATTGAAGGTGATGAGAAATCATTAAATGATGGTGACCATTCATTATGTGGTGTTAGTAAAGATGGTAGCATTTTAAGTGAAACTCGGCTAAATGACAGCAGTAGAGAAGTGAATAGAAAAAAGGCACTTCAAGAGGATATGAGATATGATAATCAAATGTCGCCAGGTAGAACTTCCTTAAAAGGCCAACCTCCTGAAGGGATGAGAAATAAAAGTAGCTAACTAAATGGATGATTATAAATTTCAATTAAAATTATATAGTCTAAGCTACTTCAGTGTACTGTTCAACTTTCAGCAAATTAGATTAGTGATACTTGCACATGGAACTAAATGATTGTTGCTATCATGTTAGGCATTTGATTGTATTTCATAAAATACAATTGCAAAAATTAGTTTCCTTCAATGCTTGTCTTAGTTTTAATTTAGTTCAGATGCAAAAGATTTTTAAAACTTTTATCCTGTGTGGTTGGTTAATAAAAACTGTAAGCAAGTAGGATTTATTTTTGTTGTTTTATGAAATTGTGCTTTGTAGCTATAAAGAATCTTGCTGATTTTCTTGTTTATCCAATGAAATTTAGTTACATAAAATCCAATTTTGTATTTGTTGGATTTGGTCTTGCAACGCTTTTTCAATTTTATGCATTGTATTTTGATGAATTCGTATTTTAATGTACTGTAATATATTATAAGTAAATTTATCCTAATAAAAGAAGCTTTTGGTCTGTTAATAGCCAACTATATGATATCATGTTGAAATTTATTCCCTGAATAGGCCTGGCGTGATGGTGTAATGCAGAGTATGCTGTGCATAGGAGGCCCCAAAAATGGGACTTGCCATGCCCCCTCATCATTGTTGATAACAGAAATACATAATGTATTTTCTTGATGTATAAGATGCACTTTTTTGGCAAAAATGTGTCCTAAAATTATGCTGCATCTTATACTGGTTTAAATGCCCATAAAATATTTCATTTTAAATTTAAATGTACACACTTTTCAAATTCTCGCAACACTGTTTTTTGTGAAGAGGGAGGTTTTCTATTTGGTGCATACAACTTCAAACGCCTTCATTATGTAGAATTCTTATTGTTAATGATAATAATAAAGTATTTGGTGAATTATTTGTAACTGATCAGAAATTTATTCATTTCATTGGACACAAAGTACAATGTCTCAGAATGCATGGAAAGCAATGAAAAATCGTGACTTTCGTACTGATAGAAACACTACCAAAATATTCCTTACAATAGAATTATTGGAGAATAAACTATGATGACTTTGACATCCATCTGAGTACGCCATTCCTCTCTTGCCCTCCTGATGTTACCAAAGCAAAACCTGATGTTTGTAACTCCGTCATCCATAATAATAATATTTCTTTCCCTTTTTTATTTGTTGTGGTGATTGTGTAATGTTTTTGTATGTCACATCCTGTGCATTGACTCGCCCAGCCATTTAATGAATTCCTAGTGGATTTTAAGGATTATCTCAAATTTTTTGATTTTTCTGATTTTTTTCCTTGCATATAAGCTGCATTCACCTTCTGGAGACAAAAAATTTGGAGAAAAGGTGTGGCTTATATGTGAGTAAATATGATATACTTTAATATTTATTAAACTAACAGATGCTTTTCAACCTATAATTAACTTTGGTATTTTTTAACCCCTGATAAATCTTAAGTCCATATCCAAACGTGTGTCTCTGCGAGTTATTTATTTGAAAAGTTTAAGCTTTTTAATGATATGTTGCCTTACTGACCACATCATTGTTAAACCTTGAGCTTGTTTTGTCACCATTATCCTTATACTATATGCATAAGAAATGTGTGCTTTGAATGTTTTAATACATGAGAGAGGAAGAAAGAAAGGAGAGAGAGACAAAATTAAATCTATACTATAATTCAGAAAGTTTGTTTGGGTGTTGGTTTGTATATTTGTCCAGCTATACAAATCCACATGGTTTATCCTAGAGTCACCAAACTTGGCATGCTATCTAATAGGACCAAAAGGAAGGGCGTATGTGGGGATTTGAAACCAGTGAGGTCTTTGGAACCTCATGGGGTCCACAGAATAGCATTTCCATAACATTAACACAGGAGTAATACGGAAATAGGTGTAGTCATTTTGTAATTTGAACATTGAAACAGAAATGTTGCATTTTTGTGTGATTTAATGTCAAAACAAAATCATTTGAATACTTCTCTACAAGGTAAAACTAAATCCATACTATGTATATGAAATGTAGCAGCAAATTCAGTCATTTCGGAAGAAGTTGAATTTTTCCAAAATTGGCCTTACCAGATCAATTGTTTCAGTAATTGATAAACAAGATATGAATAAAAACTTGCAAAATTGGAATATGAATGAATATATAGGTGTTTTAGAGGGGGTGTGGGGAGGGAGATAGGAAGGAAGGGATATAGAATGGAAGGTACATAGCGAGTAAGGGAGGTATAGAATTAGAAAAGGACGGGGGCAAAGAGATAAAGAAGAAGATGGAGAAAAAGAGTGAGAGCTATGGATTGGGACAGGAAGGAATGAGAGAGGGGGGAGAGGAAGAAAAGAGGCAGATAGACGGAGGGAGAAAGAGAGAGGAAGGGATGGAGAGAGGGACGGCGAGAGGGAGGGAGGGAATATTAATATATTATCATTTATTTATTTATTATTTCTTCATTTTTGACAAGGGAATCAACATTGGAGAAAACAAGAATGAGAAAGAAATTCTCCCGAATCTCTATTTTGGTAAATTTTATACCGACTCTTACTCAGTAATTACATCTGTTTGTGAATTCGTGTCGAACTCCGTCTTAATTTATCGGAATAAGCAGCTGAACTCTAGTCGGTCGCTGTAAATTGCCAACACTCCAGGGGTAAACAGAGTTCGTCCTGGTTTGGCTGATGTGAAATCTGGTCACTTTATGCATACATAAATAAAAGATTTTGAAGTGAAGTTCATTACAGTATCTTTTTAGTGAAATATGATTAAATTTTATTTGGTTTGCTTGTCCCATGGTACATACTCAGTATAGGTTGGTTTCAATATAGTTTACATATCCAAAATTCTAGTTTCACTATTGTTATCAGTTAGTGAACCCTAGGTAGATAGGCAGCTCAGATAACTGGAAAATTTGATTATCCGGAGCTCCAAATCCCTGTCCGTGCCGGATAACAAAGTTTTTACTGTAAGGCAACATCGTATTTTTTCACTTTATTTCCGAAAGGTTTGTCGATATTTTCGTAGCTCTTTGGTTTATCTCGATATTGCATATGGTTTGATTCTATCGTATATAACCTCACACGTGTTCTTGTACAATAGGGACCTTCCCATTACCATTTCATATATGTTTTTATTTACTCCAATATCGGGTGCTACGCTTTCTTTAATTAAGTTAAACATAAACCTTGTATGTGCACGTACTAACAAGCAAGAGGTTAATCAGCATGTCGTAAAACATTGTAGTCCACGTACTAATATGCAACAGTCAAAGTGTATATAACTTCACGGACATAAGAAATCACCAATCGAATATGTTTTTCTGATATCTTTTGTCTGAATTGAGGTTACCGTTCTTCGTCTTTTTGAAGCGGCAGTTTGTTTAAATAAATGAAAGTCGTGCAGTGAAAATGTGTCAGGAGCTTGGAAAAACGAAAAACAGTTATATTACCAAGAATTGTAGTTTGCTTCTTAGCGAAAATAAGAAAAAAAGGAAAAATGCTCTTGAAGAAATACGGAAAGAATTATTTGATAGTGATGTTTGTTTAGTGAACGAAGAAGAGCTAGATATTGTATACGGTCAAATTAATAGAAATTTGCTGAAAACTTTGAGTGACGATGCTGAAATATGTAGGGAAATCACTGTTTCCCTTTTAAAGAATATTTTATCTTCTTTGCCTGTCCACGAGAAATATCTCACATTTATAATCCCTTATTTAGTACTAAGAATAGGTAGCCAAGAAATCTTAGAACCATCGGAAGAAGTTAGATTGCTATTAGTAAATTTACTTAAAATGATTGTTAACAAATATGGTTCTTTACTAAACCCATATTTGAATGAAATTATGCAAATTTTAAGTAAAACTATTGTGGATCCTTACCCCATGGTTAAAAGAGAAAGTTGCGAATGCGTCTCTATTGTTGCACTGGCACTATCAAGACAATTTCATTTACAGTCAGAAAGTGTTGTAAAATCCATCGTGAAAGTACTTTCTCATCAACATTTTAAAGTACGAGTTGCGGGAATTAAAGCCCTTAGTGATGTGGTTAGATACGGAAATTCTAAGATCGTGGATGATGTGATAGGGCCATTAGCTGAACGACTCTTTGATCAAAATGTTACGGTTAGAATTTCTATAGCAAATGCGGTTGGGAACTGGTTACTTAACTTTCCCGAAAGATATTCTTTTTTTCACAAATTTATACCCCTTCTTCTTACATGGTAATTTACATTTACTCTAATAAAAACCATTTAGAAAATGATAAAATAGAAATTTCTCGTATGAGAATTTAAAAAAATGTTGTCATTGCCTCTGAATTTTACGTTCACGTTTTAGCCTAATGGATGATATTCCTGAAGTTAGAAAGATAGCTCACGAACACTGGGAAGCAGCTGGTAAACAGTATGAGACAGAAAACGAAGATGAGGTCAAGGACTTGAAAGATTTCGTTATATCACCACCGGTACATTATCTGCCAATTGGTAACTATCTGTCATCTTTCTTTAGTATTGTCTATTATTTATATGTTTTATTCAAGTAATTGGTTGTATTTTAAGAGAGACCAGCCTTAGGCTGCAGAATCATGGTGAAAAACAATTTTAGCAAGATACTACCTGCTCTAATAAAAGAGCTTGGAGATTGGACACCTGAGGTATAGATGCTTGTTTATTGTATTTATGTTATATGTACACATTATAAATGTGTATTAAAGCTGATATTTGGATTGAGATTTTGCTCATTTTAGGTCCGATTAAAATCTTCTTGTCTCTTGTATCAATTGCTTCTTCATGCAGAAAATGATGTGACCCTGCATTTGGAAAAAGTTCTCTCAGGCATGTATACTGCTGCATCTGATGAAGAAGAGGATGTAGTTAAACAGGTAATTAAGTGAGTGTTGATAAGATGGAATTTTTAAAGAAAATGCTGCAAAAAGTGCTTGCATAAAACACTTTTTTAAATATGGCAATTTTTTTGTAAATTTATCAGTAAAATATTTAATTTTCATATTCACACAACTTAAAAATCTGATGTGGCCACCACATGACTTTCTCCATATCTGTAATATTTCTAAAAATTCCAAATAGGTTACATAAAAAAAATATTTTAAGAGAAAGAAAATTTTAGACTACAAAGAACAGAAATAAACTCAAACCATATCCTTATGATATTGGATATAGCCACAAATCTCCAACAATTAAGAAAAGAAAAAGGAGCGTTAGTAAGATGTAACTAAGCGTCAATTGTTAACAATAGTCGTCGGTAGGTGACGTGGTGGTGGCAGTAAAAATATAAGATCTCTTAAACAATGCATTATATGGAAAAATGTTTGAATCAAAGATTGTAGAAAATTAAATTTCCTAAAACTGTTATTCAAGTACATTTTTACATTTATCAAATATTAAAGCAAATATTTCAAAATAATGGATAAGTGACAAGAGTAAACACCCACTTCCGATTTACTGATTTTTACCAAAAACTAATCAGTTCTTGTGACTTTCATAAAAATGTTAAATATAAAAATTTGCATTGACCTGATTAATAGTTTTTGAGTTAAAAGCACTCGCAAAAAAGCTATCACATACACACATCATCAAGAAAATGGTGCTTCATGAATAGTTTTGATGTCATCCACACCTGGAGTTGCTTTAATATTTGCATGGCAGGATCCGCACATTCTTGAAACAACGTGATTTGGCGAATTTGCCAATCACAAGTGGCTGGAGTTTCTCACTACCATCTGCATTGCAGCACAGCAAAACTGTCAGCCGCTCCTTTCTTTTCTTCCCCCATGGCAAGGCTCTCCTCGAAAAGTTAGGGTTCTATCCGACAACACATTAAAGAATAATCCCATTTCATCCGCATTGAATATATCACGTGGCGCATAATTATTTATTAGTTCTGGAAGCTCTTCTGTCTTCCGATGATCCATTGAGGCAAGGTCCATACTTGATCTCTCTCCATCAGCAACTTTATAGACCACACTGTGATGGTTTTTAAACCTATCAAGCCAGCCACTGGATGCTGTGAAAGTATGAAAACCCAGACGATTTGAAATTTGCACTGCCTTTTCTCGCATTATAACAATGCTGATCGGGATGTTGGAAGCTCGGGCCTACTGTACCTACTCCAGCAATAATACTTCTATTCCTTCATATGGTGATGCTCAAGAGTTCTTCCTTTTTCAGCCATTCTACATTCATTGACTGCTTTTTAGATCGATTCTTGGTGAGTCATTATGGTGTTCAGCAATGTCACCGGCAGCCCTTATCGCCTTGCCATTTCCACATGTTTCAAATGCGGATTTCTATCTACCTCCTCAATTATTATTTTTTCTTCATTGAGCAATCACCTTTTTTCCTATGCCATTGAATTTATATGGGCTACAGTACACTATTATTTAGTACTCTGCAGTAAGATTCATTACAATACTATAAGATGCCGGAACACTATGAGTAAAGACACAATTTCCAAATGGCGAGGTCCAACTGTCTCTAATGCAAAAATTGCCAGAAAGTGCACTGAAATACTAGCCCTACAAATGAGCAGAGTTCCAGCACTACTTGGAGTCGATATTAGCTTGTTGCATTGCGACGACTTTCTTTTATACAAAGTTATCACAGAAACAGATTTGACAAAAGTTAGGGTAGGAGGGATGAAGGTAAATGATGGATAATTAGAAAGCAGAGGATGGGGACAGAAATGCAACAATTTAGGTAAACTCAGCCATTAATTTAGTGAAAGGGATATCTAGTAGGGGAAATAAGAAGTAAAAAAACACATTTTCAGGTTCCTTGTAAACTATATGATTGAACATATAAGAATAGAGGAAGTATTGCATGTATGTACCTTTTCCTTTAAGCATAATTTTTATTCACATTTTTAAAAACATTAGAAATGGATTAAATTCTAACTGGGCTTCAAACTCAAAACTTTAGATGCAGAAAAACATTACATATGGAGAACTTTAGAAGATGGAAAAGATAACATTACGTAAACAGACTTCTGACAGGGACCTTCAAGTTTCGACTTAAGATGCGGAAAAACGTTAGAATTATAGTTCACTCTAGTAGTATACAAAAAAGACAAAAAATGTTTAAGCTTTCATATTACAGCGTTTGGATAGCAAAAAGTATTTGTCTAGTGGAAATTTACAAAATTCATTTTAATTTACATTTCAAGTATTTTTATGAGTTTCATGATGGTGCCAAAATGTAAGTGGCTTGGGGTTTTTGTGACCATACAGCTTTTAATAAATGTTTTTAAAAAAACACTTCCCACTTAAACACAATATGTGTAAAGGTTTTGAATTAAACAAAATGTTCACGAGTCACCGGACCAGATCATGACTTCTAATTTCATTGTAGACGTATTTCGAATATTCCGTTCTAAAAAGTGTGCAAAATCCTATTATGTTGGTTGGGGACTGCTCTTAGCTTCGAATTACACGATTTCGAATTATCCAGGATCGAAATAACAAGGTTTTACTGTACTGTATTTTTCAGTGTATAAGACTCTTTTTTGTCACAAAAAATGTATTCAGAAATCATACTGCATCTTATACAACAAAGGTTTAGATGCTGATAAGATATTTCACTTAAAATTTAGATGTAAACATTTTTCAAATGCTGACAACACCTTTCTGTATAGAAGGAGGTTTTCTATGCGGTATATACAACTTCAAACACCTGCGTTAATTCTGTAGAATTCTTATTGTTATTCTTTATAATTATGAAGTGTTTTGATGAATTATTTGTAACTGATCAGCAGTATATTTATTTCACGGAATACAAAGTACAATATTACCGAAAAACTCAGAATGCACAGCATTTTATCCAAACATGATACACGTGTTAAGTGTCAAAAAATTGCAACAACTTTTGAACCAAAAGAACCACTATTGAAATATTTCTTACAGTAGAATTATTGGAATATGAGACTAAACTCTGACGATACCTTGACATCCTCCAGACTATGCCATTTCTCTTGCAGGCTCCTGGCATTACCATAGCAATTACCTGCAAAACCTGACATTTTTATCTCCATCATCCATAATAATATTTTTTCTTTCCTTTTTTTATTTGTTGCGGTGATTGTGTAATGTTTTTATACATCACATCCTGTGCATTGAATCACCCAGCCATATAGTGAATTCCTGGTGGATTTTAAGGCTTATCTCAAATTATTGGATTTTTCTGATTTTTTTCCTTGCATATAAGCCGCATTCAGAGGCAGACTTGAGCAGCAGGATACCAGAAATTTCCTGGTGGGCCATCGTCCAAATGGACCATACAGGACCAAAATAGTGGCCTACAAATTCATATTGTTGGCTTTTTTATTTACCTCGTTCGATAAAATAATAACAAAATTTTGCTACATAAATTTGTCTTAGGCCGTGCATCGGCATCAGTTCAGTTTTCAGAGATACTTGTTGATGGGCAAAAGATCGAACTTTATCCAAAATGTGTTACAAAACCAAAATAATTTTGGATTCTCTGACCCGTTTCGAAACAGCAGTAACTGCTCAACTTTTTTTACAGATTTTTTAGCACACCTCCATTGTATTGTATTTACAGTCGAATAACGTGAATATTATGAAAGCACATCAAATGATTGACAGTACAGGCAGCGTCCGCTTATCGAACAGGTTACGTTCCTTGAGAAGCGTTCGATCAGTGGATGTTCAATAAGCGGACTATAGAAACGCATGTTATAAAGGGGGTTGTGTTCCCAGAAATCAAAATTTATGTACAAAAAGAGCATTTTAAGCTATTTTAACCATAAAAATCCAGCAATATATCAACTATTATATGTATATAAAGTCATGCAGAATAATATTGTAGTATTTATTACATTAAAAAAATACATAACATGTTTAAAAGAAGGTAAGCTGATACTGTACATTTCTTCCCCTCAAATTCTTGGCATCTTTCTTAATGGACACTGTAGATTTTAGGATGGGGAAGGGGGGTTTATTGAAGGAATGCTGAGGGACTTATGGGGGTAATTGCAGGGGACTTAGAGGCAGATCTCTGAGGAGATTTAGAGGATGATCTCTGAGATTTGGCTGGAGACTTCTGTGGAGATTGGACAGGAGTTCCAGGACTATCAACTGAACTTTCAAGTGATGCAAGCACTGGTAGTAGGTCTGCTTTCTTCTTAAAGAATTCATCTAGGGTCGTCTGCTGTGCTGCCTTCTTCTTGCTGGTGTACAGCTCCCTATAGAAAGTTAAGGCCTTTCTGATATCAAATGCAACTCTAGAACTGTGTTCCACATTATGTTTTAAATCCTGCATGTGCTGCAAAACCACTTCAAAGTCTCCCAGCAACTTTGGTAGGCTTTTGGTATCCATGGTCATGGTAGGAGTAGAAGCTCTCAGCTTTATTGATTCCCTGTTCAGTCATTTGCTTCCATAGAAGTTGCAATTCCTCCAGGCTCAATTCTTCTTCATGAGAATCCAGGAGTTCCCTCGCATCATCAGCATTCATTTCTAACTCCAGCTGCCTTTCCATTGAAACAACTTCTTCAATGATTGTTTCAGGAGTCTCCTCAAAGCCCTAGAAGTCTGAGACAAATTGGGGATAAAGTTTCCTCCATGCTCTATTCATGGTTGATTCCTTTGTCTTTCCAGCAGCTGAATGTTTCTCACTGCATAAAGGACATTGTAAATCTTCCAGAACAGATTGAGGCTTTGGGTCTCATCTTTGTCAGTAACAGCTATGGTCTGAACCATAGTCTTCTTGATATAGTAGGACTTGAAAGTTGCAATAACGGTTTGATCCATAGGTTGCAATAGAGAGGTGATGTTTGGAGGGAAAAACACCACTTTAACCTATTTATGTAAGTCTGCTAACATGGGTGGATGACCTGGGACATTATCAAGCAGGAGCAATGTCTTGAAATCCAAATTATTCTTATTGCAATAGGTTTCCACAGCAGGGCAAAAATTCTGCACAAACCATTCTTGAAAAAGCAGCCATGCAATCCAAGCCTTGTTGTTTGATTTCCAAACCACAGGCAAGCAATTTACTCTTCACTAGTTCCTTAAAAGCCCTGGGATTTTCACTGGTATACACAGGCAAGGTTTTCAATTTCAAATCTCTAACTGCATTGCCCCCTATAGGCAAAGTTAGCCTGTCCTTTGCAGCTTTAAATCCATGCATGCTCTTTTCTTCCACTGAAATGTAAGTTCGAGGAGGCATTTTTTTCCAAAACAGCTGTTTTATCGACATTAAACACCTGTCGAGATTAGTATCGATAATATCAGCCAGCTGTTTTGGTAAATCACCTGCTGCCTCAACATCTGCATTGGCAGCTTTGCCTGTCACTTTAATATTATGGAGCTTCGAATGAATTTTGAACCTTATGAACCACCCCCAACTGGCTCCAAAAGGATCCACTTCACCTGAATTTTCACCCATTTGATTTTTTAATTCATTATGCAAAGCCCAAGCTTTTGCCTGAATCACAGATAAGCTTAGAGGATCATACTTTTTCACTTGATCATCAATCCACAATTTAAGTAAGCATTTCATTTCCTCCATAATATTCGACCTAGCTGTTGTGCAAGACAACATTTTGTTTAAATCGCCCCCACTATTTACCTGCTCCATAATTCTCTTCTTGTCTTTTATTATGGTACCAATGGTGGACCGATTAAGGTCCAGTGAATGTCCAATTTTGGCAAAGGACTCATCTTTCTCATACCACATTAAAACATTTAATTTCTCGTCAAATGAAAGTCTGCATCTTTTTGCACTTTTTTCACTCGATTCTTCACCATCCTTAGAATTATTTTCTTTCTTATCAGCCATTTCAATCAAAAATAAGGACTAAAAATGAAAAAAAATATTGAACACCAAATATTAGATGCAAACAATGGCAGGTAGCTGGAACTGACTGGACGATGCTGCACAATTCCAAGTCCATTGCAAGTGAGCATGTTTGACCATGCGTTTGAACGTTCGATAGTCCGGATGTTTGATAATTAGAGGTTCGATCGGCAGACGTTACCTGTACATCTAGGGAACTGTCTGAAATATTGAGAAGTTTTGAACAAGTCTATATGACAGCTACAAAATTTGTAGCATCAGTAAATGAAGAGTTTTAAACCAGAAATGTAGATATAATAGTAGAAAAACAGACTAAAGAAAAACAGATTAGAATCAAGAAAATGTTACTGGGGAAATTGGTTGCATTGAAATGCAAAAGAAAGCTATTGCATAAATGTGAAAATATGTGTTACAATGGATTGAGTGGTTAACAGTTAAAATATGAGGTATTTAAAATACAGTCATCTTTATGAAGAATTTTTTATTTGGATCCTAAAATTTTGCAAATATTCAAAACACTCTTGGAGAATGCATTAGAAAAACAAATGAGTTGTAAAAAAACAGCACCGACGTCACTAAGGAAAAATTACTTGCAGAACTGATGGATTTTTCTAGGAAATGGGCTGAATTCTGTGCAACTCTGAATGAATAGTAGTGACAATGACGACGAAGATGGCGACAAAACTACTCTGCAAAACTGTAAATCATGCAAAAACTGCATGGCATGTTGTTACAATGTTTTGATTAAGTTCAGTCTACACACACTGGCAAACAGGAACATCTTTCTAGCCTACAATTATGTTTTAACCTTGTCTTCGACCCAGGTAACCTGTGAGAGGTCATTTTCGAAGCTGAAAAATATTCTAAATAGATTACGAAAGTCTCTCAGAGTCACATCTTAATGTCATGTGAAAAAGATGTACTCTGCAAAATAAACAATGAGGATGGCATTAACAAATTAACATCAAAAAACAAACTATAACATTTCTTTAACAAAAAGATCTCAACAGAGGACCGTTCTTAACAAATTTCCTGGTCCTATTTTGGTAGCCCTTGGCCACATCCACATTCTGGAGACGAAAAATTTGGACAAGAAAGTACGACTTGGTATATGGTATATTTTCAAAATTATTAAACTTTTCTACCAATAATTAACTTTTTGTTTAACCATTGATGAATCCTATGACCTTGTCCAAACAAATCTGTTTTTAAGTACCTAATAAATTTTAAAAACTGGAAAATGGCCTTATATGTAGGGCTACGTCTTATACATGGGTGCATCTTATAAACCAGAAAATATGCTATTCATTTATTTAAAGTAGCCAAAAACACCCATCATTTGATCTATTACAATGGCTTAATTAGTGAATAATTTAAATTGGAATAATGAACGTAAAATAGAACAATAAAAAATAATAATAATGTAAGAAATGAAAGTAAATGATGGTTAGAGAAAGTAAAAACAACAAAGCTCTAACAAAAACCAAGAAATGCAAAAATGAGAATTAGGACATGAATACTGTGGCAAGGAAACAGGAGGATGAGAAAATAGGTTGAGAGAGGGATTCTGGGTAGATAATATGATGTAGGGTTGAGGTATGCAGTGAAGCATTGATCACTTTGATATGGATAGATGGAATTCTGGTTGGTGGAGAATTCTCAGTAGGGGAGGAGTAGGGCATCAGGAAATGTGAAGGGCAAAGTAAGATATGGGATCATTTGATCAATATCAGCCATTGAATACAGGATGCAGGAAGTTTAAAGAAATAATATTACCATATTTACCTGAATCCAAGATGACCCCAAATCTAAGATGATCCCCCTTTTAGCAGACTCAAAACAAAAAAATTTCATGACCTAATTACTTGCGGTCACCAAATATACATTTTGGCTGAATGTCGAATGGCTGAATGTTAAAATCAATATTTGGCCGAGGCCAAAGCTTAATATCACTGTCATAGAATTAACTTCAAGAATGCAAGAATAAATCTGAAATTTTATCAAAACACCTTTTTATTTATATAATTATTATTACAATTTTATGATTCAAGTATTAATAGTCAAATTTAAGAAATTTTATGTTATAGTGCAGGAACAATAATTTCTCAGCATTGTCTGCTACCAAATTGCTCCTGTGGTCACTGTATTGAATGCTTGCAATGCTAAAAAGATGCTCGTTTTCTAAAGATATTGAAGGAGGAGTAACATATTTCTGAGTAAGCTTTGCCAATTTAGGATACCGATGCTTTCGTTTTTACCAAAGTTGCTGGACATTCTTTTCTTTCAAACAGTGCCTCACCAAGGTATTGACTTATCTCCTGCTCATCTCCCAATGGAGTTGGCAGTTTGGTAGATTTTGATGAACATGCGATTTCATTGAAATAATCCCATAAACTGAAACCTTGTGCACTGCTTGATGGAGTTGCTTTTTTCATGTTTTCAGAGGCAGACTTTATATTCTTTAGTTCTAATACCTTTGCATGCACTTGCTGCTTCACGTCATCACTTGTGAAAAATTTGTTCTTAAACTTAGGATCTAGAAAAGTGGCAATGGAGCAATGTAATTGACTTTCAAGATAACAAAATTGTCTCTGAATTTCCATCTGCATCTCAGCTTTCATTTCTTGCATACCAATTTCAGCATCTGAAACTACTAGATAACTTAATGAGGTTTTAATAGTGCAGATTTAAGCAATGTTGTTTTTTGTGAATAACAGTATTTATCTCTTTATTTTTTTTACCTTGAATAATGGCGCACTCTAAGAATAAAAAAGTAAAATTTTCTAGCGAAGGAATTGGAAGAAACTTTCAAGATCGGTTGACTGAAATATCTGGTGTGATTTAGAAGAATGATAAAGCATGATGTGTTTTGTTTAGCAAAAATGTCGTTAACAGAACTTGGTGTGTAAAATGCCACTATGAAACCAATCACCACTGGTTCCTAGAAAAAAGTAAGCAGGAACAAAAAGTATACATGGCACATGAAGTAAAAAAAAGAATTTTCAATCTGATATGCTAGTGAAATTTCTAACTGGAGCTTTTCATTTAGTTTCATCTAGTTTTGCTATTTCAAAATTTATTACTCAGCATGATAGGTCATTTAGTGATGGAGATTATATTAACCCTTAATTAGTCGCGTGGGGTCAATATGACCCCAAGCAATGTTTTTTCGTCAATATCTAAAGAAATGTATTGTCAATCTGACCCAAACTTGTTCTACCTTCGACATTGACATTCTAGAAGAGAAATTAGCATTTTTGTTTATTTTTAAATTTGTTATTTTTGATATTTTTATATTTATATATATAGTATAAATATTGTAAATATTGAGAAAATTAAACTATTTTAATGTGCTATTTTGGTGTGTATCCATTTGTTATGTATATATGAGGTTAAAAAAGTTGCTTTTATTTTGAAATCTCTCTACCTGTTACTTTTTCTCTATTGGTCTAGAAGGGTTAAACGCAATACAGATTATTATTATCACATCAGAAATACAAATAATTTTCCTGATAAGCAGTATTTCATTGTTTTAACACTAGTTCTCTTATGATACATTTCTACTTCACTAATTTTCACTATAGGTTGGTTACCCCTCTTCCTCCCATCTCCCCCCCCCCTCCCCCCCTCCAATGTACCCTTTTCCCTCTTTTCGGAATTCTCCGGGTGTTTTCTTACTTCGGCCGCACACATGCAACCGTTTTCTTCCCATAGTTTTCTACCCGCAATAAAAGTCACAAACAAACGCACGTGGTCTTTCTAGAAATTGCTGTCGAAGAATTGACCCGAGGATGACTTCTTTGACGCAGAATTCCACGCATTCTATCAAGACCGATGCATGATTTTTGAAACTATTTTCTAGATTTTATAATTGAATTACATCCATATTATTCCCTTTTCTGTACAGTAATTATTTATCACATGCTTGCGTCATTTACTGTGAAATACTCTCAAAAATGGAACATCTTTCTAGCGACTTTTGGCAGATTTTTTATCACCCTCATTGGATGAAGCTCTTAGTACCCATGTGCAAAAAGGATAAAAGAAAGCGGTTTGCCTTTTATTACCGCTCACCCTTTTTAGCACGAGTTTCTCCCTTATTTTTTGGAATAAGTACGAACACGAATGAGATCGGCAATCTTCAAAGTTTTTGGATCTCCTACCGGTCGCATGACGGTCGCGGTTGGGACGTTTTAGACCAAAATATAAAAATCCTATTTTCAACGGGGTTTCTATGGAGAAGTCCCAAGTACGTTCACACTTATAGGGGAGGACTCGGTTGGACCTCGGCACGAACCCCTTGGGTCGCTCGAGGAGGCAACTTTTGTCCCAAGCCCCATCGATGGCAATCCTCGGTGACAGCAGAAGTGAGCTTGAATCTTTCTGCTAGTTGGGGGCAGCCATAATCTACTTCATGCTGTAGGTGGGGGCCGGAAAGTGATCGTGCCGCGACCGATGTCTAACCCACAAGTGTGAGTGATCTCCGCAAAAATAGTCCTATCCCTAATAAAGCCCTCAACGCGACCTTCATGCAACAATGCAACAAAAGGTGGCGTAGATACATGCTATCAGCTCTGCGCTGCTTATAATGTTGGCAGAAGAACGAAAAGATGGCAGTTAGCTGTGTTTTTTCATTTGCTGAACGTTTCTGCCATAAATGCCTTTATTGTTTATAAACAAAACGTTCAAAAGGAAATGACAAGGCGAAATTTCTTGAAATCATTATCGAAGGAATTAATAAAGGATCTACAGATTTTGAGGTCTCAGAGGCATCTCCGAAAGCGCATATGCACTCAACAGGGACTTGCGGAGGAAGGTCCATCACCGGGATCGGGACTATCAAGGGGAAGATGCGAACATTGCCCAAGAAATAATGACAATAAAGTGTCCACTAGATGTGGAAATTGTGGAGCTTTTACTAGCAAAGACCATATGATAATTAAGTGCATTGAATGTGGGGAGAGGGAAAGTGATTAGAAAATACAAAAAAATATTTTAAGTTATTTTAATCAACGTTTATTGTAAAAATTATTAATAAATAATTGTATTATAATGTAAGATTGATTTTATTTCCAGTAAAATATAAATAAATTAATATATTATTGCTTATCTTTAGAAATCATTTTGGGGTCATATTGACCCCACGCGACTAATTACGGAACTTTTTTTCACGCGACTAACTAAGGGTTAAGGAAGTTTTTTTGGAGTGTGTACCATTTTTATTTGAAGATTCAAAATAAAGAATATTTTTCAGCATATTAAAGGTTTGTCTGTTAGTAGGAATATAGTCAAAGATAAAGTAATTCAAATGTGGAGCAAGACAGAGTGGTCTACACTAGTATTTATTAGAGATTACTTACTGTTTGTAATATCCCGTTATTTAATTTTAAACTAGGGAGATGCCCGTTGAAATTCAACAAGAAAGTTGTTTTATGAAATTTCATGAATAGATGCGAAGCGAAGCTATTATTCAAGTCAATGGTATCCAATTACACAAAACCAGCAATAATGTAAAATCACTAACAATGAGAATATGTCAAATTTTTGTGTTAAAAACTGATATGTTGATCGATTCAATGTGTATTAAAAAATCAATAGCAGGAAAACAAACTTTCGTTCTTTTATGCATTCATTGTTTCACGTCTTGTACTCCTACAATGATTCTAAGTAATTTTAATAGGCGAATGATTAATGTTTTACATTCAATGTATTCCTTCTCATAAATAATGCAACAAATGTTGTTTACATTTGTTGCTATGAAAATCATTTCCCTCTCCTTCCTCTCTCTTGTATTAAAAGCATTCAAAGAATTCTTTCAATTAACAATAGGATTTCGAGGTTTAAGAATGTAATGGGTTGGCAAGGCAACATCCTGTTAAAATGGAAATATTTCCCCAAAATATGTGAGTTAAATGTTTAACATGAAGAATTTTGAACTGCAGGCGAAAAAGATGAATAGAATAAGATAATTCACAATTATTTCTTTAAAATGGTTCAGATCCGAAGATAGTAGGTTAATTCTTTCTAATTTATATCTCAATAAGAATAAAAGCCTGCACGTCAAAAAGTCTATTTTTATGTGTTATCTTATGGGAAATGGAAGTCTTCCTTGGAGTCAAACCCAGGACTTTTTTTTGAGATTTTTTCATTATCACCTTAAAATATGCTAATCTAGCATTCCTGCCAAATTTCAAAAATATATCTTGATCTTGTATCGAGTTATTTGCATTTTTATAGCGTGACAGAGAGAGCCACAAAGGGACAGAAGTAGGCTTTTATAGATTTTAGATCCTGCATTCTTATCTCATCAAGTCCTGGAGATTCTTGTAATTTAAAGATTGTATATATACTTTTATTTCAGCTTTTGTTGAGGGGGGTATAACTATACTCTTTGGCTGGCTGGCTATAGTTGAAGGGAGGAGATTAGTATAGCAGTTTAGTTTTAACTTAATTATCTCTTCAGAGAATTGTTTAGCAAACAGCGCAATTTAATTTCCATTGTAACTTTTCAGGATTTTACAGACGTAGAACATAGAACATTTTGCCTTTATAAATGTACATTATACAAATTCTTCAATTATTTGTACCTACCCAAGTCCTAACTAACCCAGATAATTGCAGTTTTACTGTATTTGTTGGAATAACTCTTGTTAGTTAATTTATCAAAGCTTTTCATGAATTTTTATTAAGAGCAAGCCATTAAATAGTGTGTTGAGGTAAAAGAGGATGTAAAATGAAGCCTAACATTTAATATTGATAAATGATGGATTTGCTTGCTAGTCTTTTTAAATGTTAGGCATTTACTTTATTTAAAATTAGTAGTACCTAATGTTAGAAAAGTAAATAATCTGCTATTAAGTTATTGAATTTCAATCTTATAAATGGTTAATATTTTTCTGGCTGATTTTGATTTCATTTTTCCTAAAATATCTTATATTTGACAAAATTACTTTCAAATTTTATAATGCAAATTCCCTAAACTGATTTTTTAATTCTACAAAAGTTATCTTTATGTATGCCTTGAAATTGATTGTTTAGGTGGAAAAATGTGCTGAGCTGATTGGATATTTTGTGCCACCTCATACTTATTGCAGTATCATATTACCTACAATTGAAAGTTCACCAACCTCAGGACATTTGCTTATTTTTGCTGCAATCTTACAAGGGTCTCCAAATCATTCTATTAGTAGTGAACTATTACCTATTGCACAGATGCTAAATATGCCTATCATCTGTCATAACATGAAGGTACGTTTTCATTAGCTTTATTCATTTATTTATATTGCCTTTCAGATATTTTACCATTATTAAAGGGATCACTTTCTCAATATAAATGTTTCATTTTTCATTACAGAGTGATTTTCAAAGGCAGCTCATCAAATGCTGTAATGCCTTGATGTTAGTCAGTGGTGATGATTGCAGCGTAATTTCACAGCAGCTGTTTAGAATATTAGTGACGGTTTTTGGATTGTCTCCTGAGATTGATATTACTCAAACTTGCAATGGTATTCCATAGGATCATTGTATAATCACATTGTTTTTATTTTTCAACTTCTTTCTTATTGCCCATTTTCCCCATTTTAGACTACCTCATTCAATTGAGAAAATTAGAAAAATGTACTTCAGATATGGAATTATATGACAAGTTCATGGGATCCTTGCTGGAAGAACTCTTAAACACTGCTGACAACTGGTTTTCTTATTCTCCAGAGAGATTTATCTTTGAAACATTACTTAAAAAATCTGGTAAATCTTGTCAACTTAGCCTTTACTTTGTGAATTTGGATCAGTGGGTCATTCTAGCATGATATTTGCTTAGATAAATTAACTTTTCTATTGTCCAGGAGCTGCAATTGGATCTCATTGGACATGCATTTCTCAAATTATGGTAAAAGCTTTAAAACCAGGTAATGATCCAGAAGTGAAAGTAAAAATTTTGACAACATTTTCAGATATTCTTGCAACCAATGAAAGTGCACTTAAATTACTGCCAAATCCATCATCATCGCTATTTGTGTTAATGCAGGGTAAGTTTATGTTGTTGTTTACCTGATATTTTTATTGCCTGTGCTTTCATTCAGTAAACAGGATCTGATGTGATTTTCAGAGTCAATTTTCCCAAATTTGGAGTGGAGTGCTGGTCGTACTGCATCAGCCATTCGAACAGCTGCAGTCTCATGTCTGTTTTCATGCCTAACCATTGAAAAATCACTTGCTGTGGACTTGATATCATTTAGACCATTCTGTCTATCAATACTTCTCAGTCTAGTTGAAGATGAGTCTCATATTACCCGACAACTAACTCTTTGTTGTCTTTGTCAAATTTTTGAAAAGTTCAATGATAAATTGGATGTAGATGAAATAAACAAGGCCTCTGAAGGTATTACTTAGTCATTTTTTTTACATAATCTTGATTAATGAATTAGAGCTTTGTAATAGACATTTTTATTTTTGTAAAATATTTTTTTACTGAGATATTTATTTTCTTTTAGTTATTGTAAAACGCCTTGATGATGTCAATGATACTGTGAGGATGACAAGCTTGAGAGCACTAACATTATTATTTTCAAGACTCCCAGCAAATTATGACATAACTTGGCATAGAACTCGTATACTATCACTTTATTCAGCAGTTCTAATACATTTGGATGATCCAGATGAAAAATTTGCAGGAATTGTAATGGGTAAGACTGTCATTAGCTCATAAAAATATTTCAGTATACAGACATCCCTTGCATAAAAACATTAATTTGTTAAAGCGTCGTTATGCGAAGCGTCACTAAGTGAAAACCAAACAGTACTGTGAGGGATAGGTAGGAAGACTCATGAAAGCATTGTAACCATGAATTGTGCACGTTGTTATGATATTATGGCATCGTAACCTCAAAATGTTATTGAGCGAGACATCACTATGTGAGGTATGCCTGTACAGTGAAACCTCGATCTATCACTTCTGAAGTAACCGAGAAAAAAATGACAAAAGCAGGAAGACATGAAAAAACTTTTAAACACGAGGAACTCACTATAACTTGATTTTTTTCTGTCTTCCTTTTCTTGTATGACTTGCTACACTTTTCAACATGTTCTCTTTTCTTAGATATTATGGGGGTCAGTGTAGATACCTCTAATCCCAGACACTTAGCCACATTTCTTGCCTGGTTTGTATTCCATTTGCTCGATTATAGAGTTCTGACTTGCTTCACAGGTTGAGACATGCCTTCTGATTCAAGAAGAATTATAACAGTTATAATACTTAATTAAGTCCATATCACACAACTCAACAAGGCAAACAGAATTAGATTACGGAGGATGTCTTTGGATACAATGAACACTGATTTTACATTGAGGTTCACAAGAACACTCTCCAGATGGATTGGTGCATATGCATTCTCTATTAATCACTGGTACAGCTTGCAGAGTATGCATCTAAAAACTAAACTTTATCTCAGAGATATCTCAGGATAACATGTGACTCAGATCTGAGATAAATCTTCATCCTCTGGGTGCATGGGCATCCATTGAAATTTTCCAGAGGGGGCAAGGGGATAGACAAGCCCCCTGTCGGATTTGGTGGGATTAAATTTTAGTGGTTTGTTTCAAGCATATTGCAGGGGATCCCTACCTCTTTGCTTGACCTCAGAAAAATTAACGCATTAATCCTCTGACCTAACCAGACATCAGTGGTTGTTTTCCCTTGACACAGGCCTGATCCAGAAGAGGGCAACTGCCCCCCCCCCCCCCCCCCCAGCAGATGCCCGTGTCTGGGTCCCTTTTTTAAGGAATGATTGAACTATCTTTTCCTGGATTTAAGAAAGTTAATGATTCTGGGTAAAGGACAGTTATTGTTTTCTAAACCTCTTCTTAGAAAGGTTGTAATGCATTAATAGTAATCTACATTCTGATTCAACTGAAGGGATGCATAATAGACTGTTTCAAATGGCATCAAAAGAATGACAATCAATCAAGATAAATTTTGAATCAGGACCATGAAATACTGAATGATTAATTTGTGTAAATGTTACTTTGAGGAATAATGAATGTTATAAAATTTAACGTTGTTTATATTGAGCTTTTTTTGGGATTATACAAAATGATTGATAAAATCAGGAAAAAATAAATACAGGAATGATAAATTGAGGCTTCACTATATTTGTTATTTTTTATCAATTTTATATGTATTTTCCCCCTTAAAGAGTCACTTATATCATTTGATACAATGAATTGGCTGAGCTCTCAAATATGAATAAGTATCTTTATTTGGGTAAGGATTAGCTAATGTGTGCCAGTCAGTCTTAATGTCTTAATTAAATGTAATTAATACAAAATATTTGTAAATGTATCTTTAAGTCTTAAGGATTTGAAATAAATATCTTTGTCAAATGCTAGTATTTAAAATAATCTCTGAATTGTTGCATTTATTAAAGCTCTATCTCTTTAAGTTCCTTTAAGGAGTGATGTTTCTAGAGTCTGTTAGGACTGATGAATAAGTCCTATCTATGAAGCTTTCCAATAGAAATGCATGAATCTTCCATGTATGTTATACCTATTAAATGTTGTAGTATCTAACATGCAATTTTAGTCAAGAAAAATACATATGGAAATCTAATTGATGTTTAAAAAATCATCTAATTGCAGTGTAATTTTTGTTAGAAATGAGTTTTCAAACAATTTTTAAATTGATTTTATAGTCATTAAATCATCCATTTCACGTAGTTTCTGTGTAAGATCTTTTGTGTTGATGGTTCATATTAAAGTAAATTTTTGTATATTTTCAGAAACTTTGAAGAGCCTAGGACAGCTGATACCTCATGAATTGTATGAAAAAGTAAATGAATCAAAGAATAATTATAAAAATGTTGTAGGTTGTGAAAATTTGCTACAATATTTAAAGAGTTTAAATGTTTCCAATTGATAGTTTGAATTACTTTCACCAGTAAATAAAATAGTTTTTATATTAAGTTCTACACACTGTGATAATTTCTGTAGTCACAATAATTAGACAATAAATTACCATGTGGAATTACATATCTTCATACTTACTGCCAGTGGAGTATTTGAAGTGATGTGAAGATTTTCTTCTGTAGTGATCAGGGATTCGAACCCCACTTCTTTTGGGTTCAGGTTCGGGTTCATTGTCACAGTTTTTTAGGGTTTGGTTCGGGTTCAAAATGAGATAGTAAAAATCCATTTAAGTCTGAAAATATTCATCATTTATTTTTAAAAAAATTTGTTTAGTCGAACAAACAAAATATTTCTCAGAGTCTCTTCACTTAAATTACTTTGCTGCAGTGACAAAATAAGTTTCAAGGCTGAGAAAGTGCACTCCATACTCGTATTGCAGGGACTGCAAAAACAACTCCAGTTGCTGCATACAATAATGGCATTTCCATCTTGTATGTCTCCCAGAATTCTAAAACATTTTTTTCTTTTAGATTCTTGGAAATGTCTGATAAATTTCAAACTCATTATTCAACGCAAATGTAACAGAACTTTGACTTCCGCTTGTGGGGCTTAAAGACTTCAAGCATTTTTCCTTTTCCTTTAGCAACTGTTCTAGCACATCTGAATCTTCTTCAGTTGAAGTTGATGCTGAGTCGTGCACTAGTGTACCTCCTGAATCACTTGTTTCATATTGAAGACTTTTTAATAATTGCACAGTTGTAAGAATATGCTTTTGGGCTAAATTAGAATTGGAATCATTTAGCATTAGATGGAATCAGGGATCTAAATATATTGCAGAGGTCAATAGATCATTATTTATAAAACTTTTTTCATGGGTAATGAAATTGGAAAAAAAAATCTCTGGCAAGTTTTTGGTTATGCTTCTCAAAATCTAATTTAAAATGCAACCAAGGACCATAGAAATCACCCAAATTCATTTGCTCATTCTGCAATTTTAATGTAAGCTATTATACTAGAGAAAAAATTTCTGCAAATTGTGCGCAAAATTTCCAATCATTTTCTTCCAGACTTAACTCTGGATCCACAACAACTGAACAAAAGGATTTATAGTCCAGGAGTCGTACTTGACCTGTACAGAATTTTTCTCCTTCTAAAATGTCAAAATTTACTTCACAAGTTTCTTAAACTGTATGCATACAAGGTGAAAATTGTGCAGGCTTTGCGAGACAGTGACACCGAAAAGAATTAATTTTGCTGTGGATATGTTGAAAAGAATAAATGAAGATAATGCCTTTTTGCAGAGAGTTCTGTTTTCAGATGAAGCAACATTTCGTCTATCAGGGCGAGTAAACAGTCACAACATCAGGATATGGAGCACTGAACAGCCACATGTCATGAGAGAACATGAGAGAGACAGCCCAAAGGGCAATGTCTGGTGCAGCCTCATGCATGATCACATAATCGGACCTTTCTTTTTTGTGGAAAAGACAGTGACTTTGAATGTGTACATTGATATGTTGTAACAATTTATGCTACCTCGGCTTCAGGAACAGCAACCAAACATCGAGTTCCAACCAGACGAGGTGCCCTCACATTGGTCTCTTCTTGTGAGACAGTTTCTTGATAGACATTTTCCTGGACATTGGATTGGTCAAGTTGAGCTAATCGTTTGGCCACTGCGGTCCTCAGATTTAACCCCACTGGACTTTTTCATGTTGAGCTATGTAAAAGACACTGTGTACACGAATCCTATTTCAGATCTTCAGGACCTGTATCACAGAATCACAAATGCCATGGATTAAAATTGATTATCATTTGGACATTGTCCATGCAACAAAAGTTGCACATGTGGAAATTGTTTAACAAAACTCCCACCTTTTTAGAATTTGCGAGAGCAATCAGAATAAAGATATGTTCATTAGTTTACAAGTTATTACTGTTAAATTTTGTGACATCATTTTATATAGACCCTGTACATTAACATGGACATTCATTCACATTGAAAAATGTATCACTTGAAAATGAAAAACAATTGTAAAATGAACCATGAGTCATCATTGTATTGATTCATATCACTATTTTTTAAATACAGTAAGTCCTCATTGCAGATTCACTTACTGCAATTTTGCTTTATTGGAATTCATTATTTATGACCAAATAATCACTAAATGAAACGTGTTTCACTTTATCACAATTTCAGTGCAAGTAATAATTTCCAATAATAAAACAAGTTAGGAAAGTGTAGTGTATCACAAATAGGTGTGTTTCATGCAATGGAGTATTTGAAACAGCAATATTATTTGAATGATCACCATAAAACAGCATAACACCACGACCTGATTATATTACTCTGTCTACTAAAAATTTCTTCCCCCTAAATTGGTGTATTAATAAACATATTACGTAATTTTAATGACTAAATACTGCAAAACAGTATATCAGAAATGATGCCAGTGAAATATTTAATTTTTATTCACCGATTTATTTTCTAATCAGTTTTAATCAGCTAAACAATCAAAAGTTATTTAAAACATACCTCACTTGAGTTAAGTAGTTGTAATATTTATGTTTACATTATTTTCTTCGCCATAAATAATCCATTTCCTTCCACTTACAATATCTTGTATGCATACATAAGGAATTAAATCTATTTTTGTAATTATGGCAGATCTTATTTACTTCAGTAACCAATAAGATTATTTATGTTGACAACAGTTAGGTAGCTATGCATGAATTTTATTAAGCTCAAAGTGAATTACAACTTTCTTCTTTGATTTTCTTGGTAATGGCTACTCCTATGATAAAAATGTATAGGAAAAGAAATGCTCGACTTGTTCTGCAAATTTTATTTTTAACTATTTTCATATGAGCCATAATTTATGAGATATGACGAAAGTTCTTTTTTTGTCATCAGTAAAGTGGAACCCCTGATGGCTTACATGATTCATTTATGTGACTTTCTGATTGTCTTTGACTGTAAGTCCTTAATATCAAATTTGATGAAAATTGGTTCAGTAGAATGGACAGACCGAAGCTAATAGGTGCTTATGCTGGAAGCAAAATGCACCTAATAACACACACAATATTCAAAAGTACAAAATGTGTACTTAGGATATGATACTTATTAAAGTCTTACAGTGTTTAAAGGAAAATCAATGCTATCTGGAGAGTTAAGATATATAAATATAGCATTTACCATTAAGCTTATAAAATCTCATAACTCAGATAAACTCAAAAGCTGAGTCACTGAATATAGGTATATGGAAATTATCTTCTTATATTAAAAAATTTTCTGTATTTCCCAAGACAATCTGATACCACAGTGAAACAAGAATACAAAAAAGATGATAATTTTATTTAAAAATCCAAGAGAATCCATAATGACAACAGATCATTAAATGCAAGTAATAAAACTAGGGAGTCCTGGACAATAATCAATGCATCTAAAAAACAAGCACCTCACCATCCACTAGCAACTATAATTAACTCTTCTATTAAACTATTTCTGATGCTCAAGCATTGCATGTCATTTTTTGGAACACAGTGGGTGATGCTTAATGTGATCACTTTGGGTTCATGAAAATTGATAACATTAAGCAGCTGATAACAATAAACGATGGTTTCAAAAATTAAATCTGATCATAATATACAACTGTTATCCACACAATTGAATATTGTTTATTTATAATTGTAGACTATTACATATTTATTACACAAGAATGAACAGATTTTGCATAATCTCATTTATCTAAGTTGATCATAGTTGACACAAATCATTATAGAATTTACTTTTGCTATTGGGAAAAAATACAAGAAAGTTAAAAGTCACTTAATTTGTAAAATAGTAACTATCCAGTTTTTGTTGCTTTAAAATTTTTTGAACTAGATTTTCAATGTGTTGCTCTAAATTGTAAAATATTTTATAATTATCACTAGTTCCTCCCTTGAGTTCTAATGCACTTTGCAATACCTATTTGAGGAGATTTTGTAATTTCTCCTATCCTTAGGAAAATTTAACAAACTTCAGTGTCTTTGCTATCACAATTGTCCTCATCATTAACTGCAAGTGTGGTTGATTTAATATCGTCAACTAGGTCCCTTACAGTAATATCACCTGTCGTGGCAAGGTTTGCATCAATTTTCACCCATGCTTCAAAATTTGAAGCGTTAACCAACCTACAGTGTATTGCTGACACATTTCTGCTTTCGTCACATTCATTGACATTTTCCATGACCTTTGATTGAATTAATCCTGCTTTACAGAAACATTAGTAAATAAACAAAAACTCCTTCACCATAAACAGGAAGAGAATGCTCCCATTCATGCTGCAGGTTGCTGGTAAACATTGTTGCAGGACCTAAGTCAAAAGGAGAGACATGCAGAAACATACAAATCCTCCGAAAGGCACGCACATAGTATACACTAACCAAGACTTAAACTAGACACCAATGTTTCGACAGCTAAGCTGTCATCATCAGTAGTGTGGGATGGGGAAAGGAGGATATATATACAAGGAGTGACCATTGGGGAGAGGGGAAGAAAAGTGAAAGGATTTGGATTAGTTAACTGAGTAGCTGAAAAAGGGAGGAGTGGAGGATGGGACCTAAGTCGTTGTTCAGAACTATGTTTTTGTTTTTATGTATGTAGATGCTTTTGTATGCATCAAGTTTATTGTATTGGTAGATTGGTTTGAGCAAGGATAGGTTTTCTGTGGTGATAGGATAGTGAATGTCAAAAATATGAGTTGCAATGTTGGATTTGTTTATTCTGTTGTTTTTGTAGTGTGCTATGTGTTCTTTAAACTGGGTTTCCAGTTTGCATCTAGATTGTCCTATGTCACATGCACTGCAATTAACATGGTAAATGTCTGATTTGTGGTGATTGGGAATTTTATCTTTCGGGTTTGTCAGTAGGTTGGATAATTTAGTTTCATTGACAAATAGCAGGTGATGATAAAATTTTGAAAGCATGCATTGGAGATTTTTTGTTAGTTTTGGTGCATACGATAGTTTTATGTATTTTTTTCTTTGTGTTTTGGTCCGTATGGTGCATGATTTAATTTGAATATTTTGTCTGTGTTTTTCAATAATTTGTGAGTGGAGTCTGTTGTGTAATGTGCAGTTTTTGATAAACTTAAGTTCTTTGTAGAAATATGTTTTGATAGAGGTGTGTTCAATAGTCTGTGAATCATGGAGTGGAAAGGAGCCAATTTATGTGGGGTATGGTGGTGAGAGTCCATATGAATATGTGTTGGTGTGTGTAGGTTTTCTGTAAATGTTGAATTGCATTTTGTTATGTTTTCTTGTAATGAGCAAATCTAAGAAAGAAAGATTTATTCTTTTCTATTTCATGTGTGAATTTTATCATGTCGGATTGTTGGTTGAGGTGTTGTATGAAATTAGGGATGCTTTCTTTTGCTCTGTCAAAGATTGCAAAGATGTCATCTATGTATCTGAGCCAGGTCTTTGGAAAATATGGGAAGGAAGATTTACAAGTCTTCTCAAAATGAGTCATGAAGTGTTCAGCTATGAATGGAGAAAGAGAGTTAGTTACCCATAGTGATACCATCTTTTTGTTAATAAAAGCTGTTGTTGATTTTAAAGAAGCTTTGTTACATGCACAGGCATGTTAAACAAACATATTCTTCTGTTACTGCCTTAGGAATATTCTTTTCTAATAACTATGTCTGTAGGAATATTATAGTTTCTTTGAGAGAGATGCTTGGGAATAAGAAGGTGACATCGAAGGAAACTAAGATTTCGTTATCTGTAAGTGCTGTTTTTTATTGTTGATGAAATATTGTGTGTTTTTGATTCCTGTGTCACTATCTAGTTGTATTTGTTTGAATTGATTGCTTAGTCACTGGGGTATTTTTGTATGTAGGGGAGTTTATCCCTGAAACTATAGGTCTCATAGGTATGTCTGATTTGTGTAATTTTGGAAGGCAATACATTCTGGGGACAACTCGATTGGAGATATTTAATTGAAGATTGAGTTGTCTATCTATTAAGGTGAGGCATGTTTACAGAGTGCTTTTGGTTCAAACGGTTTTTTAGGATTTTTTTGTAGGAGCCTTCTTGGAGAAGTTGATCCACTTTTTTGTAATATTGATCCCTTTTCTTCCCTTCTCCCCAATGGTCACTCCTTGTATATATATCCTCCTTTCCCCATCCCACACTACTGATGATGACAGCTTAGCTGTTGAAACATTGGTGTCTAGTTTAAGTTTTGGTTAGTGTATACTATGTGCATGCCTTTCGGAGGATTTGTATGTTTCTGCATGTGTCTCTTTTTGACCTAATCCTGCAACAGTGTTTACCAGCAACCTGTAGTGTGAATGTGAGTATTCTCTTCCTGTTTACGGTGAAGGAGCTTTTGTTTATTTATTATTGTATTGTTTCACCCTGTCTCACAACCCTCCCTTTTCATATTCTACGGAAAGTTTTTGATTGTTTTTTCGGATATTAAGTCCCAGACACTAGCCATTACATGCACTTCGTCTAATAAGTTCAATTCTTTAACTATGTCTTTAGCGTGGGCTTCACTGCTGGCATCAATTTCTGAAATAATTTTACATTGCATTTCACTTATGTATAGTGTTTTAAAAACTTTAATAATTCCTTGATCTAAGGGCTGAAATATTACAGTTGTGTTTGGTGGAAAAAAATAAGTTCAATATTTTTAACTGCAAATTTGGATGTGGTGTGCAATTATCCTATGTAAGAACAATTTTTTGTTTGGTTTGCAAGAGTTCTCTGTCCCAATCTTTCAAAAAGTCAATAAAGATTTGTGAAGTCATCCATGCGTTAGCATTGTTTATGTAGTCAACAGGATTTTTTATCCCTCTAAAGATGCGGGGACACTTACTTTTCTCAATAACGAGTAGTCATTTTTTAATGTTCCTGTCATGTTGCAAGTAAGAAGCACAGCCACTCTTTCTTTCTACTTCTTTCCTGCAGTTGAAGGATCATTTTTGAATAACAAAGTATGCTCAGGCATTGCTCTAAAACAGTGTTTCTCAAATGGTGGGTCGCAAGAGGATTTTATGGGGGTTGCAAGCACTCTTTGCTAAGGCAAGTGATTTTATTCTGGTTTTGAGAATCCTGCAGGTTTTAATTTATTGATATGTTTTGTTAAAAGATAAAGAAAATTCTGTAGCTTATCAATGTAAAAAACATTTTTAACAAATGAGTTATTTTATGCAATAAAAACAAGCAAGAAATTATATCTCAGTATTGATTAGTACTTAAAAAAATTAAACTATATGCCACATATTGTCTGAATGTTTTTTATTTACATACGTTGTTATAAATAAAATAATTTATAGTGCTGACCTTGAATTTATAAAGAGTGCAAAATGAAAAACTCTAATTATTAATGTCCTTATCCTTCCCCCTATATGGAGAAAACGAGTGCTTTTTTTAATATTCTTGGAGGGTCGCCTGATGAATCTGCCTGAGAACCATTGCTCTAAAATAAACACCAGTTTTATCAGTCTAACTAGAGTGGCTATGACATGAAGTGTTAATGCAAAATAAACAAGACTCTTTGAACACACGTTTCTCATCAATCTGAATGACCCAGCGTATCGTATATCGACAACAATACTTGCAGGAAATTATGACGCCATTGCAACTACTCCAGCTTCTGAGTTTTATGACTATAATGATTTCTTAATAAGTGCCATAAAAAATTTTGATAATAAATGATGGTTCTGATTACACTAGGCAGAGGAAATGGCATGTCTTGTACTACATTTGGTTTTAGAATTACATACTTGATTACAATTAGCGGCTGATAACAATAACCAGCGATAACAATAAACAGCAGTTTCTAACAATTCTCCCTTGCCTTCCTCTAATGCCTATTTATCTGTCCCAAGGCATGATAACTCACTTTTTCTTCATTTCTGCGAAGAAGCTGAGTTCAAGTCCATCTTATATAAGTTGTGCAATAAAAACTTTCTCCTGCTGAAGCTTTATCCCTCACTGTTCAATTATTTTTGATGCCAACACCCATACTACAATAGGTAATTATTGGTCTAAATCAGTGGTTCCCAATCTATTGGGCATTGTTACCCCTTGAGCTAACAAATAATACCAGAATTACCCCTCGTCCCTTTTAACACTTTCAGGACCACCTCTAAAACACATGACAATCCCTTCTCCCTGCTTTGAAATTTTTTGTTATATGGCAGATATATACATGAATAGTATTTAAAATGTCATTATTATTTATTACAAGTGAAATCAATATGGAATTCCAAAAAATAAAATTGGACATATGCTGCGTCAGCAGGCCGTGGCGATCCATGACATCATCAAGTTCCTTTTAATCCACTAAACTAAAGGCATTTATTTGCTTATGCCACTTCTTATACTTATTCTGGATCTGAGATGGATAAATAAATTACAAAAAATACGATTGAATAATATTTTTCTTTAATATTGTAAATACTATTCGAGAATTTACGGGATTATGCTAGTAAATATGGTATTATTTTACGTATTTAAATACCGGTCAACACAATATTCTAAAAAATGTTTAGAATATGAGATACAAGAACCTAAACTCCCTATTTCCTATTAACATAATGTTTCATATAATGTGATTTCTCAAGATCAACAATTTCAAGGAGCTTAAAATGAAATACTGAAGAAAAAAAATCACTCGGAAATAAAACTTGGGACCAATGTTACTGCAGTGAAGGTTGTGCTGAAACTGAGGTCCATTGCTCTTACCAGCTCCCCACAAGGGTGGGGAAGCCATTAGAAATTGTGGGACCTTGAACAAATACGCTGCGTCGGCGGGTAGGAACGTGCACTCGCTCGGATGCAACGTGTGTTAGTGGTCCTGAAAGTGTTAAATGGTGAATATGAATAAAGGAAAATCATAAAATTTTATTATATTATTTTAATTCTCATAATTTGCATGTAATACTTAAAATGAAGTTGAATAATTCTTATTATATTATATACAGAGATACCTCCAAATAGCAGACACTCCTGGGGACAGAAAAATTGTCCACTATTGGTGGTGTAGTGGTTAGCGTGTCGGCTTCCCATTACAAAGTCCCGGGGTTCAAACCCCGCGAATGTAGGATTTATTAAAAAAACTAGCATTGGTGCCTGACAGTAGGCAGCAGTACTGTCAGTATGGTATAGAGCCGAAAACAAATGATGTTGGCTGGGACTATATCCAATACAGTTGTAGGTGTGATCGGGACGATTTGAACGGCTACAGTACTGCGATGTGGAAGGCAAGAGGGAAACTACCACATTACAGTCCCTAGTAATGATTATATGGTTGGACAATATGAGTTCTCTCGAGGTAAAACAATCCGGAGGTAAAATAGTCCCCAAATTAGATCTCCAGGTGGGGACTGCCTTGAGGAAAACATTTTTCGAAAGTAATTTACGAATAGGCACTTGGAACATACAAACTAAGAGAAAGGCAGGAACGTTAGAGAACTTGAAAGAAGAAATGAGAAGAAATAGAGTTGACATTATAGGACTGAGCGAAACTAGGTGGGAAGGAGAAGGACAGTTCGACTCGGAAGAGTTCACGGTAGTTTACTCTGGAGGAAATAGTGGGGAAAGGGGAGTGGCTCTGGTACTTAGGAAAGATATAATAAAAAGCATGACAAAGATAATAGCAACGAATGATAGACTGATGGCAATAAAGCTAAAAGCAGTCTCAGTGGACATGCTGATAATCCAGGTATATATGCCAACGTCAGCTCATGAAGTTGAAGAGATTTATGAGCAAATTAATGGCATTTACGAAGAGGATGGAAGAGGAAAGGTTAACTGCATAATAATGGGAGATTGAAACAGCATAGTCAGAGAAGGACAGGAAGAAAATTCTGTTGGGCAATATGGACTTGGGAAGAGAAACCAAGGAGGGGAAAAACTGGTAGAATTCTGCATCAATAATGACCTTGTAGTGACTAATACATGGTTCAAAAACCATAAACAAAGGTTATACACATGGAAAAGGCCAGGAGATAGAATGAGATGTCAAATAGATTACATCCTATTAAAACAAAGATTCAGGAACAGCATAACGACCACCAGGGCTTTACCAGGAGCAGACATTGATTCAGATCACAGCCTTCTAATAGTTGACATAAGTACAGAGCTCAAACAAATAAGAAAACTGAGAAGAAAAAGACAGACTTGGGACTTAGAAAACTGAAAGAAGGACAGGATATAGTCAACATGAAGTTGGAAGATGGCCTAAGAAATTTGGAAAACAAACCAAAGACCATGGACATAGAATGGGAAGAAATTAAAACCAGTATCAAGGATACCTTGGATAAAGAGATAAGAAAACAAGAGAAGAAAATCAGAAAACCATGGATCACTTAAGGAAATGCTGGAGAAAATGAATGAGACGAAAATGGAAGAATGTTAACAGTGAAGAAGGTAGAACCAACTATAGACGTATAAACAATGACTTGAGAAGGGTAACAGATAAAGCTAGAGAAAATTGGATAAAAGGGAAATGTGATGAAATACAACAAATGAAGAAGTTAGGATGGTACGATATGATGTACGCTAGGGCACTGGAATTAGACGATAAGGAATCTAATGGAATTCGTGGTTAAGGAATTATGAATACGGATGGGAAGGTAGCCTCAGAAACAAAGGATGTAGCACAGGTATGGGAAGAATACATTAAGGAACTACAGCAAGCAGACAGGATTGGCAAAAATAGAACTGGAAGGTAAGAAAAACATTGAAGAAGACAACTTAGGACCAAGTATTATGGAGAGTGAAGTAGAAAAAGTGATAGTGGAACTAAAGAAAGGGAAAGTCACAGGCAGCGATGGAACACTGGCTGAGGTACTTAAAGTCATGGGATTAGAAGGACTAAAAGCAATCACGAAATTAATTAATATGATTTACGACACAGGAGAGTGGCCTTGGGATTTCCTAGAAGTAATAATGATCCCTCTAAAGAAGAAGCCAAAGGCATTGCAATGCAAGGACTACAAAACGATAAGCCTTCTGTCACACACTTTGAAGATCATCACGAGGATTCTTAATAAAAGGTTGGAGAAAAAGGCAGAAGAAATGCTAGGGGAAGATCAATTCTGTTTCAGAAAAGGACGAGGAATTAGAGATGCGATAGGAGTAGTTACAATCATATCAAAAAGGGCAATAGAGTACAGTCAATACATCTGTGTATGTTTCGTAAACTGGCAGAAGGCCTTTCATAGAGTAAATTGGGTAATTTTGATGAAGATATTAAAGGATATAGGTGTAGACTGGAAAGACAGGTGGCTGATCTGGAATCTATATGTGAATCAAGTTGTAAAGGTCAGGTTGGAGAATGCAGACACCTGCGGAGTAAATATCGGTAGAGGAGAAAGACAGGGCTGCTGCCTATCGCCAACCGTATTCAATATATATGGAGAATGTCTAATGTAAGAAGCATTAGAAGGCACAGGAGATTTCAAAATTGGAGGAAGGATTATAAGAACAGTAAAATATGCTGATGATCAAGTACTTCTAGCAAGAAAGGAAGAGGAACTCCAAAAAATAATAAAAAGACTAGTAATAACAGGTAGAAAATACGGTATGGAAATAAATACAGAAAAATCCAAGGTCATTCGAATATCGGGCAAAGAAGAAGAGAGTCTGAACATAAGTATTGGAGGAAAGCCTTTAGAACAAGTTTCAGACTAAAAATACCTTGGAAGCATCATAACAAGAGAAGCAAAATGTATGGATGAGATCAGGACTAGAATAGGAAAAGCGAAAGTAACTTTCAGAAGAAAGAAACACCTACTTACCGAGAATATAATGGAAGCTATCCGCAAGAAGTTCATAAAATGCTATGTATGGAGTATAGCTTTGTACAGGGCAGAAACATGGACGATAAGGGAAAATGACAATAAATACTTGGAAAGCTTTGAAATGTAGAGTTGGGGGAGAATGCTGAAGATAAAGTGGGCAGATAGGATGAAAAACGATGAAGTGCTATGAAGAGTAGGAGAGAAGCGAATGATTATACAGACTATTAGAAAGAGGAAGGCAAACTGGCTTGGACAATACTTGAGAAGAAAAAAGGAAAACTAGATGGAAAAAGGGAAAGAGGCAGGAAAAGGTTTCAGCTGATAGATGATTTGAAAGGGAAAGAGAGTTATCAAGATATGAATAGGACAGCAGAAAATAGGAGTCTATGGAGAAACAGGTTTAACCATGAATAATCACGAACCTGTCTACGGATAGACTACCTATGATGATGATGATTGAGAGGGGACAAAAACAGTGTAGTCTGTTAACTCATTTGCATGCTGCAAACCTTTTATTGAAAAAAGAAAATGTGAATGTAAAATATCTGCTTAGGAAATTCTCTCATGTGCCATGTATATATACTCCCCTCTCTTTTCTGTGGTTAGTTGCCCTCTTCATAGCAGCACCTACCTACTACCTTGTCAATATACTACTCGGGATTTAAGGTTGGAAATCGATGAGATATTAAAAAGTTTTTATGAATATATGAAATTTAAAACTCAGTTTTAGTATTTTTAAATTTACAAATGGTGTAAATATAACATTTTCTATGAAATATTTTTTTGAACGCTGAGTTTTGCATGGAAATCATTGCACCTGTAAAAGGTGTTATTTATTAGATAAGGAAAATGATCAAGTACCAAGTTATGTAAATCATGATAGCATGTGAAGCTAAGCAAAGAATATAGTGATTCCTAAGCATTACTTCACCTTTGGATAAACAATTATGACTTTTAAGAGAATAATATTTTGCTTTTATTCAAAGTAAAAAATTAGAAAATGGATAAATTAAATTGAAAATTTAATGTGAAAAATATTAGGTTTATGATGAATAAGAACATTTAACAAAAACATTGTCACTTATGGTTGTCAAACCAAAATTATTGAAAGACAAGAAACTGGTTATTTTGAATGGACAAATGAAATTTTTACGGGAGTTATCAGTAAGGCAATTGGTTAACAGAGGTATTTCTACGAAAAATAATTCTTTTGTACTGTCCATGTCTCTTATTGAGTGAGTCCATTATTTTGAGGTTTTAGTTCCATATGATTCCGTATTTTCTATCAGGGAATGAAAAACTGTCTGTTGTAGGGAGGTGTCCGTTAAGGAAGGTTTCACTATATATGACGTTCAGAAAATGAAACGCATAAAAAGTGACATTTTTGGAGATGAAATTATCAATGTGCTGGTTGATACTGCTTCTGCTTGACTACCTTAGAGACACGAGGCTTTGTCACAGTACTGCACATTGCAAATCATGAGTAAGATCCAATCTATTACTTGCCCTGGTTTTAATGTTGATCGCTGTAGAAAAGCCAGCCTCACAGCTATACATTGTGGCAAATTGAACGAGAACTTTGATAGCTCTGTTTGAGAGAATCAGGTATTCATCAACAGCTTTTCACCAAAAGTTAGTCATTAGAATCCTGAAAGTCTACTTTCAATGTATCATCTTCTCAGAAAGGAATTCTACTTTTGCTATGACATTCTCGTCTTTGGTGACATTTCCTCCACTGAAAAAGGTTTCACAATCCATGCATTTATCTCATGGTGTTCTGATGGATTCTTTCATGGATAGTAAGTGTTGACTGATATCAAATGAACACTTCTCTTTGGTTACCTCAAGCAATGTTACAATTCTAAGAACATGGATACATCACTAGCTTCAACCCAATGTTGGTAAAGCTGGAGCTTGCCAGATAAGTTGGCAACCTTGTCTTGAGCTATGAGAATATTCACCATATATCCTTGTGGTTAGATAGCTCATTGATTTCTCCAAAAAATCAGTGGAATAGGCTAACTTGAGAATGAATGTATGGTCCATTTTTTCACATAATAATAATAAAATATTATAGTGTTCCACAATTTACACCTGGATAGTGGAATGTCATTACCCCCTGAAATAAGCCAAATTACCCCTCGGTGGGTAATTACCCTCAGGTTGGGAACCACTGGTCTACATTGATTCAAATTTGCCTGAATCAAATTTATTACATTTTTGACCGTGTTTTTATAAACAAAAAATGGTTTGTCTATGGGTTCTCTCCTATTGTCTTTACTCACCAATATTTTTATGAACTATCTTGAGAAAAAACTCTTTGACTCTGGCAACAATGGGCTTAAATACATTCAGTATTGGTATAGATATGTGGATGATATTCTTTGTTTGTGTACTGGGGCTGACAGACAATTAGATATTTTTCTAAATAATTTGCAATAGAACATTTCTTTCACTTGTGAGAAAGAATGTAATTGGTCAATTAATTTTTTGGACTTAAATATCAAACATGTTTTTGCAATCTACCGCAAACCTTAAATGGATAATTTTATCAATTCTGATTCCAGACATCATTTTTCTCATAAATTAACTTCTTTTCATTCTCTGTTACACAGACTTAAATATTCCCTTATCTGATAACTATACAGGCAGCATCTCAATTAATTTTTTGGACTTAAAGATCAAACGTTTTTGCAATCTACCGCAAACCTTAAATGGATAATTTTATCAATTCTGATTCCAGACATCATTTTTCTCATAAATTAACTTCTTTTCATTCTCTGTTACACAGACTTAAATATTCCCTTATCTGATAACTATACAGGCAGCATTTGCTTATCGTACATCCACTTAATATACATTTGCTGATACGTACATTACATATTGACACAATATTCTGCACCTATGTTGTCTGCTGATAAGTACATTTATTCTTGCACACATGGGTAAACAGATGGGGTTGAGAAAGCTTAGGCCAAAGAGCGATGGGCGATGGTTTTCACATAAGGTGACATTTATGTCCGGCGGGAAAATTTGGAACTACGTGGCCACGATGTGCTCTTGGTATCATGACGTCACTATGGGATGTCCCTCATCCCATTCCCCTCCTGTTTTAATACGAAAATCGTAGCAAATATAAATTGGATGGATAGAAGAAATGGAGCTAATTGAAAGAATGTTGAATTGCATTAAAAAAAAAACAATTTATTGGCCAAGGACCACCTTACTCTGTTGTTAGGTGGTAATGCAGCTGGGGACTTTAAACTAAAGCCTGTCATAGTGTACCACAGTGAAAATCCCATGGCTTTTAAGAGGATTTTAAAAATTCTCTGATAACAGCCCCTTTTCCAATGACCAATAACTCTCCTTCTACCTCATAATAATGCTTCAACTACTATTAGCAAATGGAGAAGATAATTTCAGGTAAGAAATATTTTTTAAATTCTTATTTAAAAGTTTTATATTTATTTATTTTAATATATTTTATGCATGTTTAAATTTAATGTTAGTTAATTTATAAATAAAAGGGTGCAATATTTCAACTATATTTTGAGTGAAAAATATATGCTTTTCCATATTGGGAATGCATCTCCATCTATAACATTAGTTTATGTGGAAAATGACCATCCGCTTAACTTATAGGTTTTCAAGAACATAACCTGTACATTAAGCGGACGCTGCCTGTATTATTAAGAAGCTAATACTATAAAGCAGATTGCACTTGCAAATGGCTATCAAGTGGGTTTAGTGGACAAACTAATTAGCAAGAAACGAAGAATCATATTTACTTCTACCAGCAACAGTGACAGTTGAAAGTTGTGCAGTTTGAGTTTCCTTGGAAGTCCTAGCTACATGGTAGCCAACAGTTTCCCCAAAGACCATCATAAAATTGTCTTTAAATCCTCTTTCAAACTTAAGAATTTATTGGTTAACTGTAAAGACAGTGTCAAAAATTTGGTCAAAAATTATGTTTATAAACTTTATTGTGATGACTGCAACAGTGTTTATGTTGGTCAGACCGGAAGAAAATTTAAAATCAGACTTAAAGAACACTTGAAGGCTTTTAGAAATAATGCTACTTCTAACTCTCACTTTGACAAAAACCTAATTACCGTATTTCACGACATATAAGACATACCAGGTATAAGATGCACTCCGGTTTTTTAGAAGATTTTTCAGGAAAAAAGTATCTTGATTCACCAAGGCATTTATGAAGGGCCATGTCGTGTATCATTGCCAGCCGTGATTAAGTCCGTATCCAGCAACATTTACAGAAAATATTCCGGTGTTATAACAGTTAAAGATAATGTTTTAGATAAACTTCATTCATAAAATAAATAGGGATTATCTAAAACAAATAATTAATTCGAGACTTGTATAGCTAAATGTGTCCTGAGTGAACTCGATGGTCATGTTAATTAAAGCTGTTGGAGTGTGCCGCACACGTCACACATATATGGATGCTCAACTAGTCCTTTTTCTTCTGCAACTCTTTTTGCCTCCAATATAATGATTTTGATTGATACAGCAATACCAAACTTCCTCTGTTTTACTATCCATCTCTTCCTCCTTTAGTTGTGGTCATTTAAGACCAACCTTACAAAGACTATGTTTCTCTTATCCCATCAGCTTCAGTTTATCTCGTTTCCTCCATTCGCGAATCACATTTTTCTGTGGGAGATGGACCAAAATGACATGCTGCTGTTCAGTTACTGTGTGTTTTTGCGTATTGAATCACCTGAAGCTTATAACTAATATCGTAGGCATATCTTTTCACTTCTGTAGCCATTGCAATCTCAATACATGTAACTTTATTTATTCTAGATATGTATAAAATATTTATGACATCTACATGGACTCAACTGTTCCTTGGCATTAATCAACGGGATCATTAGGAACTAAACTATCACAAATGCATCAAAATTTTAATCACTGTGAGCAGATATGTATTAAAGTGTAATAATGAAAATGCATCCTCAGAATTCACATTGCATAAGGTATTACTGTATATATTAACATTTTTCACTTAATTTTTAATAATGTATATTTTATTGCTTTTGCGATAGATGACTACCAATTATTCCATTTTGGGGATGAGTGTACTTGTTAGTGTCAGTGTTGAGAACAGTAATAATCTTACCTTCGGCATATAAGATATGATTTTTGGGGTAATTTTTCTGAAAAAAAATGCATCTTATATGACGAGAAATACAGTAATTCCCAAAATGGTAATAATTTTAAATTGAAAGTTTGCCACTTTTCAGAAAAAGGATTTATGCTCAATGCATTAGAGCAATTAGAAATTATAAAATGTAACTGAATTAATAATGTAACGGTTTTAAATGAATATTTGTACCTTTCCCCTTCTCCTATTCTAGTGGCTGTCGTTAATAACCAAGAGACTAATTACCCTTCCTCCCCCACTTCTTTGCCAACCTCAAGCCAATAGTTTGTCCTCATCCCTTCTTCTCATATCTGCCTTAACCCTCCCCCCTCCCCCACCCTTCCTCCCGGGCCTACCCTATATATAGTGTTTTCATAATCTTTGTCACCTTATGATGATGCTATGCATCGAAACCTGGGTTGTGTTTTTCATTAAAAAATTTTTCTGGTATAGTACTGTGTGTCATTTTTGTGATTTTTTTGTGTTATAAGTTTAGTACTGGTCCTGATGAAATTTCAAGCCCCATCATTGCACATTCTTTTAAATTTATAAAATATCCTTTACTATTCATTATTAATGAATCATTAAGACTAGGTAGATTTCCATCTATACTAAATTCTTCTTAAATCATACCTGTCTAAAATCAAAGGTTCAACCTGTGAAATAAAAAACTATGGGCAAATAGCAATTCAGAATCAGCTCTGTAAAGTTTTTGAAAAAGTCTTCTACACTAGGTTGTTTTCTTATCTAGAAAAAATAATCTGATATTCCTCAGTCAACATGGCTTTAGAAAACAATATTCACCACTACTGCAATATATCAAACTATTAGCTTCATTCTGGGTTCTCTGGACCACAACAATGAGAGTTTAAGTCTTTTTTTTGGTCTTTTTAAAGCTATTGATACCATAAATCACCAGGTCTTGCTTAAAATACTAAAAAGAATCTGAGTGGATTAAATCCTTTCTTTACAACTGATCCCAGGCTCTGTGAACAGTGATGGTGTGAAGTTCTCTTCATTCAGTAAAATATCAAGTTTAGGAGTTCTCCCAGGGATCCATATTAGGACCTGTTATATTCCTAAGGTGACCATACATACTAGTTTGACCGAGACAGTACTGGGTTGGGCGGGACAGTATCGGTTTTGGCGCAATAGTCCTGGTGTTCCGAAAGACTAAATGAAAATAGTATTTTGAACTGGCTTTGGGATGTTTGCTCCAAAGGTTTTGGTAATTCTTTCAATCCACAGAAGTGAATATAGGGAACATTTGCTAAAGATCAATGGAACTAAGTAACTTTATGTACTATTTTATATACATAATTAGCTGGAACACGGGTGGTAGATGATCTGGGCTCTTAGTTGTGCATGCTTATGGCATATTGCCAAGAGAGTGGTATAACTGCGCAGGTGGGAAAAATACTGGTCGGGGATTTCCAATACGAAATTGGAAAAATTCATATTTAAGGGGATGTTTTCACCCCATTTTTGCTCCATAAGAAAGCACGTAAATTGTATCATATATCAAATATATAAAAGGACTAGGGGCTCTGCCCTGCTCGCTGCGCTCTCCAACCCCGATGGGAGCTCTGCTCTCCAGACACCTGGCATGCTTCATGTGCTCTTCCATTGTAAGCGGATTGCACAATATATTACTATTACTCTGCCAATCATTTATCTATGCCAACATACTAAAGTCACCATTATTTTTAAGTTATAAAATTATTACAGTTTTTTATCTTGCTTATATATATGGACCAATCTCTCCAGACCTCGCTGCCCATCCCCCTCCATCCAAATGTACCCCTCCATCCAAATGTACTAAATATTGCTTTTTATAAATTACTGTACCTGCATTTGTTTAAACATGTAGTTCATCAATATTGTTTATAATTGGGCTAGCTGCTCGTGTATAATAATAATAATAATCACTGAGGTAAAAAATATAACTCTCTATTAATGATGTACTGAATATCAAAATTGCAGAATAACGAATACCGAATAAATAACCGAATATTGATACTGCTGAATACGGAATATTCAGCCACCGAATATCCACACAAAAGAATCCTACTTGTCAAATTGATTTCAGTAAAATAATTATTATTGGAAGTTTATAAAATACCTATTAAATCAATATCACAAAGAATCTTGTTTGGAATTTAGAAACTTTACTGTGCCTTATTGTGTCCTAATTATAGAAAAAATATTTGAGGGCATTTTAATTTAAATTTTTGTGTGATCATTATTATGTGTGGTTACTATGTGATGGAAAACATTTCACTTCAGAAATAGATATTCATATCTGAGTGTTGGTTCTTGGAATTTTATTTCGCTTTCAGACTTTGGCGTGTTATCAAATTTACCTCCACTTGCAAGAGTTTCAAGAATCAGTTTTATAGATTTTTATTCTTTCTTGTTTTTGATCTTTTGTGTTTTTCAGTCTGTATTGTAGTAAAAGTTGAATATTTTAAGAAGTTTACTCAATTTTATGATTTAATTTTCAATTTTTGCTGCTCATTACTCGGTTTGATATTTGGTAAACTTTAACCTAATTCAAATATAAAACCAAATATCCATTTTGTCAAATTCCGAATACTACCAAATTCAGAATAGTGGAAAAATGACAATACCTAATAGTTTTTGAATATTTGGAACATCCCTACTATCTATTGATTTCTTAATACTTCATCGTACGCAATATTTTGATTCGTGTAAGTTTCCGTGTCGTTTTTAGCTCCTGTAATTTTGATTTTGAGATTGGCCATGGATTGACACCAGAAGGGGCAACATATAGCTGACCAATGTGAATGTCCAATCGGTTAAACGTTTGGCCTTGAGATTTATTAATTGTCATAGCAAAGGCTAACCATACGGGGAATTGTTTTCTGTTAAGATTAAAAGGTAACTCATGACTATCTTGAGTATTTAAAGAGATTCGAGATATCGTAACGACATTTCCTTTTTTGTCACCTGTCAATATTGAACAGTAACAAATTGATTAATCGAGTGCCATTACATAAGCCATCATTGATACAAATTTTTCGAATTAACATCACGATAGCGCCATCTTTCAAAATTAACTTTTGAGGCGGTAAACCTCAAGGGGTTAGAGACGCCAGATATTCGGGTTGGTAACGTAACATGATTTTATCATTGTGTGTCTCCATCTATGGCTGTTAATCTCCATTATAGTCAGAGTGTGACTGGTGGGAAACTTCGACTGCCTCTTGCCTGGCAGAGCTGGGATAACTGCACCTGCGTACAATGGTTATTTTCCCATCATGCATCGCTGAGCCATTCCATTAGAAGGGAGAGGGGAGACCGTGGCTGCATCACCTGGGAAGGTGGTGGTGGGGAGAGCACTGAAAATATGCACCTGCGCACAATGGTCATTTTCCGATCACGTGTCACTTAGTTAGCCCTTTAGAAGATTATAATATAGAGAGATACTAAAGTTTAGGCACTTCAAGATGAGCTAGACTTGAAATTTTTTATGTGGATAAGACTGTGCATGACCAACTAGACAAATCGAAAATCTTAAAATAGGTAAACAATACGGCCACTAAAAATTTGCAAATGTTGAAACAAATATTTAATGTTTATGTATTTCTGGCTGTGCTACGAAGCTGAAATTTTTTGTTAAGGTAGCATTTTTAATATAACCAAATAGAGATTATGGACACTTTGATATATTTATTTATTCGGCTGTTAGAAATTCTTTAAGTTGAAACAAATAGATAAATGTTTAGGCACTAGGGGACAAGCTATGGAGCTGAAGTTTTTCATTTATTTAGAGCTTGGTGCAAAGGCACACATTAATGTTTGAAAATCTCCATTAATTTGTTATTGCAGCCATTACAAATTTTTAAAATTTAAATAATTACATAAATATTATTTCACTTCTAGATGTGCTACAACATTAAACTATGGCAGAAATGTGTGGCATAAGTACCAATGGAAAAAGTATAATATTCTTAAAATTGCAAATTTTAGAGATTTCTTTTACTCCAATATTGTTCCATAACAAAAGAATGAAAATCAGTACAGAGGTGAAAACTTTTTTATTAATAAATATTTCTAATAGTGAAATATCTCTCCGGAAAATTAATGTTTTTTTCAAGGTCAGATGGAATGCTTGCTTTTACTAATACAAATATATTATCTTTGCCCATCTCAATGAATATTTTTGAGAGCTTTCCAGTTGTTGGTGGCTAAAGGCTTGGTCCCACTAGTGTGACAGATGCATGCATTGGCTGCATGAAGCGACTGCTGCGACCATCGCACTGACTGCAGCACATGAAAATAAGTGACACTTTCCACTGAAGCATTTGTTGCTGACGTCGGCTGCTGTGGCTACTGCTTTGAGCAGTCAGCATGCAGCCGCTGTTGCAACTATTGTGCATTCATTTTGCTAGGAGTGCTTTATACTGAGAAAAATTAGTGAGAAATAAGCTGTGACGAAGAAATGGCATTAATAGAATTTGTATCTTTCCACAAATGCTTATACGACGCCTCTCAGGACTACAAAGATGTCATTTTGAAGGATAATGTGTAGAAGAGGATAGCCTCTCAAATGGATGGAAAAAGTGGTACATAAATGAAGAAAAAGTATATACATATTAGATATATCAACTTTTATATCGTATAATGTGACTGAGCCAAAAATCATACATATTTTTTAAAGAAATCAGACGAATAATTTCTTCATCCCATTCTTCTTTCTCTAAAATGTGAAGAACTACAGCGAGTTTCATGCTTAGAGCTATAACTCTCAGAATGAACTGGAGGCGCAAAAGAATTCCCTCTCAACATTGGTTGACGCAGCAGTCGCTGCATGCCCTCACTGCTCTTGTTGAACCACCTTCATTGCTTGCGATGATCGCATCCGATGCATGCATCTATCGCACTAGCTGAACCAAGCCTTCTAGAAGAAAACCTCTCTTTAGGACAAAAAGAGTGTATTCAGGTGCGTTGTTTGCTCAAAGAGGGGAATAAGAAAAGAGACATTCTGCTGTATGAACTCCCAAGAAACCCTGCTCTGTCATATGATGCAATGAATAGTATCACTATTCCACTATATTTAGTATTACTGCACAGACATAAATGAGCAAGAATCTACAAAATATTTAATCATATTATATAGCTGCTGCTACTTATGATAAAACAGAATCAGGAGGATACTAATGTTTAAGCACTTTCAGATGAGCTGGAGACTTGAAATTTGGTACAATTATAGGATTTTGGTCACAACCAAACAGAAAAATCTAAAATTTCAAAATTTTTCACTTTTAGGGGTTGTTTTTATCCAATTTGTACATTAAAGTTTAATAATTTTTATCTCGGAAACTATAAGTTGTAGGTATGAGCTTTTGCAAAGCTTTTGTCATAAATTCTTTCATCCATATGAATAAATGTTTTAATCAATACCTTACAGATCATATAAGGGCAAGGGAAGGTGAGTAGCAATTGTTATACGTATATTTTATGATCATTACATTTGAACAATTTTTATCTCAAAAACTATAAGTTGTAGGTACATGCTGTCATGGAGGTTAATTGTAGCAAATTTTGCCTTCTACCCGAATACATTATTAATTGATCCCTTACAGATCATATAAGGGCAAGGGAAGATAATTGGTGATTCAGCCTTTATCATCACACCCTGAAGGTCACAACGTTGGCTAACTGTGATGGAGGGAAGATAATGTGGTAGCATGGCCTCCACCTACTGCATAGTTCTGCACTCCTCTCCCCCTCTACATTTCCCATCGTCCCTCCCCCTCTTCCTCTCCTCATTTTTCTCTCTTCCCTTCCTCTTTCACTCTGCTCCTTTTATCCTCCACTCTTCTTGTGCTCACCAATTGGCTCCAAACGGAAGGAAAGCAAGAATGCATGCTCCCCGCATGTGTACAAAAATGCTTGTAATGCACATGCACTTTCTAATATGTAGGCACCATTAAATCATGTGAAGTGTGACATTGGGGATTATTTTGTTGAGTGTGATACACTGCATATGGCTGTTATGTTTTCACAAAATAATCTTTTACGGCATGAGATTTCTTTTTGTAAAATAAACAAAGTGATCTGAAATGCTTGCAGAATGCAAGCACATTTTACTAATAGATAATAAAACTATTAATAGCACATACTGTGCACATAATGAATCGCGTTAATGTAAATACGCGACCCGTATATTAAAAATGGTCGTAAGAATAACATCGCGTTAATGCGAACACGGGAGTCGTGTATCGGAACATTGTCGTAAACATAAAATCCTCTTTATGCAAGAACGCGTAAACCGAACAGGCGTAAATCGAGGGATACTTGTACTCGTTTATCCGTATTTTTTTGTTATCCCTGGCGATACACTATGCAAAATCATACCTACACATATTGACTTGTACGTACAAATTCTCTATTACAGTACCGTATTTGTTTTTGAATATTCCATGCTTTATTTTATAACGTTTTTGTACAGTAAACGAATTCAAAACGCTAACAACATATACACAACACACAAAAACAAAATGTTGTAAAAGAATGTTCAAAAATAAACTTTATAAAAACATTAATGCGATTATCCGGCGTTTTTGAGAATCCGGCGACCCCTTCCCCCCTAGGGCGCCGGATAATCGATGATATGCCACTTTTATTATTTATTCGATTTATGTTTATTAATAATTTTGTATTCGTATGTAACTATTATGGTTTTGTACTATTTTTTTGACATGTCCTATTCAACATGTACTGTTGACATTTGGATGAATAGAAAATAAAAATAATATACACAAAAGAATAAACTCTAAACCTAAATGTACCAATTAACTTTTAAATAAAAGTTAAACTGAATATTATTGAAAAATAATATGACATTATATTATTACCACGGTTTGCAGGACGATGTATTTACAAATTAAAAGCAAGATTATCGAGTAATGCGTCAAAACTGAACAATAATATAAGTGATACCAGACCCTAAAACGTTAAAATCACAAACTACAATACCGACTCAAATTTTGTTGTCGAATTCTTGAATATTACTATTATTTCTAAAAATATTTTCCAAAAATTAACGCAAACAAAATAAAAAACGTAGAATAGAAGAAAATAATTACATTTCGGACAAGTGTTAATTCCCGCCTGGACGTCCTCGAACTCTAAAAAAGAGGACATGTCCCGGAATAGCCGGACGTCTGGTAATCCTAAATAGACAGAAAATAGAATAGAAATTAATCATAACATTAAATGAAGATATTTAACCTTTTTATATATTATTGCTGAACATCTATAGCTCAAAATTACCGCTTGAATTTTATTTCAATATCACGCTGAAAGCGCTTTCTTTGTTTAAAAGTTATGAAACATGTTTCCAAACAAAATTTGCAAGTTGCGAACATTATAATCGATATTTACATTTCTTTTTACATTTGTGATCGTAGTTTATTATCTAATGTTTCCAACAAAGTCAGTTAACAGGGCGAATTTTCCTAAATTGTTCGAAAAGTAATTACGTTTATACAACGGCAGAGAAGTAATGTCTTTGTATACTGAAGTCTAAAAGTATTGCTTTGGCATTTCTTATTAATGTCGGCACTAACCTGTATTATGAAGAAATAAAAAGGCAAAAGTTGTAAATTCTTATGCAGTTTATTTGGGGAGCAAGACTTTCACAAAATTTTAGAGAGAATCACAAAAAAATATAGATATCGCATCTTTTGTTAATAAAACTGGATAACTTTTACTTTTTGTTGGCTAAATGACAAGTATGGCTTCAATTGATAAAATGCCATCTTATTTCAAGCTTGATAAACTAGTGACTGACATTACAGGTGAGTTTTATGTATCATAATTTAATTTTTGTTTTTGGTCTTTTTGACTTTATAATGTTGCAAATTTGTACTTGCAGATTGTATCACGAGTATATCACAAGAATTTACTTGCATGAATATTCCGATTGATGACAGTTGCGCAATTTTCCATCGGTTTTGTGCCAAACTAGAACAATTTCTAACTTTAGGATTGAGAGGTGAGATGGGGAAGAAGTTTATATCTTAGATAATTAAACTTAGCTCATTGTGTCGCTTTGTTGGATGTATGTTTTTTAAATTTAACTTTAGCACAATTTCAATGATTTCCTATTCTGACAGTAAATATTTCTTTAATGTCATTCAAAGTGACCTTACTGCCACCATGAATATGGGAAATAGATGAAAAGTATAAGGTTTACAGATGCTAATTATTTGATTGATGTAATGTTACAGACAAAAATCTCTTCGGGAAGAAGAGAAGCTACTGGGATTACATGATTAGATGTCTTGTAACGAATAAAGGTGGTGTTCACGAAGGACTAAAATTTGTGAAATGTAATCCAGAGGTATGGTATTCTGTTAAATTTCATATTTTTAAATAACGAGAATTTTAGTGTATGATCTGGATACATTTATAGACTAGATTGGTGGTATTGTTTATTAAGTGAAAACTGGTTAGTGCCACTTTAAATAATTTCATTGAGTTGCTATTTTAATTACTTCTGCTATGACATGTTTCATGAACTTTTATTTACACAACATTTGTTAAACAAGAAGCTGATAAAAGTTGATTTAAATCATAATGGGCTTAAAAATGGTAAGTATCAGTATGTAAAATATTGGGTGACACACAAGTCTACTTAAATTATAAACTATGTATCTGAAAATATAACCATTCCTAAAATTATTAGTTAAATCTTGCAAAAATATATATTTTACCAGAATGGAGTATTTTTTTAAATGGCTAATATTACACTGAGACTTGCTATAACATGGTGCTTGGTGGATATTGACATAAACAATCTATATCCTTTGAAAAATATATTAAGCTACATGCCTAACTTACGAAAATTATTTGTGTGGGTAGTAGTATGTTCTGAGTTTGAATATTCCACAATATATATATGTTGAATTTTTTAGTGCATACTTCAGCTATATTAGAGAGGTTATGCTGCACTTATGCTGTACAAACATACTTATAACTCTTAATTGATCATGCCTAGTCTGAAAGACATGATACTTTTTGTTTACTCAATCCTACCAATTATAGTAAATCCTCGTTAACACAAACTCCGACAGTTCATGTTAACTGAGTTCATAATAACCAAATTATGCGTGAAAAACTGTAAAAATATTAATTTTCTGCTAAATATATGTACATACATATAATAAATGTAATTGAGTTAGCCTGCTTGTGCCAAACAAATTATTATTATTAAAAACACTGAAAATGTCCAATTTGGACATATTCAAATTAACATAACGTTAAATTTTGTATAATGATAGATCTCAATTATCTGCAAGTTTACAATGTTCACATTGAAGTTAAATTATGTAAATATGTATGTATTAACGTACTTTTAAACTGGACAGCATTTGCAGAATCCAAGCATATGAGATGGAACGAAATAAATTTATAGAAAAGTTCATTACACTACAAAGCACAAAATAAAAATAGTTCTAATGTAGTATGTAAATAGTTTAGCTCCGTACATTGAAGTTATCTTCATGAAAACAACAAACAAATCTAGGATATGATAAATAGATGAGACTCCAGTAGCCAAAACAAGGGTTCGAGGAATAGCCCGATGCATTTTACCCACTAAGTGGGCATTTTCAAGGGCGATGTGACAGCGACAGTGAGTCAACAAATCTAGGAATGATTCTTGGTAGTACTCTACAATTACAAGAATTAATAGAAATAAAATTTTTTTGTAGCCCCCAGAGGCTGTTTTTAAAAAAACGCTGATTATTTGTTGCCTCATTTTTGGGTGAGTGAATTTCATGCAGTCATGTGTTATTTTCTCTAAAAACAATGAATAGGAGAACCACTTCTGTTGTATCTGCAATGTGCTGATTTAAAGACAATGTCATATTTTCAAATTCTTTTGCACACGATTTTGCAAACAATGCCCCTGGTGTTAAAAGCAATGGATGGCCAACATGTTAAGTAAACAAAGTTAGAAAATCGGTGCACTAACAGTGGTTGCAGATATTATTTTCAAAATATTAATCTGTGCATTAGAAAGTTCATTCACAACAGCTTCGCATATATCTGCACCTGTTGTATTTACAGGTTTACTTGTTAACTTAACTAATTCCTCGTATATTTAATTTTTTTGGGGCATCTTGCAATAATAACTAAATGAGATGATAACATGACATCAGTGCTTCCACCAAGACAGAAAATAGCTGACATGAATCTAAATCCTTTATTTCATTTTAGACACAGGAGCTCATGGGAAAAAGGAAGGAAATTATTTTGTCATTCATAATGAACAATGGTTTTGCTTTGATGCAACAGCAATTCTAATGAGGATATATGACTGCTAAATGATCAAATTCGCAAGGTGCTTGGGGCTTACTGCACTTCTGCACCATTTATCACACCTGCAAGAGAGATAACTGTTTTTCTCTCACTCCTATGAGTGGAATCCAAACTTGACTTAGTTGAACTCATGAATGTCATCCAACCAAATTGATATTTTATGTTTGATCTTTGTCCCACCAAGAAAAATCTAAGGTCAGACAATTCCACTGTATCCTCTGTTTTTTGCAACACTGATGAAAAATGTCATATTTAGCAGGACGACTATGGCTTGAAATAAACATTTGCATTTCTCTGTCTTCCCCTGTGTTGTGTGTAAGTGTTCAACCTTATAAATGGATAGCATAAGCTGCAAAAGAAGACAAACTACAACTATGATGGCAACAAAAATGACAATATTAGAGGATTTGGAATGGGGTATTTTTCAAAAACAAGAATTACAGAAAAATATAGAATTCTGAAGTCACCATTTACCACTAGATTTAGAAAAATACTGTTGAAATGGTATTAACATAAGAGGTCATCAGTGGTACCAATTTCTGGACCTCTTATCCAAGAAAAGGCCATTGAATAGAAAATATAGAATAAGTTGAATGGGATAAGCTGACAGGAGTTAAAAGTAAGAAAGCTGAAAATTAAATTCTGAAAGTGTGGAATGCTATTTATGAAATGTTTGAACCAATGAAAAGCATTGCTATGGCAATATTCTAAGTACATATCCTTATTGACTTCTTTCTGTCATCATCCTCATACATCCTATAGCATCTCTTGTCCCTCTTCCTCTTCTGAAACCTAACTGATTATCTTGCAGCTCCTTTTCTATTTTACCTTCAATTCTTTTGGTTATTATTCTGGTTAGAACTTTAGCTGTATGAGAAATTAAACTAATAGTTCTGTAGTCCTTACAACATTTTGCATTGTTCTTTTTCTCCAGTGGTATCATTACAACATCTAAAAAATCTTCAGGCCATTTGCCAGTATCATATACTTGGTTAAAGAATTTTGTGAGTTGCTTAACTGCTTTCGACCCCAAAACCTTAAGAACGTCCACTGGTATATCATCACTCCCAACATCCTTCCTTCTTTTCATGTCATCAATTGCTCTTTTAACTTCAGAATCGAGAATACTTGGTCCTAGCTGGTCTTTTTCCACATCCTCTTTTTCATTTAATTCAATATTTCTTGGCTATCCTTCTTTGTCATACAGCACCTCAATGTATTCTTTCCAGACATTCTTTACATTATCTGGCTCCGAGACTATTTTACCACTTTTGTTCATGATTCCTTTATGTCCTATCTTTCTTGCCTTTTTCTTGAATAGTTCCCTTGCTTTGCTATACATGAGGCTTGTTCTACAAATTCTTTCCAACTCGACAATTTCCTCGCATTTCTCATTTATCCACTGTTCTCTGGCTTGAGCTGTTTCCCTTCTGAAAGCATTATTTAACTCCTGGCACTTAATTTGGTCTTCTTCAGTGTTTATGTTCTTCCACTTTCTCCTTTCTTCCATTTTTTGCAACATGGCTGCTGTGACTCAGGATTTTTTGTTTCTTTCACCCATTATCTTTCCAACCTTCTTTTTTGTAACATCTTTAATGTTGCTATGGATGTATCTTCCCTCCTCATATACTTTGTTCCTATTTTCTTTAGCACTCTCCCCAAACCTTTCCTCCAGCTCAGTCATGATAGCCTCATTGTTCTTAAAGAGTTCCTTTAAGTTCCATTTCTTGTTAACTCTTATGCTTCTCTTAACACTGTTCAGTCTACATTGTGTATTTGCCCCCAAAATATTGTGGTCAGAATTGGTATCTGCCCCTGGTAGTGTTTTCACATTTTTAATGCTATTTCTAAATCTTTCATTGACTAGTATGTAATCTATCTGGTATCGTCTCTGGTCTCCTGGGCTTCTCCATGTGTAAGGTCTCCACTGGTGGTGCTTAAACCATATATTAGTTACAATATATCTATTTCTATGGATGAATTCCACAAGTTTTTCTCCTCTTTTATTTCTCTTCCCTAGTCCATATTTTCCCACTATGTTATCTTCCTGTTCCTCTCTGACTACACTGTTCCAGTCTTCCATTACTATGGTGGTGATCCTTCCTTTTCCCTCCTCCTACAATATCTCCGTAATCTGTTCATACATTTCATCTACTTCGTTGTCGCCAGCATTTGTCGTTGGCATATACACTTGAATTATATACATTTCCACTGGCTCCATCTGAAGTTTTATGGCTATTAATCTATCATTAACTGTCACTACCTTGCTAATTCTTTCAGCTATCTCTCTTCTCATCATAATCTCCACTCCCTTTTCCTTTTCTCTCCTCCCAAGTAAATAACCTTAAAGTCATCTGAATTTATCTCGCCTTTTCCTTCTCACCAAACTTCACTAAGACCTACTATACACACATTATTCCTTCTCATTTCCCTTTTTAAGATCTCTGGTTTCCCTCCTAAATTCTTAGTTCTAACATTCCATGCACCTATTCTTAATTTCTCCCTACTTGCTTTCTTCTTATTAATGTTACATTTCCTCTTTGTATCCCCTAGGGTAATCCTCACCCACAGTTCTATAGAAATACATGTAAAAAAAATATTGTTTTAACTTTTATTGTGGTAGCCCTGCTCTTTAACTCCCCCTTAAACATCTTGATTTCATTATGGTGTGTTTTACAAATATTATATACAAATTTTAATTGAAATCAGTTTAGCCAATTCCTTCCAAATCTTTAATTACTGAAAGAATTTAATTTGCAATTGTGACACTCCTGTTTGGTTGATTCGGGTTAAATATGCTAATGTTGTTTTATATACATGTGTGTATTATAAGTATTAAATTTCGTTAAAATTGATCTGGACAGCTCAACACAAATATGTGTAAAATGCAAGTTTTTATCCCTTGTATTGTGGCAGCCTTGCTTTCCCTTACAAAAAATCTTTTGTTATTTCATGTTGCATGCTTCCTTCAAAGAAAATTTCGTTGAAATTGGTTTGGCCAATTCCTTTCAAATTCATGATTACCAAAAAGTTTCATTTTGAAATTGTGGCATCCCTGCTGAGTCGATTCGATTGAAATATGTCATTTTGGTCATGAATTTATGTGTAGGTTCTATGCACCATATTTGGTTGAAATTGGTTCAGCTAATTCTTCCTTGATATGTACTGATGGACGGACATAACAAAGATATTAGTGCTTTTCAGCAATGACGAAAAGCACTAAGAAGAGCAGACAGACTGTTTTGCAGGATTATTTTCAGTATTAAATTTTTGTGTATTTTTATTTAATTTATAATAATATTAATTTTTGAAATGTGTAATGGCATTCCTTTGTGTGTATAGGAAGAAAAGCTGTTTTTTTGTTGCTCAAATTTTATAGTTAGTTTTTAATTACATAGAATAACATGGACTTAATGGTACACCGTTTAATAAATAAAAATAAAAATTTCTACAATAACCATTTTGTTGTTTTATTACTTCCATTTAAAAATACCAATGACCGCTCTTCAATAATATTTTTCCCTTTTCCCTCTCATGGAGACTGAATTCTCTGGGTACCTTAAGTGGTTGTCTTAGGGAGGTTTCGCTGTACTTATTGACAAGGATAATAAGACAGAAGCAGTGGATTTGGATAAAATTATATCAAAAGATGTAAATGAAACCAGTTGATTTTCAAAGAGCCTGCCGATTGTTGTTGGTACGAAAGTGATGCTCTGGTATAATTATTATCTCAACAAAAGATCAGTAAATGGAGGTAGAGCAATACCTTGCTTTACGGGACAGATAGGTTCCTGGAAATTTCTCACCAAATGAAATTCGCGCAAAGCAAAATCTTTATGTCAAAGATCCTAATATGGGATCCACAGACGATCTTACTATCATCCACAAGCCTGTAAAAATGGAATTTCTAATTCATATATGGTTAGGTCACTTAAATAGTCGACCGCCTTTGTTTTTTTGAACACCTGGTAGGCAAGGGCCTGTCTCATGCTATAACGAATGCGCTTAAAATGGGGTCACACAAATGGAGGCATGCCTGTTTTGGTATCATCAAAGAATTTTTTTGGAATTTTCAAAGAGGTCAGTTGTATGATCAAAATTTGTCTAAATATGTGCTTATTGATTTCGAGGGATCTGGAGAACATAAGATTGTATCTGTGCGGTTTCCGGAAAATTTTGGGTATGGCTTGGTTGAAAGAGTTATGCTACTATTGATCCTTAGTTGGGCTTCAACAGATTCATAAATTACAAGGCAGTACAGTCAACGTAGCGGCTGTATACTTACTGTCCTTGCAAAAAGTCTAGATACCCAAGTTTGTGGCGGTATATCTCGAAGAAAACCGCAATGATTTTAATGGGGTGAAAAGTTGTGGGTCGAAAATTTATTTCTACGTTGATTGATGCACACCCTAAATTTTTTGTTTCTGTTTAAATATTTTATATTGGGCTGTATTTGAGGATAAACATGGTTTTGAGCCCTGGAAATCTGATAAGACCAATTTGAATGTTTACAACTCAGAAACACTATAATGTATCAACTTGCAATTTTAATAGCACTGACCTAAAACTATTTGGAATAAGTGTCTGGAAGCGTTATTTTATAACTGCAACATTAATACCCGATTTTATTACATTTCTGAAATTTGGCTATCTTCGTCATTCCTTGGTTGTTTTCAAAGTTAGAGGTACCATTGACACAGGAAAAATGCCTATATTATTAATATGTAAAACAGAACATCAGAACATTACTTCTCAAAATGGTACCGATTTTTATTTCGTCTTCATTCTGCCTCTGCCTAATAGCTATGCCTGGCATAGTAAAACAGCGGGGGAGAGGAGGAGGCAGCGTATGCAGTTGTCACCACCTCCACATGCATTGCATGCCCAGTCATGTAAATGACTCACTATTATAGAAGACATGGCAATAGTGCATGCTGCAATTTCTACTTTCCTCCTCCCTCCCACCAGTTTTGATAAGCCAAACTCATGGAGAGAAAAATAGTGTGCAGCTTAGAGGGAAAATTGATAGTGTGTTATACCCATTCTGAAAAACAATTTTATTTCCATGTCTCCTGCATTTTTTCTCTCTGCTCTATATTTTTTGAGAATTCAAAACCATTTGATAAGGCTCAATTGTAGTTTTCAGAGAGGAACATTGTAAGCAATTCACAGAAAATGATGAGCTATATGCAGCCCCTATTCCTAAGAATTATTTTTAAACCGGTCACTTTTTCAAGAAGTCCATAATTTTTGTTTGTTTTTTTTTTGTTTGCTTATTTTGTTTTTTATTTTTCTCATGTAACCATGAATTTGTAACAAGTCAACATAGTCAATGTTGTCTTGATTTTCCATGTACTGGAATAATGTCTCTGCAGTTTAGAGTGCCTATTTACAGCTTATGTTACAGGATGATTGCAGCTCTTCATCATCCTCTTCTTCTGTAGAATTGCTCAGACCAGCCATCTGCTCAAGTACACTGTGGATCAAATCATCATCTGTCATTCTTTCATAACCAGGTTCATTTTCATCGACCTTTAACCATTCATTGACATTTTCTTCATCCACATCTTGGAATCCCTCGACCTCTTTCAATGATTTAACAATTAATGGAGCGAATTCTTCCATATCAAATGCTTTTCCTGGACGGACACTAACGTTTGAGTGGGCATCGCTCGCCAATGAAGTCCCGTCTGATCAGCACTGTAGATTTGGTTCGGAACAAGACCCTTCCCCTTGATTAGTCTTTCAAACTCGTCACAGAACACTGTAGTCCCAACGTTATCGGCATTGAGTTGTTCACCCTGTGTTTGTAGCTCCCTTATGCCATTTCTATCTATAAACCGTTTTAACCTACTGGAAGAAATTTCAAATGTCCCAGTAATCTCTAATTTTTGGAAAAAAGATTTTGCCTGATTCAAAGTCATCGGGCCCAATATTGGAGTTCCTACTGCTCTTTGTTGATGGAACTACTTAATCATGACCGAATCAAGTTCCTCATATATCACACATTTCATTGATTTTCAATGAAATTTGTCTTTAACTGTTTCACAGTTAAAGACAAATTCTTCAATTTTCGACCTGTATTTGATAATATCCCACACCGTTTTTTGGTCAATTCCGAATTCATATGCTAGACTTGAAACACTTTCACCTCTTTTTATTATTTCACATTTCCTTTCAACCGTTAAAACCACCTGTTTTCATTTGCCCGACATTTTAAGGGGTTTACAATAACTTTGACAAAGAGAAAATTTTTCGCGTTAAATACCTTATTTCGTTGATTCTAAGATGCTATCATTTGTAAAACACACCCTTGATTTAGTAATAGCTTTTGAAAAAAAAAATAATACTGCAGATGCCATCAAATGTAAGACGCACCTTGATTTCAGAGGCATTTAAAAAGTGAAAAAAAGTGTCTTAGAATCGAGGAAATACAAAAGAATCTGATGTGGCCACCAGATGACTTTCTCCATACCTGTAATATTTCTAAAAATTCTAAATAGGTTAAATGATAATGGATATTTTAAGGAACTGCTAGAAAAATTTAAAGACTTGACAAAGAACAGAAATAGACTCATACTGTAGCCTACTGATATTAGATATAGCCAGGAATCTCCAACATTTAAGAAAATAAAAAGGAACACTACTAAGATGTAACTAAGCGTCGATTGTTAACTGAAGTCGCCAGTAGGTGGTGGCAGCTAAAAATATTTTTTTAAATATCTCTTAAGCAATGCATTATATGGGAAAATGTTTGAACAAACGTTGTAGAAAATTAAATTTCCTACAAATTTTATTTCTATACTTTTTTACATTCATCAAACATTAAAGCAAATATAAAAAAATGAATGTGACAAGAGTCAACACCCACTTCTGGTTGACCAATGTTTACCAAAAACTAATCAATTCTTTTTCCTTTAACAAAACTGTCAAATATAAAATTCCACATTGATTTGATTAATAGTTTTTGAGTTAGAACACCCACAAAAAACTCTCACACACACACACACACACATCATCATCACCAAGAAAATGGTAAAAACATTCAGGGGACCTCAAAACGTGTATTTCCGTTGAAATCTGGAAATCGACTTTTTTCATGAAAACAATTCTTTACCCTATACTACTTATGGAGAAAGTAAAAATTATTAATTTCCCTCTGAAAATTCCTAAAGACCGGGTACTTTTTCACACTACAACATATCACAAAACACCTCAATCTACTAACTCTTGCTTTAATGGGAGTGTGAATTTATATAAGATCAGGCTCCAGCAATGTAAGCGTGTAAATACATCACCAAAGAACGTCGGCAAACTAAACTTAAAAAATAATGGGAGTGAGAATAAGAGATCAGACTCCAACAATGTAAATGTGGAAATAATTCGACTCCCCGCCCATGACCATGGATAATCCACCCCATGGTTAATCGGGCCCCGGATAATTGACGCTCTACTGTAGGTCCACAAATTAAATGAATAGCTTTTGCATGTTCAATACTATGCATTTTATCAATAAGTAAGGAAGACCTGTAGTTTATCTGAATCAGTGGTGTGAGGAGCAATGTACCAAATTCAATAAAAATGCATCTTGCACTAAAGTGTCTGATTTATGTGAAGGTGCAGACAGGCAGGCAAACAAAATATAGCAGGCTCTTTTTTTTTTCAGGGAATGCATCTAAAATTGCTAGTTTAAATTATTTAAACTTTACTTGTGCTTCCTGTGTGCCAGTTTTAAAAATTTTAATGTATATTCACAGCTTAAGACATCTGTAGGCCGAGGAAGAGCTTTCCTGCGTTTCTGTTTGGTTCACCAGTGCCTGGCAGATGCTTTGCAGCAGTGTATTTTGGGTGCTACTGAGGTCACCATCGAGTGGTATGCAGATTGGGCCCCAATCAGGAATGAAGCTGCTCTCAAACTTATAATTGCCTCACTTTATGACCTCAGCCATGTTCAGTTTGACCTCTCATCGCCATCCTGTCATGACCTTGACCTTGCATGGCCAACTTTTAACAGGTAGGCTAAATATTGGAAGGTTTCATAAAAAATATTAATGTTGAAAATAACCTTAAAACTCAAGTTTAAACTGTGTATCAGTCTCTTTAAAAGTTTATTTATTTAGCAATTTCTTAGAAATTGCTCTGATAGATAATAACACATACCATATTGTCCCGAATATAGCACGACTTTTTTTCCAATAAATGAAATTTTAAAAGTGGCCCCCGCATTATATTCGAGTACTAGTGATTTTAAAAGATCGTAAAATCATGTTTCAAAAAATCACCATACATTCCACAAGTCTATTTAAGTGATATGGGATACTTGTTACATTATAGACACATTAGGCATACATGTTACAATGTACTTGAAAAGTGTCGGAGGCGAGAATAGATTGAGCTCAGTCGGCGGCTGAACCCCTTGTTAGTCATTGAATTGAAGCTATCAGTGCATCAGCATACTCTTTGTACCTACTTGAGTGAGTTTTTACCCATCCGTTATTTTAACAATAGGTGAAATAAAGGGTGTTGATCATGTTGAGAAAAAAGTTTCTTCCAAATCTCAGGTTAACAGAGGAATCCGATGAAGTTATGACATGAATTTTAAAATAGTCGTAGATCAAGAGGTGGAAAAAACGAACAATGTTCAAGCTTCGAAAAAGTATGATGTTCCTGAAGTAAATATACCTACGTCTATGGCAGAAGCAATTAGAGAAATTTTAATGTGCAGTTTCAATAAGGAAGGCATTTTGGGGTCCTTCAACTGGGAGATTTTAAGTCCTCGAGAATCGTATTTTTGACTTGCTTTTAGAAAAGTAAAGTGAAGGTTTTTCCATCACTGAGAAGTGATAAGGATGAAGTAATTGGAAGTGGCGAGCGAATGTAAAATTCCACACAGTGATTTCAAAGCAAGCATCGGCTGGTGTAGATGGATGATGCATAGAAAAGGCCTTTCTCAAGGATGCTGCACTTCCCTAGCTCAACATCTGCCCAGTGAATACAGTGAGAAATTGATCATATGTCATAAGCTTACAGAAGAAACAAATATCTGCTTGGCCAGATGGGGAATGCATATCAAATCCCGGTATGTTTTGATATGCCGTCAAATGTCACCATCAACGAAAAAGGTGCTAAATCGATGTTGATAAAATCCACCGGAAATGAGAAATCAAGGATAACTGTTATGCTTGAAGTCATAGCCAATGTGCAAAAACTGACTCCCTATGTAATTTTAAATTGTGAAAGTATGCCAAAGGAAAAGTTACCATCAGGTGTAATCTTTCATGCGCAGGAGAAGGGGTGGATGAATGAGGAGCTTGTGTTAGATTGGCTGAAGGTTGTTTGGGATTGTGTTATATTCTAGGTATAGTTTTTCTTAAAAAACTTTCCAAAAATCTTAGGATTGCATTATATTTGAGGTCGCCTTATATTCAGGACAATACGGTAATATTTGTTTTACTTAGATGCAGTTGCTCTTGCTAGTATTCAAACAACATTATGCTGGGAAAAAATAATCTGTTAATCATACTTTCTTGGTTGACTTATTGAAAGGCTCCTGTGGAATAATCTCATGACTAGCATCTCTTTGTTGGTTATGATTTGTATTCTTTATTCATGGAAAAAGGTTCTTAAAGTAATATTTACTTTTCTCTTAGGGATGTCATACCCCAATGAAACAAAAATCATGAAATGTAAAAGTTGAAATTGTTTCTTTGAGTAGATGCAGTATCATGCATTGTATAACCATACACAATATAACCACACAGTCTAATCACACACAATACAACCAAATATGGTATAATGACACACCAAATAAATTGTGTTTCTAGCCGAAATGTTTTCTTTTAGAGATCAGAGGTACTGAAAACTTTATCCAGATAAGATTTTATACCAAATAAAAGGTAAATTTTTAAATATTTGTAAGTTAAATGATAAGGCATGTTTACAGACAGTAGAATTCCGCCATCTTCATATACTTTTATATCTAAACAAACAGAGTTTTTGTGTGGTCTAGAGGAGGGGTCTAATGATTCATGGGTTACATGATGGCACTGCACTAAATCCATGTGCCACACTAAGGCATCATACCAAGTCCATGGGCCCCATTCCATGCTAAGAACTGTACCCTAACTGCATAGAGTGTTTTAACCTCTTGACTGCAGAATTCGAATATATCCGAAGAGGCATTTTTTATCCTTAGCTGTGGAATTCAGATTTATCCCAGACCTTCAAAATACTTGTAGCTGATGTTACTTCCTTCCCTTCATCCTCTGTGACCTTTTAATGCAATTAGAATTCCTCTGGCACTCCTCTCTGTCCAAAATCCGAGTCCACTTATGAAGTGCTTATTGTACTCGAGACACCCTCGCACTTGAATAGAATGCCAAATGCATGGCTCATAAACCATCTCATGCCTCTTCTATGAGAGATTCTCTTTTTTGATGAATATTATCTTTACAAGGAAACATCTATCAAGCCCTCCCCATTGATATTACTATGTTTATGCAAATGGTTTGAGCAAATAGTCAAATTGCCAATTTCTTCAAATATAACACACAAGACATTATCGATTCAATGTAAAATTATCTTTCTAGCACAGGAATATTTACGATGTTCATTCATTTACTATTACCTTATTACCATCACCATTATTTATACTGTTTAGTGGTCAAATTTTTCTGTTAGCGTTTACTTCTGATTTGAAATAAAAATTTACTATGAACTTTTTTATTCTCAAATTATTGTTCAGTCAATTTTTACCTCTTTGATCTAAAATTACTATAAATTATGTATGAAGAAGTAAGATATTATTACTTTATTATTATTTCGTGAATACGCCCGACCTTGTTGTGTACGTTACCTCAACTTCTTTGTTCCTCCTTGAAATGAACTTTTAATTGTTTATAATATACAATTAAATGCACTTGTATTACTTCAGTTTTGTATTTTATGAATAGCCACATCATAATGTCTGTAATTGTCCCAGAAGAAATTACTTAATTGGACGAAGTTGGAGATTTGAAGTTGTAAAAAAATTTTTTAAAAACTCATTTTCCACAATGTTTAAAACAAAAATTTTTCTTAGGTTTATTGGTTTATTTTCTATTTACATCTAGTTTTATTATTTTTCAATACATTAACATTTGGTGTAATGTATATTATTATCTTTATTTACTTGAAATGTGATAATATAATATCTGAGATTTTTTATCTGTGCAATAAAACCTTCTTTATAACAATTTAATAATATTCATACAATTTATTTTATAATTTTTTGTTCTTTAAACAAATTGTAAACCTGAAAAATAATTTGCTACAAACAAAGTAGGTACTTGGACTTTTTTCTGGATATGTCACAATTTTGTGAGAACTCCCAGAAAATGAATGCCGCAGCTAAAGGGTTAAATGGGAAATAAAAATAAACTGCAGATATTTTGGAAGTGTTGATTTAACACATTCCTTAGATTATTTAAAAATATTTTATAATAAATATATTTGACTTTGAACTGCATCATAGTATAAAGTATACTATTATCGTAAAGACCCATGTATAGGATGTACTTTTATTCAAATTTTCGAAGCTAAAAAGTAGGGTGCATTTTATACACGGGTACATAATATTTCATGTTTTTCTCTCTGCGAAATGTTCAATGAAAAATAAACAGCTGCAAACTAATATTTATTAACCATTAAAGTGTTTTAATTAAATATAAAATTTTTTAATATGAAAAAAGATTGCACTTTTACAAACAATAATTGTAAATACAAGATATTTTGGCTTCATTAGCCACGCCCTACTTACGACTGCTCGACTTACGACCTCCCACTCATACGTCCTCTCTTAAAGTAAATTAGATCCACACACTTGTCCAAACTCGTATATACGACTGCCTAAAAGCCAACTCACACCAAAAGCTAAGCCATGCGAGCGAGCTTTCTATGCGATGTGTCTTTGAATCTCCACAATAGATTTCCTGATGTAGCCTCACACAGAATGCGAGACATATAGCATGTATCGGATGTGGCGGACGCTATATCACTGACGAACACTGGGTAGGCGATTTCTCTGTGCATAGCTGCACTGCACAGTTCGGATGGCTCTTCCATCATTGCCTTACCCTCTCTGCCAAAGGAACAAGTGAGTGGTCTCACAACGTCATATGGTTTCATAGCATCATAGCACAGCTGATATAGCGAACGCGCGAGCTGAGCTGACTCAGTCTCGAGACTGTGCAAATTCAGCTGTTTCATCCTTCGGAAGGGACGTTAAGTCATTGGCCCCCTTGGTGTTCTTCATTAAGAGTAGGCTAATGTCGGCACCGGGTTTCTCTTCTCCCTTGCTATCCAGCTATTCATTGCACTACCTCTTAGATACCCCCTGCGTCCTATACACGGGTGCATCCTATGCACGGGTCTTTACGATAGTTGTAACTTAAGTAATGTCATTTTTTATCATTCTAAGCAATTTAATGTAAAAGAACCACAAAGTAGCACAATTACCACAAAAAGAAATTTGTGGAAATTGCAGTTACAAAATTTTATAATTCTTTGATTATCTTCTGTAATTAAGTTTATTCTAAACCCTAATCCTTTAATTAAGTTTTTTATTCTCAACTCTAATTATCAGAAAGTCAAACATGATCACTGACCACATCCTATATGAGTTCAAGCAAGGCGATAATGCAACAAACACAACTGAAAACATTTGCACTGTTTATGATGATGTTCTTGATATTTATAAGTGTCAACATTAGTTTGCCAAGTTCAAATCAGGCAATTTCAACCTGTCTGATTGCCCGTGATCCAGACAACCATTCGACTTTGACACCGATGCCTTCCAAGTTCTGGTTGAATCAGATCCATTTCAAACCACTCAAGAAATGGCTAAGAAGCTCAACTATTCACAAATAAATGCTCACAGTCATTTACAGAAGCTCAGCGAAGTCAGTAAGTATGGCATATGGCTTCTACATCAACTAATAAAAGACAACCTGTTGCAAAATTTCTCAGTGTGCCTTCCTGCATGCTTGATATTCTTGTGAGTGCATTGTTGCTGGAGATAAGTACTGGACGCAAACATTCAATGCAAGAAGCAGTAGTTGGGGCAAAGCTAGACCCCAAAACCTACCCAAAAGGCGATTTATACCCTAAGAAGGTCATTCTGTGCATTTGGTGGGATATAAGGGGTATGGTCCTCTTGGAGCAGTTAAAACCGAACGTGTGTCTGTATTTTTGGCTAATTATTATAACCATAGCTCCTTCCACACCAAACACAATCACAAGGGATGAGGGAAACCCAGTGCCGGCAATAGCATACTCTTAATGAAGAGCACCAACCAACTGCTTAACGTCACTTCCGATGGATGGAACACTGACTTTGGATGGTCTCCTCAAACCACACAAACAGGAAACCTTGGAAAAAATCTACTTTAGCAGGATTCGTGCTTGCTGCCCTTTCAAGCAGCAGGCTAGTAGTAGCCAACGTCCTAACGACTACACCACCAGCACCCCTACTGTTGAAACCAAATCTCAATATCATCGCTGAGCTCTACTGTCAACAATTAGAGCATTTACATCAAGCTTTGCTCTGGTGAATCCTGAGGATGTTATTCTTCTGCATGGCAATACATGACCCCATGTTGCAAAGGTGGCACAGCAGAAAATCAGAGAGTCCCAATGGGAAGTCCTGCCATACCTTCTATATTCACTTGACCTTGGCTTCATCAAACTACCATCTGTTTCTGTCCCTACAGAACTATCTAAAAGAAAAACAGAACAACATCAATGAGGTCACTTCCAACATCACTTCCTTCTTTGACTCTAAGCCGACTAACTTCTGCAATCAAGGCATCAGAAAGTGCCAAATAATTGGGACTATATTGTCGAGAAAGATAATGACTAGTATGTTGTTGATTAAAGTTTTATAATTAAAATTTAAAATTTATTTTTTGAAATTACAAAAAAGGACACTACTTATGTTACAACTTAATACTCCACAGGCCGTATATGTGTTCAATGTAGATTTTGTGAGGCACGTGGGTCATCTGTTTGAGATTTCTGAGCGTGTTGTTTTATTAAAGCTCATCTGATAAATTTCTTAGCCAAATAAAGTCCTATTTCATTGCAAAAATAATATTTGCTCTATTAAAATACCCATGTTGAAATTGCATCTGCATTTGCTTATTCATGATTTTTTTACTAATTGGCTACCTCTTTCTCTCTCAGTTCCATTCTCATTTCTTTATCTTTCTTCGAAATTTCTCGATTTTTCCAAAGTGAGGATTTTAAGAATGCAGGAGGCCGAAGTATTCCAGTTCCAACCCCCTTTTCTCTCTCTACACCTGCTTATTTTTCTTACGATTTATACACGAAGTGCGCCATTTAAATATCCTTGCATCCCTACGCCATTTCTATCGCTCAGGCGTTTATCATCCCTCTAAATTTAACCATCTCCCCTCTCTCACACGTCTGTCCGTCTCGACTAGCCTCCGTGCGCGCTTCCCCTTTTCCTCCCCTTCCCTTCCCCATTCCCCTCCCCAACCCGCTCCCGCTTTCCAAATCGTCTCTCTCTCTCTCTCTCTCTCCCCCTGCCTCTCTTCCTTGCCCCTCTCACGCATCGCTTCATGGGGAAGGTGAAGGAGCAGTTCTTTCTCCGTGGTGGGAGGTCAGGAGGAGGCCGCACCGAAATAGCGAAATAGGGTCGTTGTGGAGGCGAGGGGGGAAGGAGCGAGGGCGCGGCGTTTCGCGGGTGCGTCGTACGATTCGACGCGATCGTAGCCTCGCTACCCATTTGTTTCGAATGCTTTTAAGCAAATATTGCGCTTCTGGCGGCGTCGGTAAGCAGACGTTTGGCCACGGAAGTATCGTCCCTACTTCAAGTGGAAGAGCGTATTATTTTATTTTCTGTTTGAAAATACTTGACGATTAAAAAAAACGGGTATTATTTCATTTATTGATTAGTCAACTATAAAGAAGTCTGTTTGTAAAACCTGATGATTCAGAATAATCCATCAAATAGGAGGTATTATGTTTTTTATTCCTTATCTAATTATAATACAGTCTGTGTTTTAAAATCTGGCAGACACATCCATACCATCCTTCCCAACACTACATCAAAGCAAAGCCGAAACGTTATGATCGTATTTTATATTTTGCTGTGATTATTTCAAGAACAAAGAAAGTACAACCTCATTCGGAGTATTCGCAGTAGTCGCTTTATTAATGCTACTACTTGGAACTCCTGGGTTCAGGGCCGGCGTGAGGCATGGTCAGTCGGTTCCCTCGAATAGGGCCCCGCGCTTTATTAGGGGCCTCGCACAAGGCTCAATTCTCATGTGTTGATAGCGCAATTTTTTATCCTCTTTATACGTGGAAATTGGTTTTTGATAATGATTCTTGAATGCATTAACAAAATTAACTATTTCTAATGGAAAAACCAACTCAACTTTCGAACATTCAGCTTACGAACACATGTCATGGTACGCATTACGTTTGTATATTGGGGTTCCACTATATTATTTGTAATGCACTACCTTTCGTATATTTTGTAGGTGGCTCGCCAGATACTTTTTATATTTAATGTGGCTCATGGTCGGAAAAAGACTTAGGAACCCTGGTGTAGAGTGCCGTTAATCTCAGAACAGTAGCAGCAGTTTCCCGATTACCCCTCTCCACTATGAAAGTGGGTAAGACTAATTGTGTGCGAAGTTATGACGAAGCATATACAGAACCAGAACCCCCATACGTGATAATGCTTATCCTCTTTTCTGACGCTCTCTCAAAACACAAACATGTTTTTCACTTAATTTTTTCTGCCATTCTAGCATTGTGCTCTTATGTTTCGTCAGCACTTGCTTTTCCTTTTTCCCGATTTTATCAATTCTATTAAAATAAAAAATACGCCTGAAAGGTCCTTTTTTTTGTAAATTTTTGCAAATTTATCCAAATTTAACAATGGCTTGAAGGATACTACTCACTACACCTGTTACAATTGCATTCGCAGAATGCTCATTTTCGAAACTTATTGTTAGAATTATAAAATTCTAGGGAACCTGTGACGTTTTGCTGTCACATTAGGTTACAATTACATTCGCAGAATGCTCATTTTCGAAACTTATTGCTAGAATTATAAAATTCTAGGGAACCTGTGACGTTTTGCTGACACATTAGGTTGGTTTTGATTTAAAAAATGATTCATTTGATCAGACACACATTTTATTTAATACAGATGTTACAATGAAGTACCCAGCCGTCCCAGGAAAATCCAGTATTTCAATACCAGTTTGAACAAATTATCAACAGGTTTTTATTTCTTATTTATTATTACCCTGTAGGGGGATTTAGGATAAGTTTAATTTAATTTTTCTTTAATTTAATTTTCCAAGTGATGTGATAAATAAAATTAACTGGCCTTGCTAAGTTCTTTTAAACCAATTTCTTCGTAAACAGAACAGAAAAAGTAAACAAACAAAATGACGTAATATCGTTAAGGGGCTCGCGAGTACACTTAATATTACTGCACACTCAAATGAGGTGGCCATAGTAACTGACAGTTCTCATTGTTGAAAAGTTGCGTTTTTCGTATTAAAACCGGATTTTCCGGCAAATTCGGAACGTAAATGAATTTTCACGGTAACCAAGGTGAATTTCATTCTTTTACCAATACAACAGTTTAGGTCCCGATTTCGAATATTGATTCTAACTAATTTTAAAATGCGATTTTATAATGCCCGAAACTGATTCAATTGCTTTTCTTACGAAGGTATGGGTGTCGGAAAAACCCCCAAAAAAAGAAAGTATTTAATATTTGTTTGAAATTTGTATTATTAAAGAACATTTCTGCTAATTCCCCATTCTCTTTTCCTTCCTCCCTCTAAATACTTAATAGATTCAATAAATACGTTATACCCATGTATGAAAGTCTGATCCGTGTTAAAGCAGTAAATTGGTGCATTTATTATGAGGCCAAGAATAGAATTCAACAATTGGGACAGCAGTGGCCCAATATAAATAAAATGCCTGAAATCGTGAAAAATCGTATTAAAACGTAATTTTTGGAGATTTATGAATGAGATTTTAATTCTTCTCATCGCATAACAAAGTCGTATTATATACCTTATCCTTGAGATATTTTGAAATATAAACGAAAAAGGTCTGCATGTCAAGGAATGGCTTTTTGCGCGATTCAAATATGCTATGCGAATTTACAACTCCGGTAAATTATAAGATACACCGCAAAAACCATGAAAATAACTATAAAAATAGTTAATTACCAAAATTTCAATGTGAAGTAAACTGAAAAGAAATGAATGAAAAACACGATTTTAATTATAAAAAATTGGGCCGCATTTTCTCTCGTACTAAAGCATCCAAAGCATGCTTTCATTACGCTATAAGGACAACAATACAATCTCGAGGTTTAACAATGACACGGTCGGCAAGACAACATATCTTTAAAAAGCTCAAAATTTTCCAATTAATGTGATTTAAACGTATAACTTGAGCGATTTCGAACCGAAGGCAAAAGTCGACGATAAGAATAAGAATTTCTTTATTTTCCGGCGGACCGACGGACGGACGGACCAACAGAATAATGATATTATGTATCATTATATATCGGCGTTTCTTACAGAGGAGGAGGAGATAACATAATATATAGGAGGATACTAATGTTTAAGCACTTCCAGATGTGCTGGAGATTCGAAATTTTTTCATAGGTAGGATTTTGTGCAAAACCGACTAGAAAAAACGAAAATCATGAAAAAGTGCAACAATGCGGCCGCTAAAAATTCGCAATTGTTTAAACAAATTTTCAAGGTTTTTGTATTTCCGCATGTGCTACGGAGTTGAAATTTTTAAAAATAAGTAGAATTCATAAAAAAACGAAACGGGGATTATACAAATTTTGATATTTTAATTTTTTTGGCAATTAAAAATTCTTAAAATTTAAACAAATAGATAACCTTTTAGACATTACGGGATGAGCTAGGAAGCTGAAATTTTCAAGTTATGTACAGAGTAGTGCATTTGCACAAAAAAAACATTTGAATCTCTCCATTAACATATTGCGGCAACCGTTAAAAATGTTTAAAATTTAAACAATTGGAAAAATATTATTTCACTTCTAGAAGTACTACAACTTTAAATTTTTGCAGAAATTTGTAGCATTAGTACCGCATAATGGAGAAAGTATAAAATTCTTAAAATTGTAAAGTTTTGGGATTGTTTTAATCTATTATTTTTACATAAGGGAAAAACGAAAAGGTGAAATATTTAAAATTAAAAAAATATTTGTAATGATGAAATATGAAAAATTAATGTTTTTTTATGTTGAGATGATATGCTTGCAGAATGCAAGCACCAAATACTAGTATTTTATATAATGATGTATGTATTAATATTCAAATACGCCATTTCATTTTTACCAAAATTACAAGTTATAAGTAAATCGAAAATAATTTTCATTTGATATTTACATTCCTATATAATAATTAGCGGACTACTCTAAGATACAAAATTTTGTCGTTACTGAGCTTAAAATATCCAATTTTTTTAGCAAAATACAAATCAGAAAAAAATATTAAATAATTACTATATTTTGAAAAAATAGTTAACGGTGTCAAATCATACTGTTTATTTACACATTCAGATTCCTTTCCTGTAGTCAACAATAAATAATAATAAAAAATATCAAAGACAAAACTTTTTTAAATTTGTACATCAAAGGGTATATTCCAATAATAAAAATTTTCAATGAAAAAATAAATCGGTATATAATAATTTGCTTATGACCCTCTCTCCGGAACGCTCTTTGAACTTGAATAACTAAACAAGCTTTTGACCTGATTCCTTTTGCAATAGGTTTTATTTAGCAGTAAAATTGAGGAGAAAAAACAGTTTTCAGTAAAATTTTTCAAATTATTTCCGACCTATTTTCAAAATTTCCGTTATTTTTTCCGACCGATTTACAAAATTTCCGTTATTTTTTCCGACCGATTTTTAAAATTTTCGTTATTTGGGAAAATATAGGCTTTTAAACGGGATGTTGCCTTGCTGACTACATCATTGTTAAACTTCGAGTCAATTGTTGTCACTACCCGCATACGTGTAATATATACGAGTGCATAGATTGCCTTAAATTATCGTAGGATTTTTCGCGAAAATGCGTAATCCTAATGGAACTGGGATTTAGTTTGGATTCTTTTGCGTATATAAACGACTATATAGATGTAGAGTAAAAGAGAAGGGGATGTGTGGAGGGAGATCGAAAGGAAGGGATATAGAATGGAAAGTACATAGAGAGTAAGGGGGGTATAGAATTAGAATAGGACGGGAGGAAAGTGATTAAGAAGGAGACTGAGAAAAAGAGGGATAGCTATGGATTGGGACAGGAGGGAATGAGAGGGGGGAGGTGAGACAAAAGAGGCAGAGAGGGAGGGAGGGAGAGGGAGAAGGAAAGAGAGGAAGGGAGGGAGAGAGGGACAGCGAGAGGGAGAGTGGGAATATTACTGTTTATTTATTATTATCATTTATCATATCTTACTGATTTTTCATATCGAAATCAAATGTCTTTGGAATATTTATATCATAATCCCTTCATATTTGACGGGTAATTACTCTAGTACTGAAATGAAGAGTTTTAAATAAAAAACAAGTGAAACAGTCATTATCAATATCATCATCCCTTTCACTGAAGTTTACGTCACTGTCAGATTTTAAATTAATCACGAATCTTTCCATAACTTCCTCTCTTAATCCGTGTTTCCGAAAATCTTCCTCCTGCAATTTTTCGGCGTGCTTCATACATCTCCTCCAGTCTTCCACAGCCACTCGTTTAATTGATTCTTCCAATAAATTTTTAACATCTTTCATTCGGAAAGAATTATTTTTTTCAGCGACCTCTCCTTTTATTTGGGCCAAGATCATCTATATTGGGTTGTACTGACAGTGATAGGGTGGAAGTCGAACTACCCCGTGTCCCATTTTTGCTGCAATAGCGTCCAGTTCATATAATTTATAGTTGTCCCTGTGTTGCCTTACTATCAACTGCAACTCAGCGGCGGTGTCAGTTGGGCAATGAGATATTTGTTTTTCTGTAAGCCACATTATTACCTCTGCTTTTCTCGACTTACAGGATGGCACCTTCTCTTTCAGCCGCGAGTGGTAGCTTGCATTGTCCATCGCAATGGTGCACCCTTCTTCAAGGCTCATCAGCATGTTAACAAACCACTTTGTGAAGATATCGCTATTCATTTCTGCGTCCTTAGTGAATCCATAATGCGCAGATCATGCATGACACAGAATTAAACGTACCCCTTTCCCAATGTGCATTCTGAGACCGCCGGAAGACGTAGAATTCTGCCGTATAAATTGCCTTGCATGGTTTTTATTTACCGACGTTTCATCAAGGTATACCACAGATCGGCTATCGTTACGTGATCGAAATTTATGCATCTTTCGTAAAAACGCGATTCGCGCTGCAGCGATATCGTTTCTTTCCATAAAAAATGTCTCCCATCATTACATTTTTTGTATTTAAATCCTTGCCTGGAAAACATTCTTCCTACAGAATACGGAGAACCGATGAAATCAACTTTTGTTTTTAACTGTTCAGTTACCTTTTTTGCGTGTTGGATATTCTCATCGGTCGTAAAATTCAAGTATTGTTCGACGTAGTATAACATCTTTCTGAAAATCGTCCATTTCAGTTATCGGTTCCTTGTGAGCAATCTTCTTTCTGAGAGATCGGAAGGATGTCATTGCCACTTCTTCTCTTGATATCGATGCTCCAGCCTCCGAGCATATACGTCGCACTGTACTTAAAGACATCGCAGGCTTATGCAGTAACTTTTTGTGTCGACGATAAAAATTCCCTGATGTTCTCCTTACGCGGAAGATCCTTCAAAAAATTATACACATTGTATATGATTCGTTTTGACTGCTTCTTCGTACCTGGGCTCTTTCTGGGCATCTTACACAGTTGAGATGAAAAGTAGTATCCAAAAATAATGTTTTGAAAATCAATGTCAAGAGTAAAATCACGTTCAACGAGCGAGACTGCAACGTTAGACAGAAGAAACGATACTGCGTGACTACAGGCCGCATTGGTTCGGCCATGTGGAGGGAGAAGGCTAGGTGAGGAGGTGTGCGACATTGAACGCTCTATAGCGGTGCTGCTCAACCTTTTTGAACATGCGGGGTACTTTTTTTAATAGAGCGACCTCGCGATCTACCCATGTACGGGGAAATATACAAAATTAGAATCTGATTTCAACGTTTATTAGGGACAAAGTAAGTATCAACATATAAACACATCAATAGGAACAAAATAAATATCAAAATTACAAACATAAATTTTATGATAGAATTCAAACAAAGTAAATATCAAAATGTGAACATGTATAATGAAATAGAAGAAAAAAGTAAAAAATATTAATATTAATGAGATTTTTGACATTGCACCGACAGCAATTTTTTCAAAATCGGGATTATAAGAGGAAACGGATAATCAATCTTAAACATTGATCAAGGTGTTCATCGGTTAAAGAATTTTTGATTTTATGATATTCATATCTGTAAATGCTGATTCCGCCAATTATGTAGAACCGAAGCCAGACATCATTTTATGTTCTGTATTTGTCACAATTGGATATTTATCTTTGGTGTACTTCCAAATGCATTCTTTCGGTTTCAGATATAAATCATTTTGGACTTTAATTATTTCCATCTCCATATCCGTCTGATTCACGTCAAATATTGTCCAGATCTGATTTGAAATTTTTCTATGAACATTTGAAAAAAAAGAAACAATGTTTTCAATCTTTTTAAAATCTTCAAATCTTTTCTGAATTTCGCGTTCAACACTTTTAATTTCCACAATAAATGTTTTTGGATTGTAGGTAGTCATGTCAGGATTTCTCAAAAAATTTAACAATGCTCGGAAAATGTCTGTATTCACGATCTTTCAAATTCGATTTTAACATTACTGAAAGCTGCTGAAAAGCTCTTATTGAACTTATCATGTCTGATAAATTTCTATCTTTACCTTGCAGTTCAAGGTTTAGATAACTCAGTTTCGCACTAAAGTCCGCCAAGAAAGATAAATTGATTAACCACTCTTTGTTTGTTAATTGTAGATAACAGTCAGCTTTTTCAGCGAGAAAGTTTTTAATGTCATCCAGTAATTCCAGAAATCTCACTAGAAATTGACTTCTACTGAGCCAGCGAACGTTAATGTGTAGCAGAAGTTCCTTATCACCATCTTCACTTTGTAACCTAAACAGGCGTCTCTGGAGGGCACTGCCTCGGATAGAATTCACTATTTTAAAAGCAATGTCCATAACATCGTTTGTATTGAGTCTCTCGGAGCACAAAACCTGCTGATTAATAATACAGTGATATGCTAAAAAATCTGGATATTTATTTATTTTCGGGACAAGGAAACCAAACCATTAGCGCTACCGGTCATTGAAGGAGCTCCACCAGTCGTAATGGAAACCAATTTAAAAATAGTGCGGTTTCCTTCACAAAATTATCAAAAGCTGTAAATATATCTTCTCTCGTCCTTCCATGCATTGGTATTACTTTAAGAAGTTCTTCTTTAGTTGTGCAATCTTCGAATACCATCCAAATAAATATCATTAATTGTGCAGTGTCAATCACATCGGTTGATTCATCGAATTGTAAGGAAAAGGCAACACATGTATTTATGTCCTCTTGTAGTTGATGACTTACATCTGCACTTAGATTTTCAATTCTCTTCATGACTGTCATTCTCGAAAGTTGTAAATCTTTAATTGAATCAATAATATCTTTTTTATTTTTAAAATCGGAAAAAAGTGCTTCTGCAGCTGTCAAAAACGATTCTTTAATCAAATCGCCATCACTAAATGCCTTTTTCTTCTTAGCTAATAAATGGTACACTCTCAAGGACGCAATGGTTACTGCAACTGGCTTATTCATGGCTTTCACAGACATATTTTGCTGCAAAGAAATACCATTTTTCAAATCTTTGATTTTTGCCTTGCGTACTTCAGTATTTCTTGGATATTCTGTGTCATATTTGGCATGCGTTGTTTGGAAATGTCTCTCCACATTTCCTTTCTTCAGAATGGCCACCGATGAGTTGCATATTAAACAGCAACATTTATTCTTAATTATAGTAAAAAAATAATCATGTTCCCATTCATCGTGATAATGATACGTTTTACTTTTCTTTTCAACGCTCATGATTAGGCCTGGAAATTAAATAATTTTTTAAATAATTAAAATAATTAAATGATTTTTAAGATGATCAGTTTCTTACATATGAAACATGCAACATATAAATCAGTTCTTTGGTCGGGTTCGTTTGCAACTGTCAAAATCTCTCAATATCTCGACTCGACAATAACACGTTGTTTTGTTACATACATTCTAAATATCCTTCCATTTCTCCGTCAGCTTCGCTTGCTTACACATTAAACACAGTACAATTAAACACAGTCCTCATTTATCATCACAAATCGGTTTTTTGTTAACTGCGGTTATGCCAGGACCAGTCAGTTGTCAAGTCAATTAAAAAACGATACAGACACCTGTTGTCAGGAAGGAAAACTAAAATTTTTACCAGTTGGTAAAGTAGATATCTGTCTGTTTTGCGATTAAAACACGACTGATATCATTTTTTCAGTTCTAAGTACACTTAATTGAGGGAAAATGAAAGATCTACCAAAAAACACATCGCGATCGACTGGTTGAGCCCCCCCCGCTCTATAGAGTTGCCCTCTATGCCCCGCTATGCTCCTGCCTGCCTGCGCCCGAAGCCTCGAGGACGTCACTTCCCTGTATGAAGACAAATCAAGAACGGTCGATTCCATTTCGACGAATCTTTCGCCTGAATACTAGGCGCGAACTCTTGAAGGTTTTAAGTGGGTAGACGTCTCCCGAAAAGGCACGGGTTCGATACCAGGAATGTTTTCGTTTTTGCATTTGAATAACACATAATCGGCTGGAATACGATGTGTAGACCTTTAGTCTTTAAACACTTTAAAATATCTTACGATCGAGGTTTTGACTCGAGATTTACATTATTTCATGTAGAAAGAGATTCCCCACGAAGAGGCGATCCTGGACGGCGGGATTCCACTGTGAAGCGACAGAATCTTCAAATTTCCCCTTCGTGTATGGCCAGCTAATAGCACACGGGAAGGAGGAATGAGGGGGTCGAGTCAAGAATAGAATCGCTGTCTCACGTAGAAGATGGTTCCCTATCGCGTAGCAAGGCCACCAAATTCAACACTAGCTAACGAGAGGGAAGAAGAGTTCCCGGGTGGAGAAGTGCTCTCCTCGAGGGCCTAAGAAGGGGACTCTATCCCCCTCGTACGAAGGAGGGCGATAATCGCTTCTCCTGAACCCCATCCCTCGCTCCCACCTTCTGCGACATATCCTCGAGAACAGTGGCGTAGTAATATTGCGGATTAGTGGCGTATATATCGAAGGTGAAGGGAAAGGAAGAGAAGGAAAGAAACCGTGGAAGGAATGTAGCAGGGAGGGAAAGGAGGTGGAGAAAAAGGAATGGAGGGAGATGAGGAGTGGAGCGAAAAGAGTGGAGTGAAAGGAGTGGAGGGAGATGAGGAATGGAGAGATAGGAGTGGAGGGAAAAGAGTGGAGTGAAAGGAGTGGAGGGAGAGGAGTGGAGGGAAAGGAGTGGAGGGAAGGAATAGTGGATGGAAAGGAGGAGTGGAGGGAAGGAATAGTGGATGGAAAGGAGGAGTGGAGGGAAAGGAGGAGTGGAGGGAAAGGAGGAGTGGAGGGAAAGTAGGAGTGGAGGGGAAGAAGGAGTGGAGGGAAGGAATAGTGGATGGAAAGGAGGAGTGGAGTGAAAGGAGGAGTGGAGTGAAAGGAGGAATGGAGGGAAAGGAGGAGTGGAGGGAAAGGAGGAGTGAAATGAAATGAGGAGTGGAGGGAAAGGAGCAGTGGAGGGAAAGGAGTGGAGTGAAAGGAGTGGAGGAAGAGGAGTGGAGGGAAAGTAGGAGTGAAATGAAATGAGGAGTGGAGGGAAAGGAGCAGTGGAGGGAAGGAGGAGTGGAGGGAAAGGAGGAGTGGATGCAAAGTGGGAGTGGAGGGAAAGGAGTGGAGGGAAAGGAGGAGTGGAGGGAAAGTAGGAGTGGAGGGAAAGGAGAGATAAAGATAAGAGATAAATATTTGCTGACAGCGTAATTTTTCGAACTTTTGGATGCGGTTTGCAGCATTTTGTAGAAAAATGATTCAACTATCAAAAACTAAAATAAAAAAAAATCGTGAATTTTGAAGGTTTAACTCATATATACCCCCTTAAAGAAAGAAAAATCTTCTTCCACCTTACCATTACAATTTGTTTACATCTGGATTTACATATTTAACAATTTTTTAAAATTTACCATCTTAATTCACAAAAAATGGTTACCACGAGAGAAATATATATTAGTGTCATCTTATGTATACATATACATTCTCTTATGCATGATAAGTACAACAGAGCCAGTTTTGAATAAATATAAATATGGAGAAATTTCATTTTATACTTTCGAATATAAAATGCTTGCTTTAAAAATAAAAGACAAGAAAAGAGTGAGGAGAAAATATAATAAAATTTAAGAAAAAAATTACAAAAATATTTTTAAAAACCATACTAGATAGACTTTACCGTCGCAGAATGTAAAATACCTGAGGCTGCTTACAATACAATGATTCCATGTTGGAGTGGATAAATCTGGAAGAAAGTGAAGTATGTATAGGGTTACATCATTCGGTTTAGCACTTGTTCATCAAATGTAGAAAGCAGGAGTTGCGGAAGCCTTCCAGTGACTTTAGCTTTGTTGTCTTTACGGGTAACCCATTCCAAAGTCTGCAGGACGTTACATGAAATGAATTGCTGAAAATTTTTGTTCCATGAGTTGGAATATTTAGCGTTCTTGAGCTACGGGTGTTTTTTTCGTGTAGGGAAGAGAGAAAGGAATAGTTCGACCAAAGATAAGAGGGAGAGTTTGAAGACAGTAACCGAAATAGAGTATTAAGGATATGGAGTTTCTTGCGGGAATCGAGATTAAGCCATGACATCTTTTTGTAATAGTCAGATATATGATCTGATTTTTTAAGGTTAAAAATAAATCTTATGCGGGAATTTAAAGTTTTTTGAATTTTATTGGACAGCTGTACTGATAGATCACTGTAGACCACGTCGCAGTAATCTATATGAGGCAGAAGAAGAGAGGATACGAGTTTTTGCTTTAAATTCTGGGGTATGAAGTTTTTTAGTCTCTTCAATGAATAGAGGGAGGAGTTTACTTTTTCGTGATATGGTCTGTCCACGTGAGTGTGTCCTTTATAATAAGACCAAGATTTTTTACGGTTTTAAAGAAATGGATGGGTGCATTATCCACTTGCAGACAGTCGATATCGAAGTTGATGTGGGAAAGGAGCTTTGGGTAACCTATCAAAATAGCTTGTGATTTAGATGGATTTATTTTTAGGACATGATAACTGCACCAATCCATTAGTGATTTATGGTCCGCATTCAGCTTACTAATGGCGTCTGGAAGTTCTGAGGTTTTTGAATGTATATAGATATGGAGGTCGTCGGCGTAGAGGTGATAGGAGCACGATGTGATTGCCGTGGAGATGTCATTAATGTAAATGGAGAACAAAAGAGGGCCGAGAATTGATCCTTGTGGGACACCTCTGGTGACGGGGAGCCAAGAGGAGGAGGAATTATTTAGAGTTACTTTTTGGTGATGGTTATTTAGGTAAGATGAGAGCCAATTTAACGTAGTACGTGAGAAACCCATGCCTAAAAGTTTGTCCACGAGGATATCTTTCTCGATTGAATCGAATGCCTTAGAAAAGTCGACTAATGTTAGAACTGTAATTTTGTTGTGTCCATCGCTATGCGTATATTGTCAGTTATTTTTAAAAGAGCAGTGGATGTGCTGTGGTGTTTTCTAAATCCAGATTAGAAAGGATCTAAAAGATTGCGTTTTTGGAGAAAATCAATCAGTTTCTCGTGAACCAGTCGTTCTAAGACCTTAGATAGGGTTGGTAAATACTTATAGGCCAGTGATCGTTTAAATTTTCTGGAGCTGATTTTTTCGGAAGAGGAATGACTATGACTTTTTTCCACTGTGAAGGAAATTTACCTTGCGTTAGTGATGTGTTTATGATGTCAGTAATTGCTGGCAGGATATAAGGTGTGAGTTTATTAAGCATTTCTATAGAAACTCCATCTACTCCGTAAGATTTGGACTTAATAGATTTTAAGCGCCTGAGTGTCTGAATCTGTAAAATAGGAGAGAAGTTGAAATCATTTAGACTAGCTGTTGACTGGAAGTTTTTCTTTCCTTCATGGGAAGAGACGGTACTGCTTTTTTTAGTTAAGGGTGTAGTAGTAAAGAATTGGTTAAGTGCGTCGAGGGAGAAGTTAGGATTGGGAATCGAGTGTTTTTGTTTACCTATGCCCGTGTTCCTTAAGTTTCTCCAAATTGATGCTTGCGATTTGTTAGTGCCAATGATTGAATGGTAATATTTTAACTTGGAGTTTCTTAGCATCTGCTTGGTTTTATTGAGCAATTGCTTGTAGTATTCATGATCAACAAACCCCTTCGTCCTTTTGAAGTCACGAATAGCAGCGTCTCTAAGTTTCATAAAATGTTTTATTTCTTCCGTTATTCACGGCGTTTCCCGTTTGGAGACGCAAACCGTTTTCATAGGAGCGTGTCGATCATAAATGTTGATTATCATGCTATTTAACGCCTCGACCTTGTCATCTACTTCCTCGGAGAACTCAGTCGTTGTAATTATTGATTTTAAATTTTTGTTTTGGGACCTTAAGAGAGAAAACAATGTATATTATATGTATATTAAATCGTGTAATGAAATTCCAGGAACCGGCAGTTGCCCGAATGAAACTGTTTTGCTTATACTGGAGGTCGCTATTAAGTCAAGCCAGGTGGAAGAATTTGGAATGTGATGTGTAGCATCGAGAGGAAGAATAGCTAGCCCTAAGGAATCGAAGGAGTTTCTTAAACAGTGTGTGTCGTAGCTATTTGCAAAAAGAAGATTATTATGTGATCTGAGTTAGGGATGTGTTCGGTTAGAGACTCAAAAATGTCCGTTAAGTGGCCTATTTTAGGTGGCTGATAAACCGAACGGACGATGAGTTTATGCGAGTTTAACGTAATTTCAATTAAAATAAATTCTGGGCGTTTTGAATAATGTGGTTTGCTAAGGCTAAGTATTTTGTATTTCAAGTCTTCACGTACGTATAAGGTAACACCGCCTCCGATTTTACCCACTCGGTCTTTCTAAGAATTCTGTAGCCTGGAATTTCCGCTAGGGATGACGTAAGGTTGGGTTTTAGCCATTACTGTGTTTTCGGATAGAGATGAGCGAAGTTCGTCCACATGTGCTATGAGGCTCTGCGCGTTTATGTGAAAAGCTTTGAAACAATGCCGAAAAGTTTTGAAGACTTTACTGAGTAGGTCCCCCGTAGAGTTAAAGGTTCTAGAAGGAGGGTTCCTTCCGGTTCCCTGGGGAGGGGAGGGGTTGGCGTCGTGCTGAGGTGAAAGGAAATCTGGATTGTTTGGGTCACTGGTTGAGTCACTAGTTAAATAATTGCTTGGGTCGCTGATTGGTATTCCCGACAAACTATCTGCTTTCTCATGTGATTTGGATAAATACATTGCTTACAAGCGTTTATAATTGACGAGAAATATAAATCATCCTAGATTAGCGCTAAAGAGAATCCAATCAAATAATATATATACAATGCGACGAATAAATTAGATATTAAAATAATGATTTCAGAAAGGAAATATATAAATTCAAATAAGCTAAAAAAATAAAAAAAGTTATTAAATACAACGGGAAAAGCACTCGTACAGGATAATAAGGCAAAACACAGTACGGCATAAAATAATTATTCCTGTGAGAGAAAACAATGAATAAATTCACTGTATATTTAAAAAGTAAGTATTAATAAAGTATTAAAAAAAGTTAAAAGAATAAAATAAAATAATAATAATAACACAACAGCGATCGGGACTAAGTTCTCCTAAGACCCACTTACTGATGACCGTTTGAGAGATATCTATTTATTAAGTCTAGCAAGTTCACTTTGCTTGGTGATATAATGTATTTTGCTGTCTTTCAGAATAACAATTTTACCCTCCTGAGTTCAAACGTTGTTCACCCCAAATGAAGCTTTGGCTTCGCTGAGTAACTTCACTCGCATGGGAGTGAGAGACTCGGTAATTAGATAATTACTCGCCTTCAGTGTCTTTTTCAGTTTTCACACAGTGACGAGGTCCAAATTATCTTTGAAATATATCATTAACTGTCGTGGTCTGCTGGACACTGGATTCCTGGCTCGAAGACGGTGAGCGCGTGAAATCGTACGCGGATGAACTTCAATATTGAGGTTGCTCCTCAGATAGATCTCGGCAACTTTGGCGGGATTTCCCTTCTCCTCCTCGTCGATCCCGTGGATGAGGAGACAATCACGTCTACCATGCTGATCGAGGTCATCCAATTTCTCAAAGAGAACGTCCGTTTTGGTCTCCAATGATGAGACGCGTCCTCCGAGAGATTTCACCTCCTCGATCAATCCCGATTTGAATTTTTAAAATCGGGATTCAAGCGAGGCTAACGCGTCCTTACGATCATCACCGTTCAGGGATTTTGCAGCCGTATGTCCCGACTCGAAGGTATCCATTCGTAAATTGTAAGACTCAAAGAGGTTTATTGAAATCTTTCACGAGGGATTCGAGGGCCTTATTTTGGGCCTGGAGGTCAGCTTTCGTTGCCATGGCGATTGAGAGTAAGAAGTTGAGGTTAAGGGTTTGCGGGGAGCGGAACTAAACACGTGTGTCTCCTGTGAGCATCGGCACTATCCATCCGTCAAGCTACGATGAAATGCCATATTTTTCTCTCCCATGCTCTTATATGATCTGTAAGGCATATATTAAAAAGTTTTTCGGACAGAGGACTTCATTTACCACAAAACGCCCCCGAGACCACATAATTACGAGTTATAGTTTCGGAGGTAAAAATTGAGAAAATCCCTAGAATATTTTGTTTACATCGATCGCTAAGACACTTCTCTCGGCGAACGACAATAAAATAAATCCATATTTTTCTCTCTTATGCTCTTATATTATCTGTGAGGTAGAGATTTGAAAAAATATTCGGTGAGAGGACAATTTATCTCTAATAAGTCCGCGATAGCAAAAAAATTACGACATACATTGTTTCGGAGATAAAAATTCAAGAACCGCTCAATCTTTACGTATTTACCATAAAGAATGCCTTTGAAATCTCTGTGTATTCCACTTATGTAGTATACTTTTCCATTTTGTTACTTTCTCCTTACCTGGTAAAATAATCGAATTCAAGATTTTAACGGAAATACACGTTTTGAGTTCCCCTGAGTGTTTTCAATAACTTTTCGACTATGTCTGTATATGTGACAGGAATTTTGTGTGCGCTCTAGTTAAAAAACTAATAATCAGATCTGCACAAAATTTTATATATAAGAGTGTTATTAGTAATTCATGGTCTGAAACTTTTTGGCTGAAATTGAGCAACCGCAATGTAGCCTTCTGATATTTGATACAGCCACGAAGGTCCAACAATTAAGAATATAAGGGATCGTTGCTAAGACGTAACTAAGAGTCAATTGTTTACAAAAGTCGCCTCCAGGTGGCGTGGTGGAGGCAGCTAAAAGATATAGTTTTGAAATATCTCTTAAGCAATGCATTATATGAGAAAATGTTTCGAACAAAAGTTGTAATAAATTAAATTTCCTACAACTTTTTTTACAATAGTTTTTTACATTGATCAAGTATTAAATATTAAAAAACGGATGTGATAGGAGTAAACCCACTTCCGGTTGACCGATTTTAACCGAAAACTAATCAACTCTTGTCCTTGAACCCTTAGGCGCGCTGGCGTACTCTGTACGCCAACGCATTTTGAATTACTGGCAATTTGTAAATTTTGCTTTCTATACATTGTTCTTTTATGTAACCTACTAGGAAGATGCCCGTTGACATTCAACGGGAAAGTTTTTGTGAAATAAAAAATGAACATAAATATACCCTGACTTTCTTTGGATGACAAGAAAACAAACTTACGTTCTTTTAGGCGTTCCTAATTTTAATATGCGATTGATTAATGTTCTACATTCAAATGTATTCCTTCTCGTAAATAATTCAAGGAATGTTGTTTACATTTGTTGCTATGAAAAGAATTTATCTCTCCTTCTCTCTCTCTGTCGTACTAATTGTAAGAGAATTCAAAGCACGCTGTCACCCATAAGGATTGAAATAACAATAGGATTTCGAGGTTTAACAATGTAATGAGTTGGTATCCCGTTAAATGGCAAGATTTCCCCAAAATATGTGAATTAAACGTTTAACATGAGGAATTTCGAATGGCAGGTGGGAAAAGATGAAGAGAATAAGAAACGTCATAGTTATTTATTTAAAATGGGCTAGATTCGAAGATCATTGGTTAATTCTTCCTAATTTAGATCTCAAAAAGAATAAAAGCCTGAAAGTCAAAAAGTCGATTTTTTTGTTATCATGGGAAATGGAAAGGCCTACCTTGGAGTCAAACCTAGAACTTTTTCAAGATTTATTTTCGTTGTCATCTTACAATATGTGAATCGATCATTCCTGCGAAATATCAAAGATGAATCTCGTTCCATTATCGAGTTATTTGCATTTTTATAGCGTGACAGAAGGAGCCACAAAGGGACAAGTAGCCTTTTATTATTGTTAGATGAGTATAGCCTGAGTAGTCGAATTTGCTGTTTGCAACCTTTTAGCTATTGTTCTCGAGGAGTAAAACAGTCGCAAAGCTGTGTGCGTCGCTTCTACCGTGCTATATACGCATCTCGATTTGTCTGTAATAGTTTAAATATTTCAATAACGTCGTTTTATGAGGATTATTTCTTCTATTATTACAATTTTTATCCTAAAATGGCACGTATTTTAATATTTTATAGTAATAAGGTTTTAATACTATAATGTCATATTTGCCTAAATATATGATTAGTACCCCATAATGGAGAAAGTGTAAAATGTTTAAAATTGCAATATTTGGGGATTGTTTTAAACTATTATTTTTACATGTGGGAAAAACGAAAATCGCTGCGGAGGTGAAATCTTTAGAATTAATAGAATATTTGTAATGATGAAATATCTGTCTGAAAAATTAATGTTTTCTCAAGGTGAGATGAAATGCTTGCAGTATGCAAGCACCTTCTACTAGTCTATTATATATCGACGACTCTTACAGAGGAGGATATAACATATATATAACATACTAGTAGAAGGTGCTTGCATACTGCAAGCATTTCATTTCACCTTGAAAAAACATTCATTTTTCAGACTGATATTTCATCATTACAAATGTTCTTTTAATTCTAAAGATTTCACCTCCGCAGCGATTTTCGTTTTTCCCACATGTAAAAATAATAGTTTAAAACAATCTCCAAATGTTGCAATTTAAAAAAATTTATACTTTCTCCATTATGGGGTATTAATGCTACACATTTTAGCCAAATTTTAAAGTTGTAGCATTTCTAGAAGTAAAATAATATTTTTCTAATTGTTTAAATTTAAATAATTTTTAACGGCCGCCACATTTCGTATATGGTAAAATTGAAATGTTTATTTGTGCAAATTCACTACTCTGTAAATAAATTGAAAATTTCAGCTTCCTAGCTCATTCCGTAGTACCTATACAGTTATCCAATTGTTTAAACTTTAAGAATTTTTAACTGCCAAACAAATTAAAATATCAAAATTTGTATAATATATATAAACATTAGTATCCTCCTGTTATCATTATATATCGACGACTCTTAAATGTTTAGGCACTTCGAGATGTGCTGGAGATTCGAAATTTTTTTCCTAGATAGGATTTTGTGCGAAACCGACTAGAAAAAACGAAAATCTTGAAAAAGTGCAACAATGCGGCCGCTAAAAATTCGCAATTGTTTAAACAAATTTTCATGGTTTATGTATTTCCGCATGTGCTATGGAGTTGAAATTTTTTTAATAAGTAGAATTCATAAAAAAACGATATCGGGATTATACGAATTTTGATATTTTAATTTGTTTGGCAGTTAAAAATTCTTCAAGTTTAAACAATTGGATAACTGTATAGGTACTACGGAATGAGCTAGGAAGCTGAAATTTTCAAATTATTTACCGAGTAGTGAATTTGCACAAATAAACATTTAAATTTTACCATATATGAAATGTGGCGGCCGTTAAAAATTATTTAAATTTAAACAATTAGAAAAATATTCTTTTACTTCTAGAAATGCTACAACTTTAAAATTTGGCTAAAATGTGTAGCATTAATACCCCATAATGGAGAAAGTATAAATTTTTTTAAATTGCAACATTTGGAGATTGTTTTAAACTATTGCTTTTACATGTGGGAAAAACAAAAATCGCTGCGGTGGTGAAATCTTTAGAATTAAAAGAACATTTGTAATGATGAAATATCAGTCTGAAAAATTAATGTTTTTTCAAAGTGAAATGAAATGCTTGCAGTATGCAAGCACCTTCTACTAGTATGTTATATCCTCCTCCTCTGTAATAGTCGTCGATATATAATGATAACAGGAGGATACTAATGTTTAGGCACTTACAGATGAGCTGGAGATTGGAAATTTTTTTCTTAGGTAGGCTTTTGTGCAAAACCGACTAGAAAAAACGAAAATCTTGAAAAAGTGCAACAATGCGGCCGCTAAAAATTCGCAATTGTTTAAACAAATTTTCAAGGTTTATGTATTTCCAAATGTGCTACGGAGTTGAAATTTTTTTAAAAAGTAGAATTCTTAAAAAAACGAAATAGGGATTATACAAATTTTGATATTTTAATTTGTTTTAAAGTTAAAAATCCTTAAAGTTTAAACAATTAGATAACTGTTTAGGTACTACGGGATGAGCTAGGAAGCTGAAATTTTCAAATTATTTACAGAGTAGTGAATTTGCACAACTAAACATTTCAATTTTACCATCTATGAATTACGGCGGCCGTTAAAAAATATTTAAATTTAAACAATTAGAAAAATATTATTTAAAACGAAAATCGCTGCGGAGGTGAAATCTTTAGAATTAAAAGACTATTTGTAATGATGTAATGTCTGTCTGAAAAATGAATGTTTTTTTCAAGGTGAGATGAAATGCTTGCAGTATGCAAGCACCAACTACTAGTTATTATATATCGACGTTTCTTACAGAGGATATAACATACATATAATATAATAGGAGGATACTAATGTTTAGGCACTTCCAGATGAGCTACAGATTCGAATATTTTTTCTTAGGTAGGATTTTGTGCAAAACCGACTAGAAAAAACGAAAATCTTGAAAAAGTGCAACAATGCGGCAGCTAAAAATTCGCAATTGTTTAAACAAATTTCCAAAGCTTACGTATTTCCGAATGGGCTACGGAGCTGACATTATTTTTATAGGTAAGATATGTAAAAAAACGAAATAGGGACTAAATAAATTTTGATATTTTAATTTGTTTGGCAGTTAAAAATTCTTAAAGTTTAAACAAATTGGTTAATGTTCAGATACTACGGGGCAAGGTAGAGAGCTGAAATTTTCAAGTTATTTAGAGTTTAGTCTATTTAAAAGAATAAATATTTCATTGCATCCATGAAATCGTTATTGCGCCCTTTAAAATTTATTTAAATTTAAACAATTACATAAATGTTATTTCACTTCTAATTGTGCTATAAATTTAAAATTTGGAAGAAATGTGTGGCATTAGTAACTCAATTTGGGAATAGTATAATATTTCGAAAAGTGCAAAAATTAGTCATTGTTTTACTCCATTATTTTTCCATAATGAAAAAACGAAAACCCGTCCAGAGGAGAAATCTTTAGAATTCAAGAAACATTTCTCATGATAAATATATCTCTGAAAAATTAATGTTTTTTTCAAGGTGAGGTTATATGCTTGCAGTATGCAAGCACCCTCTACTAGTATGTTATATCCTCCTCCTCCTCTGTAAGAAACATCTATATTTAATGATATTAAACTACTGAATAAACAAAAAAATTATCGTTATTACTACTATTTACAGCCGCGTTTTCCACACAATGCAACAGCGTACGCAGTACGCCGCTCGCCCAGTTAGGTGAAATTTTTAGACGCTCCCAGTTATGGATTAACCCTAGAATACTAATCTTATTTTTAGGGCGATTGTTACTAAACATACGTAAATTTGACGTACACACCAGGATTATTTTTAAAACCACTTTTACTGCAATGCGTTTATTGATAATCAACTTTCTGGTATATTTTTGATTAATCAAAACTCTAATAACTAGTTTTTAATGATAAATCTTCTAGGAACTTATGATTTCGTAAAGAATTACAAATATTCAAATAACAACAAAAATTTGTAAAATAAGAATAGAACGATCAAAAAATGTTAGTATTAACATTGAATCATGCAATAAAACTTCTATAAAATAGGAAAATTAAGAGTAAGTGCCTATTAATGATCATAAACTATGCCAATAGGTACAATTTTTTAATAAAAACAAATAAAATCTTAGAAAACTAGTAGGCAGACCTTATAAAACACTAAAAAAATCACATTAAAATATTAAAATCACAAGACGAGCATTCTGGGCGAGTCCAGGTCAAATATGGACATTTTTGCTAGAAGCGTTTCCTTGACAAGGAGTATCGCTTGCAGTCTTCCAATTAAATCCGTTCATTCCAATCATTTCATGCTCTTTCAAAGTAACGATATTATTATTGTCATGTTCTGCTTCTTTTCTACGCGTTGACATTTTCCCTTCTTCCTAGTTTAAGAAATCGGGCGTTTAATCTCTCTGATAGGTCATCGATGGTAAGTCCTCGAGTGTGGCAGATGTAGTCTCTGGAGTGCCGCAGGGTAGTGTGATCGGACCTATGCTTTTCTTGCTTTATATAAACGACATCAGCTCAGTTGTAAAAAGTAATATCAGGCTTTTTGCGGATGACACCGTAGTCTATAGAGAAATTAGTGGTCCTAGCGACCATCGTCAGCTTCAGGATGATCTGGATGCGTTATCTGTTTGGTGCAAGGAATGGCAGCTAGAAATCAATCAGAAAAAGAGTAACGTTCTAAACTTTTGGAAATCTAGAAGCCCATCGTCCGTGTTTACCTACTCGATAGATGGTGAGATCATTCCTGTTTCGGAATCCGTGAAATACCTCGGGGTAACCTTGAATCGTGACCTGTCTTGGGACACCCACATAAGACGAGTGATAGGTGCGGCAAATAAGAAGTTGGCTTTTGTGCGTAGGATAGTCAGGAAAAGCACGGAAAAGGTGAGAGAATCCTGTTATTTATCGTTGGTTAGACCTCAAATGGAATACGCAGCAGCGGTTTGGGATCCATATCAGAGGGGACTCATAAAGGATTTAGAAAAAATACAGCGGCGAGCAGCTAGATTCGTGAAAAAGAATTACGATAAAAAACAGAGCGTTACGTTACTCATTGATGAGTTGAGTTGGCCATCGTTGAAAGATCGTAGATTACAGGCGAGACTTAAACTTCTAGATAAATATAGGTCGGAGATATTCGTAAATGAAATGAAGGATATTATTCGACAACCAACGTATATCGGACGGAGGGATAATGACGACAAGATTCGCGAAATAGATAGTAGGACGGAGAGGTATAAGGAGTCCTTTTTCCCTAGGACAATACGTGACCACAATAGATAACAGTGAATAATAATTAGTTAGGAACTTGGTGCGCGGCACCCCCTGCCATCCACCGTCAAGGTGACTTGCAGGGTAATATGTAGATGTAGATGTAGATAGGTGCCAAAACAAATTCGCCTCATCGTCTTTGGCGCGATCAAAGTCTGGATCTAAATCGGAATCATCACAGTATAAGTATCGTCATCTGAGGTAAGTTAACTTTCTAAAATATCTTCCGTACCTCTTTCGTCATCGGAAAGTTTGCGTATTATGCGTAGAATTTCTTCTGGGTCAGAATAATGTACAGTTTTCTCCATTTTTCCTAAAAAGAAACGCGCAAAATATTACCTAGATATTCGAGAATTCGATGATAGACCAAGCATTCAGTTGTGAAATTTATTCATTTCACTAATCGTGTGTAAAATTGACGCCGAAAATTATCTATACTTCCTAAACATACGTTAACACGTCATATGAAAATATTCTCATTTTACTAAATATACGTAAGATCGACGTCTAAAGATTGTCGCATTTTACTAAACATACGTCAAATCGACGTACAAAATTTTCGCTTAATACTAAACCTACGTAAGATTGACGTAGTGACTCAACGACGAAGCAGATGTACGGGCAGAAGAGGAGCGTGAAACTTGCGACTGGCCTGGTTCCCGGTAGGCAACAAACTGATTGAAGCACTGCTAGAGGAAGGAGCTAATTGGATTCCCAAAAAAGGAGTTATTCTTGTTCAAAGAAGAGTGTACGTCATTTTGATGTATGGTTAGTATTTTAGGGTTAAATAAAAAAGTCAAATATAAAATTTCGTGCTGATCTGTAGTTTTTGAGTTAAAAGAGTGCCCAAAAAATTAATATCGCATTCTCTCACACACACACAGACATCATCGAGAAAATGGCCAGAATGTGTTCAGGGGACCTCAAAACGTTTTTCCGTGAAAACAATACTTTTCCCTATACTACTCGCGGATCATATAAAGGCGTGATGTAGAAAACATGGATTTTAATTGTTGTTAGCCGAGAGAACCGCCTTAGAGATCGATGAAAACAAAATATATTACGTTTTGCTCGGGATTTTCTCGAAATTTTTATCTTCGAAACCATAACTCGTAATTATATGGCCTCGCGGACTTTCTTTTAGTAAATGTTGTTCTCCATCCGAATAAAGTTTTTAATCTATACCTTACAGATGATATAAAAGCTAGGGAGATAAAAGTTTGGTATTTAATTGTTGCTTGACGGATGCCATTTAACGAGATACGAATATGTATAAGTTTATTAAAATAATCAAGTAAAGTGGTAGTTCTAATTGACGGATTCAGTTCAAAATCACAATTGGGCGATAAATTTTAATAACGATCACTCATACTCAATTTAATTAAAATCCGTCCAGCGGTTTAGGAGATGAGAGTTACATAAGGCGTTCCGCTACTACCGCTTCGCTGGTAAAGAACACCTAAAAAGCGAAAATTCAAAATATTTCAAGTTTTTGAGGGTTATTGTCGACCTCATTGTTCCATTTCACTATCCCATAAGAAAAACATGGAAATCTGTGAGGAATTTATAAAATTGCATTTATAAATTAGTTGAAAACTAAAACTAAAAATAGTTTTATAGCTGAAAGAATGTGTTTTATTATTTTTCAGGAGTAATTGCAAGTTGAAATCCGTGCCGAATTGGCGTAGAAATTTGTTTTTAATCGGAAAAGACATTTTTAACAAACAAAAATATCAATTACCATGGCAACGAGTACAATGTTTTAAATGGGAATTGGTTATCTGTATTGTAATAGCATCAACTCATTAATTTTTAATAGGGAATTGATACGCTATTTATAAAAGCATTTCTGAATTTTAGCATGAATGCGACTGACAATCAACTAGTTAGTTATTCTTGACCAAAAAATATTTTCTTCTGTTTATACAGTGTTAAAACAGTGTAAAAACAAAAATTTAACCAACAGAAGTGATTCTAAGTGTACATTGGTCATAAGTTGTTTTGAACCGGTGACTCTTTTCCATATGACAAAGCTTAGCATTATAAAAGTGTGTTTCACGCTATTTATTTTCTCGGGAAGGTTCATGCTATGCCAAAACTGTCACGCTGTTAGTTATAGTCCAATTCAGTGGCAACGTACCAAGATTCTAGGAGAAGGGACATGGATCGTCATTAATACAATGACTTTAAACGATATAAACGCATTATCGTAATTGCCGGTCACATATGACGGGTATGTGCAGATTAAGTATTAAAATTAAGGCACTTCCCATTCTCCCTCCCTTTCTCACTCCTAGTCTCATCTCTCCCTCTTCCTCTCTCTTTCCCTCCCTCTCTCTTCCGCCCTCCCATTCTCCATCCTTGTCTCCCTCCTATTCTCCATCACTGTCTCCCTCCTATTCTCCATCCCTCACCCTCCTATTTTCCATCCCTCTCTCCCTCATATTCTCCCTCTTCCTCCCTCCCATTCTCCCCCACTCTCTCCTTCTCACTCTCCTCTGAAAATTGTATCTATCTATCTCTCTCAGTGTGATATAGGTAGATACAAATTCGTACAGATTTATTTGCTAAACAGTACGCTAGATTACCAAAACAATTTTAACTTTCTGGAACACACTATAATGCGAATTTTATGTTTGGTCGATTGCAAAGAATGAATGGTTGTCAAAAGAAGCGAAAATGTCTGTATACAAGAGTGTTTTAATGCCTACCTTGCAGTATGGCAGTGAAACATGGGTGTGTCAGGAGAAGCATAAAAGTAGTTTGAATGCGGTTGGGATACATGAGAAGAGTTTGTGGAAAATCTAGGAGGGACAAAGTAAGAAATAATTGGGTGATGAACGATTGTGGTATGAAAGCTAGTGTGACAGATTTGTATGAGAGAGGTCTGCTGAGGTGGTTCGGGCATGTAGAAAGAATGGAGTATAGTAGAATAACCAAACAGATATATGAAGGAAGAGTGAATGGCGAGAGAGGGAGAGGCAGACCGCGCAAGACTTGGTTGGATGTGTTTGGTGAGACTCTGAGAAAAAGGGACGTGAAAAGTATGAGGAATAAAAGGAAATGTGTGACTCAGTGTATGAGTGTAAGTGAAGCAAAAGAAGTGTGCAAGGATAGAAGTGTGTGGTGGAAGCATGTGGTGATGGGCTGGTAATTGGCAGACATATGGCATGGCTTACCCCGCAAGGGAAAGCGTTAAGGTGTGTTGTTGTTGTGTTACTTTTCAATCCGTATGAAACATTGTTTCATTAAATTAAAATTTATAAATTTTATTCTTCTGTTTATAGTCAGAAATAAACAATATTGAAAAACATACTCCATATATAGAATGCACAGCGATTTCAAAGGTGTTCTTTATGGGAAATGTGTATAAAACGATATCGAAATGTTGGGCGGTTCTTGATTTTTTTATCTCCGAAACGATAAGTACTACTAATTATATGGCCTTGCAGACTTTTTTGTGGTAAATCTTGTCCTCTATTCGAATATATTTGTTAATTTTTACCTCACCGATCATATAAGAATATGGGAGAGAAAAATATTATTTTTAATAGTTGTTTGCCGGTGGAATTGTCGTAGCGATCGATATAAACAAAATATTCAATGTTTTGCACGGGATTTTCTCGAATTTTTATTTCCGAAACTATAAGTTGTAATTAAGTGGTCACGCGGACTTTTTTGTGGTAAATGTTGTCCGCTATCCGAATATATTTTTACTAGGGGCTCACCGCCCCTCTTCCTCCCCCTCTACTTTCCTATATCCCTCCCTCCCTCCTACCAAACATCCCGCTTTCCCAAAGTTCCGCTTTCCCTCATTCTCTCCCTTTCTCTCTTTCTCCTCTCTCTCTCTCCCTACTTTTCTTTTCACATCTCTTACCTTTACGAACACAAGCTTCATTTCCGTTATCAGCGGTAACACACATCGAAACAACGCCTTCTGTAATTTTTTTCGCAACGGAGTCATTAGCAATAAAGATTTTTTCCGATCTAAGATCATGTAGGCGATTTTCGAGAAAGACATCATAATGCCCCTTATTTCCATCACCGAAGTAAAAGAAGCTACGATCGTTCAAATAGCCAAATGTAGGGATAATGTTGTCAGCCAATCGTTGTACATTTAAGTGAACTTGGAAAACTTGTGCTGCTGCGGTTAACTCGACGTAGCCGCCATAGACTCCGTCTTTACTCGTAAGGTTTTAGAAAAACGAGGTGTCATAAAAGAGGGTAGCCGTTGCGAGCGGTTTCACCATTTATTTAGATGGCAGGGCCACCGATCGCTTACTGCCAGGAGGCCCCAAATGTTTAGCGCCAGGGGCCCCAGGAGGCGTAAATCCGCCACTGAGCATGAGCGACAGGATTTTAGGACGGTCGCAAGCACTCTTCGCTAAAGCAAGTGATTTTATTCTGGTTTTAAAAGCTCTGCAGGTTTTAATTTATCGATGTGTTTTGTTAAAAAAATAAAGAAAATTCTTTAGCTCATCGACGTACAAAAACCGTTTTAACAAATGAATTACTTTTATGAAAGAAAAAAACAAAAATTATATTTCAGTAGTGATTAGTACTTCAGTTAAACTATAGATACACTACATTTTGTTGAATGATTTTAATACACATACTGTAGTAAATAAAATATTCTAATATGCTAACCTAGTATTTATAAAGAGCATAAAATAAAAAAGTCTCATACTATTAATTTCCTTATCATCGTCATTCCCGCCCATGTATTGAGAAAACGAGTTTATTTTGTTTCTCGAATACTCTCGGGGAATCGCGGGTAGCAAATATCCAGACGGAGGGGTCGCATGACGAAACTGCCTGAGAATCACTGACCATTCTTTCCGTGTTTTGTCAACGTGGCGCCGAAAGATTTGGTTAATCACCGTTTGCAATTACGGCCCGAGTTCAACTCCAGGAGCCTTCTCGTTCACCATTTGAAGACCATGGGAATGGATGCAGCGTATTTTTCATTTCAACATTAAAGTCCCCTATATAATTTGATTGGTTATGTGTCAAGTGTAATGCTCGATTGTGGCGCCTCTCTTAAAGAGTCGTTATAAATGAGCGAGAGAATCGAGAACTATTTATGATTGACTGTAATGCTATTTTTAACAAACTTTCCGAGTAGGTAGAACATTAGAATTTGGTGGGAAAAATTTCAAAGGAAAATTAACCAAGTTTCTTATTATTTTCGTCTATTGTCTCCCTCAGTCCGCAAACGCTCACATTTAACGTTTAAATTACTTTTTTTTTTGGCAAAATTTAGCGATTTTATGAAGATTTACCTTGGCAACCATGCCATTGTCGAAATCGAGATCCCATTATTGACTCAATTCTCATTTGAGTAATGTTTACGCACGTATTGAGTGCTATAATATGAGCAATCGAGCAATTAACGTGTCTTCCAGAGAGAGGGGGAGATGAATGGAAATAAGGAGGATTGATAGAGGGGGTAAAAGGTCAATTTCCCATCGTTCCAGCTCTTAATATGACAATAAATAAGGCTCAAGAGCGAAAATTTTCTCCTATAGGCCTTTTTCTGGATGAGGCAGTTTTTGCTCATATTTTGCACTTAACGCGAACCAGAATTGGAGACAATTTGAATTTATGTTAAAAATTCACAATTAAAAGGAAAATTGAAGACTGACACCCGTGTTTTCACCGCGAATATTATGTATGAAAAAAATTTTAAATCCATAATTTTTTGTTATTAAATTTTATAATATTTAATTCTGTTTTATTTCTTCTTCTCCGATTGTTGAATTTTTTAATGCATACTTTTGAATTAAAATTTTAAAATTACGAAATAAGTGTGTGCAAGGGTACGCCTGAAGTCGAACCTGCTACCCTAGCATCGGGAGCCAGATACCGCGACTCCACAGATCGGAAATATTGGAAATATCCACACAAAATGGAGGCAGAAATAATCTCAAAATACCGCTTCACCCACCGATTTCAAGGTCGTTCTTTGCCGAACGCTTTAGAAACGCAATACCCCTGAGTAAACAAGAAACAATGTCACCAGATTTGCCTCGCACGTGGAATGAAGCGGAGGTTGGAAAACGGTTCTCAGAAAGGGTCATCCGCCTCTCCAAGTGAACGAGATGATCCAAAACTACGACGAACGCTTTAATAAGCCTCTCGTCCATCGCAAATCTCTCCCCCTTCCATTCTCCCTTCCATCTCCCTTCTATCCCCCACCCCACCGAACCCGTGAAAAACAAGCTTCGACGACACGCTGGTCTAACGGCGACGCACTAGCCGAAATTCACGAAGGCAGAGGTATGGAATGGCGTAAATCGCCTATTAATAGCGGGAATCGCGTCTCGGACGGGCACGCTGCCCCCGACTTGACGCATATTGCGAGCGGCATGATCAGCGGCAAAGGGGAGTGGAGGAAAAAGGGGAGGGATAAGGCAATGGGAGAGAGAGAGAAGGAGGCAAAAAGGGATTAGGGGAGGAAAAGGGGAGAAGAAGATAAAGGGGGGAGGGTTGGAAGAAAAAAGGGAGAGGGGAGGAAGAAAAAGGGGAGAGGGGGGGAAGAAAAAGGGGAGAGGGGAGGAAGAAAAGGGAGAGGGGGGAGGAAAAGGGAGATGGGGAGGCATGGGGGAAAGAGAGGGGAGGGAAGAAAAATGGGATGGGGAGGAAAAGGGAGAGAGGGGGAGGCAAATGGGGAGTAGGGGGAGGCAAACGGTAGGGAAGGAAAAAGCGGAGGAGGCAAAGTGAGAGAGGGGGAGGCAAAAGGGGAGTAGGAGGTAGACAAGAGGGGGAAGGGAAAGGGGCGGCAGATTCTCCTCCCCCCGGATGTGAAGTGAAAGAAGAAGAGATGAGTCGGAAGACGGAATGGACGGGGTGGTAAGGAGAAGGTGGAGTCCGCATCCAAGCTCTCCCCGTTGCCTCTTTCCCCCTCAACCTCAGACGGTCCTATAGTGAAGGGAGGTGATCGGTGAACTACGGAAGGCGACGTCTAATTATAAGCCGAGTTCCTATCGACGAGAAATAGAAGACAAGGTCGGGAAAGTGTTCACTGAACTAGTGGGAAACATGGACCCTAAGGAAATCTCGTTCCCGAAGACGCTCTCTGCGATCCGTGCGAAACGCTTTAGTTATAATCATGTCCTTCGATCAAAGGGGCCCAAAAATCTCTCTCACCAAAATATGAAATATTTCCAAAACTTCGAAATGTGGAAATTAAGTAAGAGTGATTCTTATTAAAATTTATCCATTGCATCCGTTAAATTGAACTTCCGCTTTATATAAGCACTTAAATAAACTATTGCTCTCGTTACTTTTCTCGTTGAATGGCATCCGTTAAACATCGATTAAATACCCTTTTTTCACTCCCATGCCCTTATTTGCTGTTTAAGGAGATGGAAAATTATACTCCACAAATGGAATACACGGATATTTCAAAGGCGTTCTTTATGGGAAATAGGTATAAAATTTTATCGAAAGATTGAACGGTTCTTGGATTTTTCCTCCGAAACTACTAGTCGTAATTCCGTGCTCCCGTGGACGTTTTTGGGGATAAATGTTGTCCTCTATTCGAATACATTTTTAGTCTAAAGCTCACAGGTAATATAAAGGCTTCGGAGAGAAAACTTTGGATTTTTAATTGTTGTATTTTGATATAACCGTCTTAGCGATCGATGTAAACAAAATATTTGATTTTATGCTCGGGATTTTCTCGATTTTTAGGCGTTCTTTACCAGCGAAACGATAGTAATGGAACGCCTCATGGGCACGTCGCTTCCATCCGTCCGTCCGTTTATCTCCGAAACTTCTGGGTGGATTTTAATTATATTAAGTATTAGTGTTCTTTATTCAATTTTTCTCTATAATTGATAAACTATGAATTACAAATGGTGTTTATGATATGAGGATTCCTTGGACTGACTAACACATACTGAAACATTTTGTCAATGTAAGTAAACAATTCGGGACGTCAGCTTTGGACTGGTTTGGACTTCTTGTTCTTTTATGTAACCTGTTAGTATTACCTGAGTAATCGAACAAGTTGTTTGCAACCTTTTAGCTATTGTTCTTGAGGTGTAAAACATGCAAAGCTGTGTGCGTCGCTTCTGCTGCGCTATATAAGCATCGCGATTTGTCTGTAAAAGTTTAAATATTTCAATAACGTTATTTGTTAGCATTATTTATTCTATTGTTACAACGTTTAGCCTAAAATGACGCTCATTTTAATATTTTATCGCAATAAATTTTTAATGCTATAATGTCATATTTTCCTATATATATCATGAAATTTAGCTCTTAGAAAGTACAAACGATAACTATAACAATGAGCATTATAAATCATTAAATATATTAAAATACTGAATAAACAAAAAATATAATGAATTTGTCGTTATTATTACTAGTACAAAATCCAGTCAATATGACGGGTATGCGTGGATTAAATATTAAATTTAAGGCACTTCCCATTCTTTCTCCTTTTCTCTCTTCCATTCTCCTCCATCATATTTTAAGTTTATATTCGATTTTTTCTGATTTTTCGACATTTCATAAAGAGGTTGCAATGAAACAAAATCATGAAGGACAAAAACATTGAAAATTTGTGAAAAGTTTCATGTAAATTTTAAAAAAATAAACACGTAGCGTAAAAACTTGAAGTCAGAAACGACTCCAATGCGTTGTAATGATGGACAACTCAACATTTCAAATAGGAAGATACTTCACGCATACATTGAAAATATCTTTTCGTGTGCAAATTTTATTGGGCAGTTTAAAGTAAATTACTATATTGAGAATGATTATAATTAATTTCTTTCGATAATTAAGCAAGATATTTGACGCATAGCCGGTGCATTTATAGTGATTACAAATAATGTGTGAATTAGAAAAGCTGCTTACTAAGTTCTTTCGTCGTCAAGGTAAACAAAACAAAAAGCTAATTAAAATATTAACGGTCGTATGTTCATTTGCATTTCTTCCATTGCAGTAAACAAACCTATCGTTCAAATTAAGCCATCATTACTTTCCTTTCCGTTAAAATGCATTCAAAATATATAAGAAGAGTTCTCACAATTGATTTCAAATAAAATATCCAAGTTCATGCCATTGCTTTTAGATACAGACGTAATTTTACTAGATCAGCAACAGTGCCGTCGCCCTTGACTACGAAATTTTTTCGTCTAAAATTTAGCCAAATTTTCGTGTTAATAACGAATTTGTGGAACGATTCGACGCGTATTCGAAAATCGATGGCTAAAAAATGAATATCCGTTCTTTTAGGCGTCGTTTGGTGCAAGTTCCGTATTCATATCGCAATTCTAAGTGATTTTATAATGCAAATGAAAAATGTGCTGCAACTGTGCAAACGTGCAAACCATGCAAACACACAGAAAGGACAGAATCCTCTTTAATATATGTATTAGATTATTTACAGCTGCGTTTTCCTCATAATGCAATGGCGCATTCAGTGCGCCGCGCGCCCAGTTACGTGCAATTTGTAGACGCGCCCAGTTAAGGGTTAAAACCATCGTAGAAACTCGGAACTTGATCCAGTGAGCGAATAAAAGAACAAAATTTCCTTTTCCTCCCGTCGATTTTAGAATAAAACTCGAATCGGTCCACAAATCTGTTTTTAACGCAAAGATTTCATATAATTAGGCGCGTTTACACGTGTCGAGAAAGCGGTCGTGATTTCTCGAACGACTAATCACGAACGGTTTCTCGCCCCATGTAAACACTACCTGTGCGTGACCTTGGGCATCTCGACTACCTTCACGACTCAGTTTATAAGATTAGATACTTCGATTTTCGTTAAAGAAAGCGGGCGAGAAACACGTGTAAGCGCTCCCAATTGTGACTTTTTTAAATCGGCGCGAAAATGGTACCTCGGTGGTATGACGACACTGTAATAAAATTCGTGTTGTTATATGAAAGTGAATGTTTTGTGGGGCGTAAAAATGGTAGTTATAAATTTGCCAGAAATGCTGCTCTGGAAAGAATTGTAGCGGGAATGGAATCGGAACATTTTGGAGTAGCAGAATGTAAGTTAAAAATAAAAAAATCTACGCTCACACTACTGCCAAGAACTTCTTAAACATCGGACCAGCAGTGCATCAGGGGTTTCTCAAATCATCGTCTTTATGAACGTATGTTATGCCACCGATAGCAAATCACATGCAATGTTTCGCTCATGGCCGACATCTGCGCCGCGTTAGGTATTTTGGTGCCCAAGCTTGAGTTTCGAAATCTCTCCCCTGCTTCCTCAATGCCAACGACACGATTTCTGAACTCGGAAATAAAATTGTAGCGCCCTCGTGCATATAATGAATGCTCTTCTCGCTTGCCTTGAAGAAAGAATGGATCCAACCGCCCGGACGTAGCCTAGACCAGCGGTTCTCAACCTTACGCATCTTGCGTCCCACCGACCGTTATGTCAGAAAAAACCTCTGGTTCCACTATGATAAAAACAACACCTCATGTTTTCAAAGAAATCGATATTTACGTGTAATTCATTTTGGTTTGAATTTAATCATTAATAGAAATTTCCATGGGCCCTAAGTATTGCGGTGTTTTTTGAGAAAATGTTTTTAAATAATTACTCGAGTCTTCGCCCATGGCGCTTAGCGTGACGTTTTCGTCCTCTCCGCGGTCTACGCGCGTCAACCCCTCCTTCTGCTCGCTCTTGGTAGGACGGCATTGCGCGCCTTAATTCTGGCTCGCAATCCTCCGTGAAGTCGTTGGAAATGAGAAGCGATTGTGTAACCATTTACAGACCAACAATTCATTTACGAAACCTACTCGCGAACTTTATTTATTATATTTTTAAAACAGCTAAAAAATGTCAAAATGACAGCGCACATCTCTTACGTTACAAAATACCGCGCGATGTATTAACCCGACATTGGTGGTGCTAGCAAAACTTACTTTAGTGGTGGCTTGGGGTTAAGTAATTATCCAGATACTTTTGGAGATTTACTCGTGAAAAATTGATAATTTTTCTCTTGAAAGTTCAGTAAACATGTCAAATAATAGCAACAAGTCAATAGAGGTAGAAGACTTTCAATGGATTTTTACAACAGTAGCTAATAATAATTGTGTATTCAGGTTACTGCGGCTATTTTGGCATTTTTTAAAATCTCAAATAATTCTCTTATGGGAGCTAATTTATCTGTTTATTTAATATCATGTAATCTGATTCATCTAAAAGGGAACTTAAACCTGTACTGTGACCTGAAACATGGGAACGTCTCTACACCGGTTCCATCTGTAGCCCAAAAATCTTCATTGTGATGATTTCAGTAAGGCAGAAGGAAGATCGGTCCGAATAATGCCTTTATTTCTTCTAAATTTGTGGTCTGTGGTTCATACCCTCCCGTGGTATATATATTTCTGAGTTGCCTTTCCAGTTGTGGCTTTACTCAACGTCGTAGTGTGATAAAATGAATATGGGTTTTACAGGCACCTCACCTGTGTATTAAGAACATGCTAGTCAAAAATTAAAAATTAATTTCCGCCGCTTTTTTGGAGGGACCCGCTCCTCTTCGCCTGTGGATGCCAATGCCCTTTTATATTTATCCCAGACCGACACTTTGTTTATCGCGAGATCGCGGAGAACGTCATTTGTTTTATATTCTAATGTCGCTTTGTACGTAATGGCCAGGTTTTGTGCCTCTTCACTGATCGGTGATATATGTAGCACTTCGTGGTAGTATATTTTCCGACTCCATGTCCTACTTATACGCTTTAAAATTTTTCTCTCCGCGATCTCTAATATTTTCCAGGACTTCTGCATGATAAGTCCGGTCCATGCCGGTGCTGCGTACATAAGTGTCGGTCTGATTATCGTTTTGTATACGTGTGTTTTTAATTCCCTGGACACATCAGTTGAATTAAAAATGGGAAAAAGTCTAGCTCTTTTCCCTGCTGCCAATAAATTGATCTTTTTTACATGTTCCTCAAACCGTAGTTTCTTGTCCATGATTACACCTAAATATTTAATGTTTTTCGCCCAGGGAATTTCTACACCTTCGATTGTTAATTTCCTTGGAGTATTGGCATCCTTTTTGTCGAAGAGGATCGCTTGTGTCTTTTGGGGGTTAATCTCGATTCTCCACTGTTTATAATATTTGATGAGTTTGTCTATTAGTTTTGTGGCATATCGGACAGCCATTCCTGGCTGGAAGCTTCTTGTGACTATGGTGCAATCGTCCGCGTAGAGGGCGATGGTGGAATTCCAATCCCCCTCAGTTGTCGGGATATCACCTGTATATATCGAAAATAGCAAAGGTCCTAGAACACTCCCTTGTGGGACACCAGCTGCCGTGCTTTTCATTGTACTAACGGCACCATTCCATTTCACTGTGAATGGCCTGTCACTGATATAAGATTTAATAAATTTAATCTGCCATGAGGGAAATTTTGCTGTTAGTAGTTTTTGCAGTAGGCCTAGATGCCATACTTTGTCAAATGCTTTACTTATATCAAAAGCTACTCCAACAGAAACGTTGTTCCTGTTGAAGGCGTCCGTGATAAAATCAACAACCCTCTGCAGCTGGTGCGTAGTGGAGTGTCCTGTCTTAAATCCAAACTGATTCTGGGGGATCACACCATGCCCTTCCGCGTGTGTCAGTACATGTGGCTATATTAATTTTTCACACACCTTTCCCAGACAGGAGAGGAGGGATATAGGTATGCATATATTATATATATGCATACCTATATATATATGCATATTATATATATATTATATGCATATAATATCTGCGTGCTTCCAGCAAATGGGATAATGGCCTATCCTTACCGAAGCGTTGAGAATCGAGATAAGTTGCTCCCCAGCAGAGATTGGCAGTCGCTTTATCAATTCGTATGGTATTTCGTCTTTTCCTGTCGCCTTTCCTTTTGGTAATTTTTTAATGACTTCTGCCAATTCTCTGATTGTGAACACCGGAGTGGCTTGCTCCTCATCATTTTGTTCCCTTAGCATGGATTCTATTTCCTCTATTTTAATATCTGGTGTAAATTCCGTCGCTGCATTGGGCGTGAAAATCTGTTCTAAATGAGCCGCTAGATATTCAGCTTTGTCTGCAGGCGTGGTAAGTTTTCCTCCTGGACTTTCCACCGGGGGGTCTCTCCTGGCAGAATTGGTTAGGGAGCGCGTACATTTCCATATGGAGTTGTCTTTTGTGCTGAGGTCCGCCAGTCGGATCGCCCATCTATATTTCCTCAGGCGCCTCAGCTGAACCCTAATTTTTCTGTTTAGTTCCCGGAGATCCCCTTTCTGTTCAGCAGTGCCGATGCGATAATATCTCCTCCTGACACTGTTCCTTTCTTTGATGAGTTCTTTGATTTGATCAGGGATCTCCAGGCTTTCTCTGGCTTTAGTTGCCCTTCGCGGAATTGATTCTTCCGCTGCGTTCTTAATTGCGTTCCCTAATAATTCTGCTGCCTCCTCTATTCCCTCCTCGGTGGTTAGCATAGGCACCTCACTTGGTAGTGACTCCGTGATTTTCTTTCTAAAATTAGCCCAGTCCGCAAGTCCGTAGCACATGCGGCGGTTGTCCTGTTGATAAAACGTTACCTGTGTCCCGATTCTCAGAATCACAGGGTAATGATCACTAGTGAGTTCCGGAACTGTTTTGGACACTGTCCGTCGATTAAAATTCTTTACCAGGGCAAAGTCAAGGATGCTTCCTGTATTCTTTGGTCCTGGTCGCGTCGTCGTTGCTGGAGCCACTACCCTAATCTGGTTATCCCGCGCCCATGTTTTTATTAGGTTTCCACGCCTGCTGTCTCTACTGCAGTTCCACGCCCAATGCATCGCGTTAAAGTCACCTGCAATTATAGTTGCATCGTCCATGCTAAGGAGCCCGTGTAGGTCTTGCATGCACATTACTTTATTTGGTGGTATATATATACTTATTATTGAAAATTTTCCCATATTTGTGTCAGCTCTGATACCCACTGCCTCTATTGGGCCAGAGCTCCTGTCGTCTATTGGTGTGCATGCAATTCCTTCACGGGCGAGGATCGCCACTCCGCCCCCTCGGGTGTTACTTTCTCGGTCCCTCCTAAATACCTTGTAACCAGGAACAGCCCATACCACATTTTGTAACAGGTGCGTCTTGTATTAAAATAATATTTACTGAATGTTTACTAAGGAACTCAATGAGTTCCGGCGTTTTGCTTCTTACGGCCCCATTTGCGTTCCAATGGGCCATGATGATCGTAGTAGTTTTTAGGACCCTAGCGTCCATTTCCATTTTGTGCAGTTATGGCGGCCATTAGGGTCTGTATAACATGGCCGTCATCTGCTGTTGGATAGTGGCAGTGAATTGGGCCATAGTCGTGACAAGGGTTTTAATATCCGAGTCATTGTTTAAATTGCTATCTTCCCTTTTGGGCTGCTCCTTGGTCTCCTTTTGGGGTAGCGGCGGAAATTCTTTTACTTCGATCCCTTTTTCCGTATTTTTTGGGAGAGTCCAGACTGATGGCGGCGGTGGAGGAACCCGGGTTGGTTTGTGCGTCTTGTCTATTTTGTTCTCTTTTGCTTTTAGTGCTTCCTCATGTTTTGCGTAGACTGGGCACCTACGAGAGAAGGAGACATGCTCCCCGCCGCAGTTGCAACATTTGGCCTTTGTTTTAGTTTTGTCATTCGGGCAGTTTTTGCCTACGTGGGTCCCAGCGCACTTGTAACATCTGGGGGTCGCGGTGCAATTCTGGGACCCGTGTCCATATCGATTGCACCTGAAGCACATCTGCGGCCTTTGATACTTATAAGACTCAATGTAAACTTTATGGCTGCATATTTTATTAATGCTGGCCATGGAGGTGACTTTAAAATTCTCATTTTTTTCAATGGTCGCCACGTAGAGGTCCTTCCTCGTAGGTGCCAGTACTCTAACAGCAACGCACGGAACACCTAGTTCGTTTAGTTCATCTTTGATGAATCCCAGGTCCATCCCCTCATCCAGCCCTTTTATCAGGTACCTGACGGTTGTGTTTGATTTTCCCGCCCAGGTATGCATCTGGGCGTCAGCCTCCATTAAATACTGTCTGATATTATTATGTTCGTCCATGTTGTTCAGCTGTAGCCTTGACCCGTCCTTTGTTTTCGTGATCGTAAAATCGTTATTACCGGTTTTCTGCCGGATTGTTTTGACGAAAGCTGCATTATTAATTATTTCGTAGATTACGATTGCCGGTGGTCTCTTTTCTTGGTTGCTATTCCGTGAATTTTCTTCCGGAGCGTCTATTAATGGATCGTATCTGTTTACAGTTTCGGTTTCTGTTGGCTTGAAGACCAACGGCTGGTATCTTTTCCTTTTCTTGGCCCTCTCCGCCGTTGTGAAGATGGCTGCGTCATCATTGTTAAAATCGATGACGGGTTCAAGGTCTACTGCCTCGCTGACATTTGCTGGCGCCGCGTCTTTTTGTTCCTTTGTCTGGACTCCTTCAGATTCTCTCTGGAAGAGAACTGAACGTATATTTGACGGGATCGGTATTCTCCCCGGTTGTGTCGAGGTGCCTGCTTCGCTCGTTTGAGCTGCGTCCTTTTTTGGGGGCGGTGAGCGGATCATTCTGGGGTGGTGTTAGTGCCTGCCACCTAGCCGAAATAGTAAAAGGAGACGACGAACGGGTGAGAAGGTGGGGCAAGTTAGCCACCCCCCGCGGAAGAAGTGGGGCCGACCGTGCAGTGGCGGCCACCCGGGATTGACCCGCTCGCAGCAAGGCGTGCTGTCAACTCCTGGGCGGTACCTGGCCGAGTCCCGGAAAACCCTAGGTAGTCCCGCAGCGACTTACGTACTTCCCCCCGTAAGGGGGGTTTCCCGCACCAGGCAGACGGACTCCCACGTTAGTAATTAAAATGACTAATAGATTAATGTTAAAAGAATGATCCGCAACTTGGAGGGTATGAACCGTATCTGATTCGCTATTGGTTCTATAGTCATCCAATCAGGAGATCGGAAACCAGAGTGTCTGTTAGGCTAGGCTCGCTAGTCATCTGCACCAATCCAGAATCCAATTCAATCTAAATTTGTTGGATAGCTGCCTCAGAATATATAGGAAACTTCTGATGTAAACTCTGATTGGCAACTTCCAACGCGGCCCGCGGAGAGATTAGCAACCACCGATGCGACCCGCCATTTAGAAAGGTTTGCCCACCACTGCCGTAAGGCGTTTAAAATAGGAATGAGCAATAAAATTAGGATGTTTTGGAACTGTAAATTTACTGATTTTCTAAGATAATTTACAAATATTTATGCGAATTATTTTATGATAAATGCATTTGAGTTTTGTTGGCAACATACTATAAAGCAGGGGGAGGGGGGCAGCCTGCGTTTCAAAAGTCGAATGCGGTCTCCAGAGTAGTTTTGTGCGGCCCTCAGCCCTTATGGCAACATTAGGTTACTGAGTGATTACTTGAATGAGTACTTTTTACTTCAATGAAATAATATGGGGTCTTATATCTGTAACATTATACGGTATTTAAAAAATAAGTTTATCTTTATTTAGAACAAGGAAATTGAATTTATCAGTTCTTTTGTATAAATTCCAATTATTCAACCTTCACATATATGTATCAATAATGAGGTCAGACTCAACCTTGTGGAATTTACTCATCGAGAAAAAGAAAGAACTTAGTCACTTCCACAAATTTATTTTGCACGACCGGTTTCACTACGATGATGCTACGATCGTAGTGAAACCTGTCGTGCAAAATAAATTTGTGGAAGTGACTAATGTAAGTTCTTTCTTTTTCTCGATTTCACATATATGATTAGCTAGTTTCACAATTTCCACACTTTTTAACTTTGATTCCCCTCCTTAACATTGAGAAGGCACCAAATCCATTCGGCAATTGCTGCTCCACAGAACAATTCTGTAATAGTTTGATTCATTCTTCAACTGTTATACTCTTTTAAGAAAATTTAGTCAGTGAGTTGCTGGCTCGCGACCGAGTGAATCAGATTTCCACAGGCGCTATAAGTAACCCAATTTTAATGGGAATTCGAGACACGGGTTCGATTCCCTCTCATGGCTGAATTTTTCTTCTGTTGCATTTCTTTGTTATAGAATTTCTATTTGCATAAAACTATTTTTACTCTCTGGAACACTCAATTATGTAAATGTTATATTTATTGCTCACTTTTCAGTGCCTATAAAAGTTGGGTTCATTAATTTTTATTTCAATTTGAATTTGATACGTAATTCACGCATAACCGTCATATTTGACGGGCAATTACGCTATTAATTTCCAGAGTCCCTAATGAATACATTGAAAAAGGTATATCTTTTTAAACTTAGATCGTAGGAAACAGTATTTAATTGATTTGATTTTTACTTCTCCATATACGTAGTATATGGGAAAGTATTGTATTCGTGAAAAAATCGACTTCGGGATTTCAACGGAAATACATGTTTTGAGGTCCCCTGAACACGTTTTGACCATTTTCTCGATGATGTCTGTGTGTGTGTGTGATAGCTTTTTGTGGGTGTTCTAACTCAAAAACTATTAATCAAGTCAACGCGAAATTTTATATTTAACATTTTTATTAAAGTCGGAAGAACTGATTAGTTTTTGGTAAAAATCGGTTGACCGGAAGTGGGTATTTACTCTTGTCACTTATCCGTTATTTTGAAATATTTGCTTTAATATTTGATAAATGTCAAGATGTATTGGAATAAAAGTTGTAGGAAATTTCATTTTCTACAACCTTTGTTTGAAATATTTCCCATGTAATGCATTGTTTAAGAGATATCGTATATTTTTAGCTGCCACCACCACGACACCTCCCGACGACTATTGTTAACAATTAACGCTTAGTAACGCTCCTTTTTCTTTTCTTAATTGTTGGAGCTTTGTGGCTATCCACAATATTAGAAGGCTACGGTTTGAGTTTATTTCTGTTCTTAGTAGTCTAAAATTTTCTCGCAGTTTTTTTAAATATTTATTATCTAACCTATTTGGAATTTTTAGAAATATTACAGATATGGAGAAAGTCATGTGGTGGCCACATCAGATTTTTTTAAATTGCGTCTACGGCTATGGCCATTTAACAGTATTTGAGTGGTGTCACGAAGTAAAATAAATTCCACGACAGTTTAAATCATTAACAACAAGTTTTGCCAGATTCATAATTAATCGTTGAAATTTTTTGCTCCCCAAGGTGATCGTAGTTTATGACCGAGAAAATCTAAGAAAAGAGTCTCAGGTTCGATTCCAGGAATATTTCCTATCTTCATTTTACTATATAAAAGACAATTAATGCCTGTAACTTATGACGCTAGTAACTCGAGGACGGTATGCACGATTTCGACGATATTTTCATGGTAATTGCTTCTACCTCTCTTACATTTTATTACTTATAAAATGTTCTAATGGAATAAAAATGTTAATAGTTATCTGGAAAATGCGAAAAAATACTAACAGGTACCAATGTAAATATATGTCTTCACTCGAGGTGTGCGAGCTACGGTTCGCGCAGCATTCACCGCATGTCTCATGCCTCTCTGTTGTGCGAGCTTGCGACTAGCCATCGTCTATTTTAAGACCATGCGTTCGATGGGTCGTGTAAAAACTTTTACCCTGTCAAAGGTCGAAAACTTGTTGAAGGCGGAAATGTAGGCTTGTTCTTGAGGTTTCACCTCTCGCAGGTTTTACTCTAATAATAAGCAATTTTGGTTACGGTGTAAAGCTATACCATGTTAAATGGGAGAATAAGAAAATCTTGTAACTCAAAAACTTTCCATTATTTTTCAATCGCATTTTCAGGTATTACTTGGTAACGCATTTCTAAGTATTAACTTACTCGCCACCTGCACTGAATTCATGGAGTCAACTCCAGAAGTGTTAATTTTCCATTTGAATGACACGGGAATGAGTGTAGCATATTGATCATTTGCGCATTGAAATTACTTAAAAGCATCGTACGACATCGAGATTTGGACAGCTCTATGCTTTTAAGATCAAAGTTTATTTTTATCAAAGAGAAAATTCGAATCCAAATTGAATTAGCATATAAGTGTGTATAGAATCAGAAAGAAACGTGATTTTTTTTCAGGATTTTAACAATGAGAAATGTACGCAACCGTGACAACTCCCATTTTCGCCGCATCTGACAATGAGAGTTCAATGCTTTTAATTGGGTAAGAGTTTAACATTATGTATGCTTACTTTGTTCATGCGTTTTCCATTCGTCACTTGTTTTCAAAGTATATAACTATTATTTAATATGCACATTGAAAATTATTTGACTCAAGTTCCGAGAAAAAAAAAACAATATTCGATGCTGGTGAACGCTTTCGGGTTTTGCTGCTAGATAGATAAAATTGATGTTAAATGAGAACTCTAACTCCTTAACCGTAAAGTTAAAAAATTAGAGGCACACAGGAAAAAGGGGAAAAAAGAAAGGTTTTTCTTTGACTTTTCACCTCCTTTCCTTTTTCCCGTGTCTCTAATTTTTTAACTTGACGGTTAAGGAGTTAGATTTCTCATTTAACGGTTTTACTGCTGTCAAAAAATGCTGTGAAAGCCTCCAACTCAAAAAAATATTCGTGTTGCAGAAAATTCGAGTTATGGAAATACATTTTTCTCATTTTTCTTTTAGTAGAATTTACATATTTACATAGAAATTCTGGTTATTTTATAATTCGAATCATTCAACATTTTCCCGAAGATATTTGACCGAATTAATACTTATTTTTTCAACTTCAAAACATTCGGATTTTATATTTATGGCGTCTTTGATCATAAATGAAATCTCATATACCGTAACCATAGTAATCCTGCCTCCTTGTAGGTTTTAAGTACCCCCAACCTAATATGTGCTATCTGAAGCCTCTCTTCAAGTTCTCATACCCACTTCCCTCTTTTAATGTATCTGATATACATTTCTTCCTACCTCTTTGCCTCTTTCCCAACTTTCTTCCTTCTGTTTTTTCTTTTAATAGACCGTTTCCTTTGAAATGTTGTGCCACCCATTTCTTCTGTCTGTCCTTTATTACTCTAATTATGCTCCCTCCTTCCCTCACTCTATTCAAAACTTTCTCATTCGTCTTCCTCTCTGTCCAACTAATTTTATATAATCGACGTCATCTCAAGCGCCTCTAACCTGTTCACATCTTCTTTCCTCATTGTCCATGTCTCGCACCTATATAATTATACACTCCATATCACTGTTTTCACTAACCTCTTTTCGATATCATTATTCAGACTGCCGGTCAATAATTCTCGCCATCTCGTAAATGCCTCCTTTGCTCTTGCTATCCTTGTCCTGATCTCTTTTATACTTCTTTCATTTTGTGACCTAAATAAGTAAAAATTCCACCTGTTCCAGAATTCCTTTGGCCTCTCTCCCTCTTCATATATCTTACGGCACAATTTGTAAAAAGTCTCTCTCCTTTCTTTTCCTAATTCCTTTAACATTTCTACGGGGAGTTGATCAATTCCCACAGCGTTCTTTGGTTTCATATCCCTGAGATCCTTTTCGATCTCATTATTCAATATTTCCGGACCAACGTTGTCGTAGTCTATAACTTCTCTCTCTCTTTCTCAGTAGATTCTGCCTTAAAATCTTTAGCGTATAAATCCTCAGTATACTCTTTCCATCTATTCCCCATTTCCTCTGGCTCAAATAACAGTTTGCCGTTTTAACCTTTAATTGTGGCCAGAGTATTTCCTTTTTTGTTTTCTTTTAGCTCCTTCACTTTTACATACAGTAAGTCTGTTCTACCTTGTCTCTGCAATTTTTTCATATCCTCACGTTGTCCTTTCCACCAAAACTCGCTCACTTTTTTAGTTTCCCTCCAAATCTTATTCTTTAAATCCTGAAACATTCTCCTTCCGTATACAGTGTGAACATGCTTCCACCTCCTCCTCTCTTGTATCTTTTTAATCATCTCTTCTGTAACCCAGTATTATCCCTTATTTTCTTTGAGACTATCTTTCCTATCATTTTATTTTTGCTTTTTATGACACATGCTTTCATAGCCTCCCAGTTTTCCTCGGCAGTCATCCCCCATCGGCATTTTAAAGGCTTGCCTAGCAGTCTTCTGAAAATATTTCCTCTTTCTTCCCTTGAGCACTTCATAATCCCATTTCTGTACTCTTTTACTATTTTTTTAAATTTCAAGCGAGACCTCATGACCACCAAATTTTTGATCAGTCTTCGTCTATGCTAATTCAATGCGCTATTCCTGTATCTTTGTCCAGTGGCGTAGCTAGAGTCTTTGGCGCCCCTAAGGGAGGGGTTGTATCCTCAGTCCGGGCCATATTTTTTTCTTGTCGCCAAGTTCCAGGAGAGAGGGGTTTACGGGGTCTTCTGTATTCAATTTAGCGTGTTGGCGTTCTTAGGCGATTCCCTGTTTTGCTATCCCATTACGATGACTCTGGGGAAAATAAAACAAAATTCAATCAAATAACGATATCCTAATCTAATCAAATATATTAACTAGTTTAAAGAAGTTTTTTTAAAAGTATTAAGGCCTAGTGAACTAAAAGAAAGAACAAAATCGGTATTAGGAATTTTTGATATTTTGACAAATAATTTCAATTTTGATGACTCTCTTAAGTCTTAATCCGCTCGAATATTACGATACTCCGCGACCTCCTAGCGGATCTGCTTACACCGGTAAAAATCAGTCCGCGAGTTTGCGTCCTCAAGCCCTGCGCCCCGGGACAACTGCCCCCCTCTCTCTGCCAGTCTTTGTCTGACAACAATATAATCAATCTGATACTTCTGAATAATATTCACGGTGGTGAACAAATATACTTTGTATTTTACACTGTTTTAATATTTCAATATGACCTGGGTTTTAGTGTGATACATCATCTTCAGATGGATAATACAAAGTTGAACGATGTTAACGCGAATCAACGTTAATCGAAGGGACGTTAAACCGAGGACTCACTGTACACCATCGCACGAAACACGCCTATTTGTGATACACTATACACATTCATAACATGTTATTCTTTCAGTTTTGTCAGCATCAGATTGAACTTGTGTTATTATCACATTCCAATCTGAGTTCGTGTATTCGTCGACATTAATATCAACATTAACTCGTTCTTTAAAGTAGGACCATTCAAGTTCGGATAGTGGAATTCCACCTTCCTTTTCACAATCTTCTTTCTCCCATTCTTCTATAGATATTCCAACCTTTTTAAAACAGTTTGAAACCGTTCCAGAGGTGATTTAATTTCAAGCTTTGTCTAGCTCAATTATTCAGTCAAGAAGTGGAGAGCCAGACAAAACAACCCCGGACATCTCGGCCCCGTACAAAGGGAGAGAGGGAGGAGAATGGTGGGAAGATGAGAGGGAGGTAGAATGGGAGGGAAAGAGAGAGGGTGAGGAAAAGAGAGTGAGGTAGAGAGGGAGGGAAAGTGGGAGGAAGAAGGGGGAAATTGGGAGGAAGAATGGGGGAAAGAGAGAGGATAAGAGAGAGGGAGGTAAAATGGGCATTTTTATAATTTTAATTCAATATTTTATTCTTGTGTACCTCTCATTTTTGGCAGAAAATTACACCATTTTTAATATAATTAGAGCCAGCAGAGGTAATGTTTTTTGCATTTTAAAATAGGCTAAAATCAACATATTAATTCGAGACTAAAGGTTGATTGACGCTTAACGAGACGGCAAGGACACGGGACGACAACGACAGGACAACAGGAAGGTAGGATATTCACACATAGCGACACGGCAAAGACACGGGCTGGCAACGATAGGACACTACCCCAGTCTCTGTTCGTCTCTTACTCAGTGAAGATGTTTTCCGACGAGGAGTTGATTTGCATTGCATTGCTTTTGGACTAAGATGAACGGCAGAACAGGAAAAGGCAGAGGGCGCACGATAGTTTATTAAAAAGAAAAGAGAAAGGCGAATACCACACGTTATACGAAGACCTTATAGAAGATTCCATCAGGTCCAACAATATTTCAGAATGCTGGAACCAATGAGTTGCTGTCTTTGATATGAAAAGGCTCAAAGAAACAGAAAACCGCTCGTAAGCTCAATTAGATGCTCCACGTTCATGACGCTAGATCGGCACTTGAAGGAAAATATTTGAATGACTGTAAAAAGTGTCTGTGCGTTGCGTCTAATTCTAAAGCTCTCTATAACCATATGGTTCACACTGGACCCGCTCGCAGGCAAAGACACGACTGGCCGAGGATTCTTTTTGAGCATTGTCGCTTTATGTCGTTACCGTCATAGTGTGGACGGGTGCATTGGTTTTCTCGCTAACAATGCGAGGGCGTCGTGTCGTTTTTCGTTCCGTGTCTTTGCCGTGTCGTTAAGTGTGAATCAATCTTTAATCGTATTTATGGACAATAAAGAAAATTTATTTTTATTGCTAAAAGAATTTGAATCCATTCCGAATAGCTTCGAAAATTGTTTCTGGTTCTGATAAAACGGCAATTTTTCACCTATTTAACGATGGTGAATCATAACTACCATGGCAACTTGCATTGTCGCCACATTTGCAAGTCCAATACTTTTATATAGGAAATATTCAATAAACAGTATTTCCCCAGCTATATGGCGCACCGAGCTATGACACGCACCCCGATTTTTTAGCAGATTTTTTAGAAGATTTTTCCGGAAAACGGTTTTCTTGTTCACTTGAATCAAATTCTTCAGGTGGAGCGCGCTGTGGGGAAGATTCCTCAGGTGGAGCGTTCTAACCTTCAACCATTTAACTAAGCCCGAGGAGGAAATAGAACGAATCCAACCCCCAACCAATTAACCCAACACGGGGTAGGAAAATGGAACGAACCCAACCCTTGGGTTGGAAATATTGGATCACATGAAGAATCTCCCCTCCCATGCACTACCAGGAGGGGAGTAGATTCATCTGGTGGAGACGGCTGGTTGATAGATTCTTCAGGTGGAGCCGGCTGGGGGGAGGGGAGGAAATTCTTCAGTTGGACTACCTGGAGGGGAGGGGGGAAGATTCTTCAGGTGATCCAATGTACTTGTCTTTATATCTCGTAAAATATCACATATCACTTATGACAACAAAGTCTTCAAACAAAATTTGTAGAACTAGTCAAATAGCATATGCTTTGTTCAGTACATTTTTATCGAAGGTGCAGCTGATTTCAAGAAAATCAAACGAGTAACCCTTAATTCACTTTGAACTTGGAAAATTTTTCCCGTGTTTTTAATTGTTGTCAACGAAAACAATCTTCGTGGCAACTAATGTTAACAATATCTTATGTAAATACCTAATTAGTTTAATTTTCTTTTGTGAGCACGCAATATTTGGTAAATGAAGGGAAATAAATTATCTACTACGACAAAGAAATGAACATAAATACATACGTATATTTTCTTCACGTATACAAAGCGTGTGTAAGTGAAAATAAATGGGTCATTTACGACAAAGGAATGACCGTGAACATAAAGATTATATTACTACAATTCGAGTGAGGTATGTTTTAAATAATTGTCGATTGTTTTATTAATTATAACTGATTAGGAAATAAATCAGTTAATCAAAAATTCGATGTCTTCACTACTGGCATATCATTTTTCAGTACTTAGACATTATATTAAGCCATTAATATTTATCTTTTTTGGCATGATAACATAAATCGTAAAGAACGGCCTACCTCGCATGTATGCACGCATGATGCGTGCATATTTCGTCTCTTGTTTTCGTAGGCCCTAGTGCTTATAGTGCCTAGACCAGGTATGGCCAACCGACTTCCCCGGAGCCGAATGCGGCTCTTTGAGAGCTGATGTACGGCTCTTTGAAACTTTGGCTGGTTGCTTTACATATACCGTAATTTTCCGATTATAATGCGCAAGGGGATTGTTGGAGTCAAAGATTGTCAAGTTCCATTAAATAAAAGAGGAAGTTTTTGTTTTTATCATTTTTATTATATGCTACATCAGCTACATTATACGTAGAATATATTTTATCAGCTCGTTGCATGTTACTGCGGCTCTTCGGTGATGTTCGTTGTAGTATTGTGGCTCCTGCTCAGACCCGGGTTGGCCGCCCCTGGCCTAGACCATAATCCAGCCCTGTAGATGGGCAGTTATTTGTGCTGTATCATTGGTAAATTCTTCAAAATGACCGCGAGATAAATTATAGAATTAAGGCAAATATTTGAATGTAGATTTATTTGACAGGTATTTACAGTAGTATATCAGATTCCTCGACCGCCAAATGTACTTTGTCTGGAGACTTTATAGGGAGCGTTTTCGTGTACCCTATATGTTAAGTGTTATATTAAATTTTAAATAAAACCTTCATCTGAAGATACTTCTGGTAATGTTTCCGCTGTAAACAAGACTTCTCATCCCCCCTCCCCCCAACCTTCCTTGCCACACTCAGAGGGCCCTTTTGAAGCGCACTCCTCCCGGGATCCTCGCCAAGCATCATCATCACCACCGTCCCCCCACCCCTTCACCCCGTCTCACCTCCTTCTCCCCCGTTCCCCCATTCTCACCCCTTTCCCCCCCCTTCCCCCATTCCCGCCTCCTTCCCCCTCCCTTCCGCCTTCCCCCGGTACTGCATCCCTTCCAAACGTCACCGCCTGTAGTTGGTTTTCGGCGCTGCCTTGACTCGGAGTCAGAGGGAGGGAGGGCTCGCTCGTGTTTTCCGATTCGACTTAAGAGAGAGAGAGAGAGACGACTAGGCGCTTCTCTAGCCTTCCTTTACTTTTCTACTCGCGACGCCTGCCCTGAGGCGCCGCCGAAGCATCTGCTGTCCCTTTGGGGGCAATGTGGATGTCCCCAGCAAAGCGGCACTCGGTACGCCGTGTTCCTTTTCCGCTTTATCCCTTTTCTCGGCAATTGATTCGTTTGTTTCGACTGATGTGTGGTTGGCTGCAACTCAGTATGTCGCCATTTGTTGACTACTTTCGTTTCGTTAGGATATGGTACCGAAATATTGCATATTTAACTGAAGGAAGTCGTCCTAATAGCCCTTTCCGCCTCTCCAATTCTAATGTAAATGTTTTCAGATTGACATATCCATGTGGATGGAGATGAGTTTAAGTTTTTCGGTGTTGCATAAGCATAAGTAAATAATTTTTTTTCTTGCCATAAATGCAAATGTTTTAATCTGTTACCATATCAGATTTATTTCTAATAAACTGCGGTTTGAGTGAATTCATTGTAACAAATGTGCAATTGTTGAGGTGGCATTATGGAAAGAAGTTCTTATTTCATCGGTGTTGTGGGATACATTTATTTTTTTGTAAACTGATGTTAATGTTGAAAAAGAGGGACTCTAATTGCCATACAGCAATTTCAGACCCTCTTTTTCAACATTATCATATTTCCTTAGTGCTCAACCCTTTTTTCTTTTTTTTTTAAACTGATGTTAGGTTATTAAATTGAATGTCTTTCAGTCATGATAGCTCATGTCTATTGCTTCATACTGTTCCAATGACAGAAAATAAAGTGGAATGTTAAATTTATAATTCTGCATCAGTGAAGAGGAAAAATTCATTCCACAAAGCATGACTACTTATTTTTTTATGAAATAAATATAAAATTTTTTATGTACTTCATCATTTTATTTATGCTGAAATGCAGCATTGATTTCATCACTTATTTTTGCAATTTCCTTGGAATTATTGAATGGAATAAGATGCATTGTGGGATTAAAGAGAGATATCCCCATTGACTCATATGTACATTTCCACTCTAATTTGGCTAAAACCAGCCAATGATTCAGCATTCCTATGGAGGACTGCACTTGCATGTCCTCACAATACTCGTTTTAGAGCTATGACCTGGCCTATGAACTCGTCTCTTTATGTGTAGTGATGACCAACCATCAAAAGACTCTTATTGCTTTTTAGTAAATGGAACTCACAGTTGTTTTAGAGATATGTAGGTAATTTTTTACATAATTAGATATGTAAGGAATTTATTTTGGAATTGTATTTGAGTAACCACAATTGATTTTTGTTTTTCTTGTCTGCTTCTGAAGGAAAGAGCTTGGGTCTCCATTTAATTGGAAAGCTATTAGTCGAAGTGCCAGCATATCAAGCTTGACTAGTTCATTATCAGCAGTGAGTATTTGTTGTAATGTTTGTAATTTTTATTCATTTGGAGCTACTTCTTGTTAATATATTGCAGTGTTTCTCGACAACCCCTTCCTTTGCAAATGCATGTGCTATTCACATCTCTTAAAGCTGAGTCCTTAAAAATAAATGTAATAAAACTTCATTTAAAGAAATTGTTGAATATGGAATTCATAGAAGAAGCTTTCTCAGACTACACAATTATTAAGTGGTGCACAAAAAGCAATATTAAATAAAAATAGTTTTTATTAATTTTATATTATTAGTTATTATATTCATTACATTGAAAACAAAAAATGCTCATAATACTCATGAACACATACTCTCGCTCTGCTCAGGGATTCATTTTGTCTCATTAAGTCTCTAGCATTCCCAGATAAGTTCTTTTTTGATCATCAATTTACATTTTTACCCCGTTAAATCTTCTAGAAAATGTATTTTTTTATTTTAAAATTTAATTTTTGCTTAAGAGTTTGAATTAAGTTTCATAATGGAAATATTTTTATTTTGCTGAAATCCCCATAGGAGACTAGTTGAGAATTATTGGTTGGTATATTATTTGAACTAAAAAGTCATTATTTATTTTGCCATGTGAAATTAAGGAATCTTTCAGCTGTTTGAAATAATCTTTTACATGCTTCAGTTTAATAAGGCTCATATTACTTAATTATTTATTTATTTAATCCATTATCAGCACAGACAATATCACATATGTTCACTACAATTTACTACAATCTTCAGTTCTATGCTGTTGAATAACTTACGGAATTATATTTTGGCTAGAAGACTAATTTTACATTTTTTGTGTTAGAAGTCTAAAGTTGACATTTTAAATTTAAATGTTCTTTTCTTACGGTTTATTGTTGAATTAAGAGTGAGATTTTGGAATATATGTTTGACTCTAATTTAGGTAGATACCTTCAACAATTCCCGCTCAATGGGTGCAATGGGCAGTGTGCAGGAAGGTTCTGAAGGAAATGCCACTGGCAGTGTTGATAGTGACAGTGGTGGCGATAGACGAGAAAATCTTGCTCAAGGAATGTCTGAGCTGCAGGGTAATACTCATAGAGGAGACAGCGAAGAGAAGGAGGAGTGGTGGATGAGTGAAGATCAAGGCGTTGCTGGAGAAGATGCTCATGAGAGACTGCTGAATGCTGAGCATAATGTAATTGCACTTTATGCGGTATTTGTGTATCATCATATTTTATAATGTCTTTGTTTATCTGGAAAGTTTGATGCCAACTGAATTTTGAAATAGTTCAAGCATATAATTTTGTAGTTTATAATTTTTGCAACTGTGGTAAAAATTCAAAGGATACACATGCTGCATTGAAATATTATTTTAGCTTCTTGTGGTTGTCGATATGTTACTCCTTTTTACTCTTGAAAGACTTTCTTTATTTAAATTACAATTAAAATTTGTTTATTATGTTCATTCAAAAATCTGTTAGTAGCTTTAATGTTTCCTTTTGCTTTAAGGTAATAGAGCTTTAATAAGGTTGTTTTTATTATTTTAATCTATTATTTTAAACATAAATGAAATGCATTAAATAATTTAGATTAGCATAAGTCTAGAATTTGGGTATTAATTTTAAGAGATAAGGACTTAAAGAATGATTGTTTGGAAACCTTTTTAAATATAGAAATGAATAACTGCACAAATGAATATTTGCATTTATTGCCACATTTAACTCATCCTTGCCTCCTGTCTTGAGTTCTAACTGTTATAGATTTGTGGCTCCTTGCATGTTGTGCCTGAGACTTGGTGTATGATGACATACACTATGACACTAGGTTTAAAATGAGTTTTTCCAATTTTTTCTTTGGATAAATGGCCAACTTCTACCTTCACTGGCCTTGAAGGAAAAACTTAAGTCTCATCATAGAAAGATGATACAAAGTCTATTTTTGAGCATGATGTGATCGTTTAGTGATCCTATCCCTCTCATATGTTCTTATGGCTTTAGTCATGGGCTGATGGAAGGAGAAGGGACCTGGAGGAGCAGTTGAGGGGTTTGAAGAAGGAGTTGAGATGGAGAGAGGAAGAGTGGGCGAAGAAGGAGGATATGTGGACAAAGAGGGAAGAGGAGTGGGGGAGAAGGGAGGGGGAGTGGAGAAGTAAAGAAGGGGAATGGAAGAGGGTGAAGGAGGAGTGGGAAACCAAGGAGCAGAGGGAGAAGATGGAAGAGCAGCACATTAAAGAGTTTGAAAGTTTGCGCACAACCGATGAAGAAAGAAGGGTAGAGGTGGACATGTTAAAGGCTAGAGTGTTGGAACTGGAAGTGGTGAACACAATGGCTAAGTGGGCATCTGTTGGGGTTCAGGCCACAAGCGAAGATGAGGACAGTGAAGTGTGTAAGCGGCTTGATGTGGAAGAGAAGCTGGCTTCTGTATGCCGAGAAAATGAGGAACTCAAGAGTGCTTTAGTTCAGGTATGTTGGAATGGTGATTAAAATTTTTTACCTTATTGAGTATTTTACCTCATAATTATTTGTGAAAGTTGGTAGTGTAAATGATTGTTCATTTCTAGGCACAAATTTCACAGATGATTTCTTGAAAGAATACTCATAGTATTTGGTTTGTAACTGTAGTATTAGTCATAGAAGTGGTTCCCAACCATTAAGAGGTCCATCTCAGTGATAAAATAATTAAATTCAAAGCTAAAAGTGCTATAAATGATGCTGTTCATTTCTTGGAAAGAATTTCAGAGATGAGTGTTTTCTTAAAAGAATACATGATTTATTTGGCCTGTAACTGTAATATTAGTAATAACAAAGGTCCCCAACCATTAAGAGGTTCATGTTAGTAATAAAAGAATTAAATTCAAAGCTAAAAGTGATAGAAATGAAGTTGGATTGTATGCATGGTCCAAAAGGGTTTAGTTATTAGAAACTAACAATAGATTTCAACTGCAGAAATGTAGCTGATGGTGCTCTGTGGTAAGTGCTCCAGGAGTGCAAAATGTTTTAGAAACACTTAGGTGTAGCACATTAATATATTCTCTCTTTTATTTCAGACCCATGTACTTCCTTTCTCGTGATGTACGCTCCCATTTATAATCTGGCCAGTCTAGATTTCTCTCAAGTGTCACTATAACTTAGCATCCACTGAGATTTTTCATTCTCCTTGAGCTGTAATATTACTGTATTAACCCAAAAGGAAGACAACTTCAAACAAAGTCTAATTGTAATTGTAATACCAATTGATAAAATAACATATGGTGGAAACTTTCTGCTGTCCACTAACACTGCCAGCATTACAGTAATGTGTCCTCGAAGTTTTCATATTGACGTTTTTTGCACCTAATTCGTTAACTGTGTAATTGGATGGCATGTCGAAATAAATAGGTGTCTTGTCTGCATTACCCATTTTGCTCAGAATGTAATCATGAGTTTCTCGCAACTTCTGGAAAGCAATAAGTTTGTCCATGTAGTCTGAAGGTAAATGTTGGCAAAGTGAGGTTCTTCGTCATAGGCACAAACTATTATGATGTATCATCCATACACCAATCATTACTAGCCTTGAATTCTTGCTTTGGGATCTTTAGTGATTGTGCTAATTCATAAGCTTTCAGTTTAATGATTTCTTGTGGCACTGGTTTTCCATCCATTCCTTGAGGATGCATAAAATTTACATTATCTTCTTCTAATTCATGAAATTGACCTCATTTGGTTCCAGTAAATGATTTCTGTGTTGAGTTAGCACCTTCAAGTTTCTGTTTTGCTTTCTCCCACCTCTGCATAATTGCCTCTGTCTCATTATATTTCCTCCCTGCCTCACAATTGTAAGTTTCTTCAGCATAATGCACCACAATTAGCTTAAAATTTCTATCAATACTTCATCTTCTGCCTTGTGATACATTCCCCTTTACAGAGGTGCCTTTCTTCTCTACACAATCTGTCATTTCAGTTGTAAGATTTGAGGTAACTTATTTAAAACTTCTAAAAATAATAACTAGTACATACTTCACCTTAAAACTCAGCAAAATTTGTATCAATCATGTGCTCTCATAAAGGTTATAATCTTCAAACTGCAGTTGTACTTGTCGTCTGCTGCTGGCAAATTCAAAAGTAACAAACATGTTTAAATTGTAACAAGACATGTAAAATGTCGGCACTCTTAGCTTAGCCAATTTCAACGCCGTATGTATCTATCAAATCTCCTACCCAGCTGATCACAAGTTTTGATGTAGGTTTGTCAATACTCCCCTTCCACCAGTACCTATGAGGTAGAAAGTTGCTTATTTGCATATGGTGAACTTCATAAATAGATGTATTGTATTAATAAATGAAATGTACTGTATGGAGTATGCATAAATAAATGCGTTTTTGTGAACATAGAATCAGTGTTGGGGTGTTCTGTGTGGCATTTAAAACTTTTACTTGATTTTAAGATGATATCTAATTTTTTTGCAGAAATTTTTGGAAAAAACCTTAACTTCCTTTTGGGTTAATACAGTAATTTGATGCTCCCATTAAGAAATTTTGCTAATTCTTAAACAAAAATTAAGAAGTAAAAAGCTTTTTATTATTGTAAAGTGGGATGCTAGTTATTTGCCATGAATAATCTCATGGATGTTGTAAATGTAATTAAATATTTTCGTGTTTGGAGAGAAGAAGATTATTTTTAAATCACTTAACCATTAAAATAAGCAAGAGGAAAAAATACTTATGTAGTTAGATTACATGAAAACCATTTGCACTATTCTAATTATATTTAACCTTTAAATGCCATTTTTTGGGCTGTTTTTGATAATTTTATGGAGAAATCGTATCTCATGAACTGCTGATGATAAAATTTTCAAATAAAAAGCATTTTGTAGTAAAAAGGATGACGAATTGCGTGCTTCTGTATTTTTGCAGAAAGAAACTGTTGAAAAAATAGTGTACAAAATATATGTTGCATATTTACACTGACTGGCAAAAAAACCATAACACCTTAAAAAAATCTAATTACTATAAATTTTTATGCTAAAAATAGATACAATTTTTATGTTACTGCAAGGAACTGAAAATCCATTTCATGTTCACTGCTTTCTCTTCCAATACCAGAACAAGCATCATTACCCATTTTGAGCACTGAACCAATCTCTCATAAGTTCTCTTGACATCCACTCCTTATTTTGATGCCAAACTATTAATAAAGGGTACAGTTGTTCCTTGGGCATTGTTTTCCATTTTAGAATTAGTCTATAGGTAATTTTTGCACAGTAAAGTTCGTCAGCATAAGGAAAAACCATTTCATCACACCATCTGCATCCTCCAACCACTACTGGCTTTGAATTTGAATTTTTATGTTACTTCAAGGAACTGAAAATAAACAATTTTTGTATGGCTGACATACACAGATATGGTCAGTTTCACTCGTTTTCCAATATTTGTTTAGGAAGAATATAAAAAATTAACATTTTGTTCAATTTTAATTCAAATCAGTTATTAATGACAATTAAAAAATGATTAAAAACTTACGAATTGATTTATAAGTCTGAATGTCATGACAAAAAAATCCAAAATTGTGAATTTAACGCAGTCAGTATCACTTATTTCCTCCTCTGGCCATAATTACTGCCTCCATCCTCCGGTGCATCCTTTCAATTAGGGTCCTTATCTCTTCTTGTGAGATCTTGTCCCACTCCTGAAGTGCCAACTGAAGGTCATTTAACATCTCGGGAATGACAGCACGACTACGGATGCACCTTCCTATCAAGCCCCGGAGATGTTTGATGGGGTCATGTCTGGGCTCTGCGCCGGCCAGTCCATCCGAGCAATAACCACCTCGTCCAGATATTGGGATATTCAGTGAGCGGCATGCAGACGAGCATTTTCATGCATCAGGATAAAAACTCGCTCCAATAAATGAGGCAAAGGGAACAACGTGGTTAATCAGGACATCTTCAATGTAGCGGTGGGCAGTGAGAGATCCGTTCTCAATGAAGAGGAGCTCCATCTGTGAATTAAAGGAAATGCCATGGCAAAACCTCCATGGAACGGCATCCTTTGTGCGAATGTACACTCCGCAAAATGCTCTCCAGGCCTTCTCCAGACCCTTTCTCCTCTTTCTGGTGATCGTATGGAGAACCTGGACTTGTCCGAGAACAGAACTGTGCTCCATTACTCCAATGTCCACTGCACATGTTTCCGCTCAAACTGAAGACAAGCTGTGCGATGTCGTGGGGTCAGTTCAGGACCTGTAGCAGGTCTGCATGAGCTCAGGTTCGCTTCCTGCTGTCTTCTTACTGTTCACTCACTCACATTCACCTGCTGCACTTGCTGCAGTCAGTTTCGAGCCTCTTCTGCTGTGGTGTGTCGATTTTGCAACACTTGCGACAGAATAAATCGATCGTTTCGAGCCGAAGTCTTCCTTGCATAATTTTGAGTTTCTCAATTGATGGACAGCGCAATGAATGGTGTTAAGAGAGGCACCAATAACTTGATCAGCATAATGAAGAGAGCGGCCATATTCAACCAAAGCGACAGCCCTTGCGATGTTTTCAGCGCTTAAAGGCATTTTATAAGTGAACAAAATGGAGACATGAAAGTGCTGCCGGTCGAAAAAGATGCAAGACAGCTTAATTGTGCAATTGTGTCTTTCCCCGCTCTTTGCAACAATCCACTTTTCCTTACGTAGGAACGGCATGCAACAGGCTTCTGCCGGGGAAACCACTTTGTGCGGTAAAACCCATTACATTACCAGCAGAGGATAATCAACAAACACTCCATTATTGCTTATTGTAACACAATTGTAATCAATAATGGCCTATTAGTGGCATAGCACGGCCAGGAAATCTATTTTGCATTATTAACTTAAAAATTTATAGTAGATAATTAGTTTTTTTAAGGTGCTCCGGGTTTTTTTGCCGGTCAGTGTATATTGCATTTTTTGTGCCCATATGGGCATGTTCGGCATTTAAAGGTTAATAATGGAAAACATTAATATTTATACCATTATACCAACAAATTGATGCCATTTTAGAGAAGTTGACGCTTTTATGTTGTACCCATTTAAAATTGCTTATAGTTGAACTCAGAGTTAACACAAAGACAAAATGTTTTACAGTTATTTCTTTTAATAATCATTTCTTAGTTAGATAAAAACAACGAGAAAATTTCAGGTTAATTTTGAAAGTAACCTTTACAAAATATATCGCGTGATTAAAACTTTTGGATTGTTTTTGCTGTCAAACCTTTTGTGGCATTAAATTCATACATTAGTGCACAATTTTGTTGGTTGAATTTCCAATTTGGCTATAGATTTCCAAAACTGAAATAAATACTGATGTGAGAAGAGGTCATAGTGAGTAAATTTTTCATTGTTAATGGCATTTTTAGTTAACGATACTTTGGGCTGATTTGGAACAAGTTTAAATTCTGATAGCAATAAAAGTAATCACTGCTTTGTTATCTGCTAAGATGTTCAAGTTCCATTTTTATAATGTATTTTTTAAACTTTTTAAAACTTAAAATTACCCTATTGTTATTCCTATGTTAATCCAGCAGAATAAAGAAGAGTTCCTGGAACCAAACAGCTGTCTTTTTTTCCAAGGTTGTTGATTTTTCCAGGCTTTAATTTATGATCATTGACATGTGTAGAAAATACCATTTTGTAACTGCACCTGGAAGTTCCTGATAATAATAGTATTTATAGAGGAGCATATAGATTTCATTTCTGATTTTTATTCTGAATGAATACATGAAGCATAAAATATTTCAACTTTGTTCACAAATGAATTAGAAAATACAAGGTAATTTGTAACAATCCATATTTACTCAGATTATAATACAAAATATAGTAAAAATTTCTTAAATTACCAGAAAAAACTACTAATATTAAAAAATTATTTCTCTTAAAACATTAAAAACAACAAAAAAATGAGTGAAAGAGTTTTTCAATAGTAGGCATATTTTTATGCGGAAAAGATCATTGTTAAGTGATAATTTGCTTAATGTAAATTGTTTTGTCATTAATAATTGTTGTGAAAACAGAGTGATTACATTTCTGGTAAAATAGAAAACTTATTTAAATCTCAGTGTGAATTTTAACTTAGTTTTTATAATAATTTAATTGATATTTATGTAAAATGTTTCACCATGAAATTGAATATTTTCCTCAAAATTCAGAATTCGCTAAAATTTATTTTTCTTTTGATTTATTTTTTGAGATTTTTCATAAATCTCAGAAATTGCACTTTATATGTCTCATATTCTGAGAAGTAAAAATGGTTGGGAAACAGACACCTTATACAAAACCTTATTTATTCATTAAGATTTATGCTTTGTTCACTGATTAATTAATTTTTCAAATAAAGTTAGTCAATAAAGGTAGGATTTGGTTTTGGCCATCTGGAATTAAAGATACCATATTTACCTGAATCCAAGATGACTCTGAATCTAAGATGACTAAGATGAGCCCTCACTTTTAATCCTTAAGAGGTTGCATGATGGTCTGTAATGTAAGAGGTCACACATGGTCATTTTGACCTTGTCGGAAAGACAGACAAAAAACTAAAAATTACCAATTGGCATTTAATTATTTACATTATTTTTATTTTAAAACAAATTTTTTTCATTCTATAATTTCTTATTATATAACTGCATGTAATCTTTAAACAAAAACTTAATTCTTCTCAAAGACTATGCCTACAATCCACAAATCTTTGAGATTCTGATATGATGATCCCATTGCCAACTAAGTACAAGAGCCCAAAAAGTGCTTTTATTTTGACAAAATTACTGTCCTTAGAATACATGTTCTATAATACCATTTCCTCTATCATGCTATCAGGAAAAAACAATGCCCAGGATTCAATAAGAGTTTTTAAATTACATGCACATTCTTTCTCTCTGGCCAGTTGGATTACTATATTTTTTCTTCTGGTATGAATGTTTTGAGATGGGAGATATGCACTCCACCTACTCACTTTGTCTTTTACTGTATAGCACGCCTCTTATCAGAATCATCCAATCCAATTGTTTCTTCTTCCTCTTATATGACACTTTTCAAAAGCAGCCTAATCCTTTCCTCTTCTCTTGCCTCCAAGTAACTCATGCCAAAGCAAAATATAAATAATTTGTGTGAAACAAAACCTGTTGTTTATAAAAAATAATTATTAGTTCCACATAAATAAAGAGGACTATGAGAAAAATAATTAGCAGCCTTGAACACACACAGAGAAAAAGGAAAGTGCATTAACAGAGAACACTTCTCATCTAAAGGCACCCAGACCAACTGTCTCTCAGTCAACAACACTTGATGATTTCTATGTGGGATAGTACTAAAAAGTCATGAGTTAAGAACTGACTGGGTTGTCATAAAATTGAGAAAATGAAAAGCACTCAGGCTTTCAGACCATGCACGAACTGTTAAGGACTAATGTGGTCTGTAAGGAAATTTTTTTTATGACCTAAATCTATGTGATTCTTATAGACATTCAAAAGGCTTACAAAATGTATAGAATATTTTTACTTTAATCTTATTAAGTTCCATATTTTTCTATTATATCATAAAAGTCATTTTACATGATCATCACTGACAACCACGCTCTTTCTCACTCTTTCCATTTTTATCTCCAACTTAATCCATAGACTCCTACAAAACATCATCTTCTCTTCAATCCATGACATTGCATAAGCAGCATTTCTTAAATTCATTCACAATTACTTCTATATTTATCTGTTGCTATGATGTCTTCATCCATTGTAACAGTAGTTTTCTTTAGCTTTCCTCTTTGTGTTAAAGCATGGTGTCCAACTAATAACCATTCGGAATATGAACTCTTTATATGCCCCTTAAAAGGCTTGTTGTCAGCAACATCAATGAGAATGAGCCGGAATGCACCAGAACGCTATTCTGGTTCATCACATGCATTGGTAATATCATTTCATCTTGTCAGATATTTAGTAATATCATTCCAGAAAGTTAGCTAGATCGTAAATAAACTATATTATTGAATACTAGTTGCACCAGCACAAAGAGTGCACAGAATATCACCATCTGTAAGCACTCACTGGAAACTAATTGAGCAAAGTACACACACTTAGATCCTCGATTATGATTTTCAACTACTTCGGTATGTGAATTTCATGTTCACTGCTTTCACTTTCAATACCAGAACAAGCATCATTACCCATTTTGAGCACTGAACCAATCTCTCATAAGTTCTCTTGACATCCACTCCTTATTTTGATGCCAAACTATTAATAAAGGGTACAGTTGTTCCTTGGGCATTGTTTCCATTTTAGAATTAGTCTATAGGTAATTTTTGCACAGTAAAGTTCGTCAGCATAAGGAAAAACCATTTCATCACACCATCTGCATCCTCCAACCACTACTGGCTTTGAATTCCTAGGATTTTCTGTGTACTTGCAATTTCTTGTGCTTCTAGTTTAATAGTTTTATTTAAAGCTGACATCCTGTTCTATCTTTGTATCAACAACTTGTTTTTCTGTGTAACAAAAGTGACCTTTTTTTGGATCACTGAATTATTTCCATATAGAGTCCACATTTTTAAATTTCTGTTTTGAGAGTTTCCATCTGTGCACCTTTACCTTTGAAATAAATTAATTTTCTTCTGGTCTCACAGTTAGTAGTTTTTTCTATATAATTTATCACTATCAGTTTAAAATTTGCATTTTAAATTCGAAGTCATGGCTGTCACTATTGAATGATGAATCTTGATGAGTTGCACTGAGTATTGCTCTTTATGATATTAATGAGGACCAACCATGCATCTCTATTGACTGTTGTAATAGCGAGATTATATTGTGGTATTCCATGCTAAATGTAATAAGACAAAGTACTGATTATTGTGATAAGCGTCAATACCCAGATTGCAAGTTGACAACAAAAAACTATTGTATGTAAAAGTATTTTATCTCTTTATTTTTCATACAAGCATCTAGGCAATGCATAATTTTACTTGATACTTGAAGATGAACCTTGACTTTTGAAGGCTGAAATTAAAAAAAACTTGGATTGAAGTAAATATGGTAATTCATGCTTTTTATTAAGCACTACAATGGAATTTATATCTTATGCAATAAGATAAATAAGTAATTATGTCTCAAAATAAGCTTCGTTTCAGTATGAAATGTAGAACAGTGCTGCTTGTTTCAAGGTATACCACTGATGCAGTGAAAAAAATTTCTACATTTTTTGCCAATATGCTATCTTCAAAGGGTGAATTTTGCATAAATATATCCTTTTATTTTAGGATCATATTATTTATTCTGAATTTTGATATAGAAGTGATATTTTTTAGCTGTAATTATCATCCCTTGAGTATACTTTGTTGAGATATATGTCCCACTCGCAGATGAGGGTTGCCTGCAAAGAAGAGTCACATGGATGCATAAACTGTGAGTTGCATTCCAAAAGAGTAGAAGTGCAATGTGTGGGTGAGGGAAAGCCACAGTCAAGCATGAAGCATGAAGATGATCTACGTCGTGAATATGAAAGTCAGATACGTAATGTTAGGGAACTCCGCGGCATGTATGAAGAGAGAATGAGAGCTGCAGAGGAACAGAGCCGAAAGTTAAGAGAAGAATTACAGGAGAAGACCCGCCGACTTGAATTAAGTCGACGGAGGTGCTCAGAGTTACGTGCGCACTCTCAAGAGCTGGAGACTCTGCTGGGTGAACAGGAAGGTGTGGCACGGGGCCTTCAGGCACGTTTATCAGCATCATTAGAGGAAGGACGTACTCTTGCTGCACAGCTTGCCATGGTCAATCGGCTATTTGGAAGACTTGGAGACACAGCTGAACTTGATTTTGAGCGCTTGCGTCTTTTGCAAAACTCGGGTGAAGGAGGGACAAATGAGGATTCAAGTGATTGTGCAGTTGGGAATGACTTGGAAAATAGTGGAAATAAAGGTGATGCAGGTGGTAGTGAAAGTAGAGAAGAGGTGTCGGAGTTGAAGGAGATAGCCGTAAGCTTACCCAAGGTGTGGAGATTACTGGTAGAACTGCTAGGAGAAGAACAGAAAGAGGAAGAAAAAGTTAATGAAGGGACAACAGATACTGAGGGATGTTTTGAGAGTGTCCCGACACCATATGGCCCGAGAGTTGTCATAAGTGTTAGTCGCACATTTATCCGATTAAAGGATCTGATCCTTGAGAAGAAGTCACTGCAGAATGAGCTTGGGAGGATACGTGACCTTAATGGTCGACTGGAGTCTAAACTGAAGCAGCAGGAGAGAAGGTTAGCTACCGTCAAAGTGGAATTAAAAAGGACATGGAGCGTTGTGGCAAGGATGCGTGCACAGCACAAGCAGCTACATACATCAGAGCAGGTGCTGCGTTATGAGTTACAGCAAAAGCGTAAGCTGCTTGGTGAATTGAAACAGGAGCTGGAATATTGCAGAGAGAAGTGGGAGTTAGCACGAGTTAAAAACTCACAGTCTGAAAAGGAGTGGCAGATGCTAAGGCAGGAGTTCACTGCTAGACGATCTGTTGAAGGAGATCCTATGCAAGAATCTACTGAAGTCAATTCTCCAGAAAGTGGTTTCTCTGATGGAAGGGGAGAGGATGAAGAGGAAGATATGGAAGAGGGTGAGGATGGAGAAGATTTGATGACTACAATGGAGTATTTAAAGTGCACAGAAGAAGATTCCTCTGAACAGGAAAGTGAAGGCTGCATCAATTTACAAACAGAAACTTTGTTACCATGTGTTGAAGAGAATCCGACACTTCCTTTACAAATAGAGTTACCTAATAGTGAATCCAATTTGGAATTAGAATGTTCTAATTTATGTGAGAGCGAAACTGAAAATAATGCATCAGGTGCTGCACAATCGGAGACTAAGTTCTTAAATGTAGATAGAGTTAGCGTGGACAAGGCATCTCTTTGCCCATCTGAGGATTGTGCACAGGTGAATATTACAGACTCTTCAGAAACACCAGTGCCAGATTCTGCAAACCCTCAACCAGCAGGAGTTTCAGCCGAGAGGAGCATAGAAGAACGATTACTGGCAAGAGCAGAAAGGCTGCGTTGCCTAGAAGAGCAGTGCAGTTTGCTCTTTCGTAAGGTGACGCACACCACCACCAGGAGTGCCGAGCTGTCATCTCGCCTGGAAGAGCTACACGAGCAATATGGGGAACAGCAGACAACAAGAGAAGAGAGCAGGCAAGAAAGCCCCATTCTAGCTGACACGGAAACTGGAGAAATACCCCCAGAGATGGTGCCTTCTTTGATGCTGCAATCACAGTTGCATGCTCCTTTAGAACCTTCTGCACCTCACACTCCCACACCACCTCCACCTCCCACACCACCTCCGCCTCCCACACCACCTCCGCTTCCTAATTCTTTTCCTCCAATTCGCCTTCCCTCCCTCATTGATTGTCTCCCTTGTCACTCCTCTGAAACTGGTCCCAAATTAGAGTTAATCTCACCAGTGGAATCTGAATCTTATTCTGTGGAACCAGCTGAAGCTTCTTCCTTGCCATCAAGCAGTGCTTTTGATACAAATGAGTTCCAGGAAGAGAGACCCTATGCCATTCTTTCTGTCTCTGAGGAAAGGAATGAATCAGCCAATCCTGACACATCAGATCTTTTGTTGTTTCGAGAGCCAGAAAATCCGTCAGAGGAGATAGAAAATACCTCTCATAATACAGAGGAAAGCAATTTGCCTACAGAAGAGCTGAGCTCGGCATCTGTGACAGATTTCTTTGTATCAACGGTTGATCAGCCAGAGATGACCGCACCTGTGTTGGCTTCCCAATCCAACTTTGGGGAATCATTGAATATCGGTGAAGGTCAGGAGGAGATGTTAGAAGATGAGGTGGAAAGTGTTGTCACATCCATGGAAGGGAGCAATGTGGATGTGGGAACTTCAAGAGAGGAGGAACTTAGAGGGGTGAGGGATAGAGTGGATGCAAATACATCAATGGAGTCATCTATGGAGGGATCAGTAGAAGAGATTGAAGAGATTAATGAGGAAGCATACATTACTGGAATGTCATCTACAATTTATGGTCTTCACCATGGACCCCTCTTTGATGAGGGAAACTCTCCCTCTGAAGAGGAATGCGGCGAGGACATTGTGGAGGAAGATGATGATGAACCTGATGAAGACAGCCTCAATGTAACCTCTGGGTCGATTGGTGTGGCCAGCCTTCTGCTGCAGCAGCTGCCCAAGCGCATGGATATCCTGCGGAAAGAGCGCCACTCTCTGGAGCAGCGTTTAGAGGAAGGTGAAGCAGCCCTTGGGAGAGCACTAGCAGGCACTGCTGCTGCCGAGCGCCGTGCACGCATATTGGAACAAGGCTTAGCACAAGCACAAGAGCGCCTCCGTGTACTGGAAATGGAAGCAGCTGTGGAGGTATAGCTTCAGATGCACAAGTTTGTTGATTTTCTGATTTCATGTAGCAAAGTTCCCTCTAACTGTCTGGATTTGCATTTAAGCATGGTGTGTCTTGGAAATCCAACCTAACTAATCATTGACTAGATGTTGCTTTGTTTTGACAGACAGTGAATTAGAAAATAATTTATTTTATAATATAACATAGAATTTAATATCTGCTTGTGTGTAATTCATTATTTATCTCTTGTTATTTATTAAATGTTAACAGTTTGTAGTTATGAGGCAGAAGTTTTAGTTCTTTTTGAAGAAGTGGTACTATTTAATGTACTTAATTTACTTGACTAATGAATAATTGTTGATATCTTCAAAAGAGATCAGAATTAAAGCAAAACATTGAAACCATTTGTGTGATTTTTCTTTGTATTTCTTTTGTCACTCTACTTATAAACATTAACTACATGCAGCAGTGTCATTTTAGAAAGGGGGTGGACTTGAGCATGGCATTATTGCTGTATTTTTTATAAATAGCAGAAAAAGTCGTTCTTTGCCCAGGTATTTATGATTTATACCTTAAATAGCTTCCTTAGGTAGGTACCAATGATCTTTAACTTTATTTTATTTGATCTCCATTATTTGAAAAACGTACAGAATACCCTTTTACAATACTTAATCATAGACTATGTTCATGGTCTTGCTACTTTGAGAAAAAATATATACAATTTATTTTGGTTACTTACTCTTGAACATGCCATGTCAAACTGATCATGAGAAAAGCAATATGTACATAAGTGTATCCTGACAGCTCTAAGCCTCTAAACCAGACAAAGTTGTAAACCTTTCTTTCCACGTACTCACTCCTGTTGAGAAAGCACTCCTTTCCTATGGCCTCTCTGTCTGTCCTTCACCATATTCGATCATTTCCACCTCCTTGCCGATGTCCAGTTCCTTGCCTGCACACTCCATCTAAAAACCAGCCCTCCTAAAGACTCTTTTCCCTCTGCTAACCCAAAATTCCCCCTAGGCCTTCCACAGACCATTTCTATTTTCAAACCTCCTTCCATCCACCCTTCCCTCCCAACATCAAGTCGAGTAATACCTCATTTACATCCTCTTCAGAATCTCCCAACCTAACTTTTCTACTTGATCATACAAACAATCTTACCAGACTTGAAAGACATGCCATCTCTACCCTTACACATAATGGCAATATCATCATCCTCCCCACTGACAAGGGCACCACTAGGGTTACGATGGACCGCACCCAATACAACAAGGAAATTGAGTGCAAACTCTCCGATGAAACGTTTTACCTGCATCTTATCTCCAACCCCACAGACCTCCTCTCCTTTTAAATATCATCCTATCTTCACTCCTCAGGAAAATAGGAAGGCCTTCCTGATTCTGCCATTGCTTTAATGATCCCCAACAAACCCCACACACCTACATTCTACCATCCCCCAAAATTCCATAAACCTAATATCCCTGACCGCCTTATTGTCGTGAACTTTATTTCTCCCACAGAATGCATCACTGTTTTTGTGGATTCTCACCTACAACCTCTCATCCGTCAATTCCCATCCTTCATCCAAGGCACTAATCACTTCCTCCAGTGCCTCAAATACCTCCCCTACCCTCTCCCATCTGATACCATTTTGCCACTATTGACATCTGCTCCCTCTACACAAACATCCCCCACGATCATCGACTTGCTGCTTTCAGAAAACTTCTGGACTCAAGACCCTCCTTCCATTTCTTAATGGACTTGGCGGAAATGGTGCTAAAAAAACTTCTTTTGGAGGATGCCACCAACTTCAAATAAGAGGCACTGTGATGGGCACTTGCATTGTGCCCTCATACACCAATTGCTACTTTGGGGAATGAGAGTCACTTTCTCAACATGCTTCTCAGACCACTTTTGTGGCTGAGATACATCGATGATATCTTCCTTGTTTGGACACATGGACCTGACTCTCTCCTGTCTTTCTTTTGCACCTCTCCTCTCACCCGTTGCTCTCCTGCACCCACCATTCCTCTACTTCCAACATCACCTTCCTGGATGTCGACCTCTACATCCAAGACAGTAAAATCCACTCCCGCATTTATATAAAACCTACCAACAGCCTTCAATACCTCCACTTTGAAAGCTGCCATCCTCTTCATACCAAAGTTTCTGTCTTCTATGCCCTAGCTTGCCAAGGATGGACGATTTTCTCGGATGGGGAGTCTCTTTCTCAGTATTACTCCGTCTTCAAAGATGCCTTTCTCAAACATGATTACTCTCCAGATCTGGTCCATGAATATATGGAGGGCCATCACACCTACAACAAATAGATTCCACACTCACACGCCTTCTATCCATACATCCATCCCTCCACTCACCCTAACCACACTTTTCCATCCTGGTATCCACGAGATCCTCAAGATAATCCTCCATGCTGCACACCTAATTCTTACCTCTACCTCCCACCAGTCCTCCTTTGCCAATCCGCCACTCCTTTCCTTCTACCGACCCCCCAATCTGGAAAATATCCTGTGGAAGAAAGAAACACCCAGATCCATGTGCTTAGTAAAATCACAACACCATGATTGCCTTCTGCAAAGAAACCAGTGTGATCTCCAAGAGAACAGTATTTGTGCCAGGCAGGACCCATGTGTAACATTAACAAAAATAAATAAATATCCCATTATTCATTGGCATTGTGCTTATAAGTGTTTTTAAGTGTGACATAGATATTGAAATTGCTAAATTAAAAAAAAAAGATTTTGTGTAAATTTTCTGCGAAAGCTGAATAAATTTTGATGGAGGTTCTTTTGTTTAATCTGCATATATTTTTGTTTTTGCCAATGAAATTTTTTTTCCAATAAAATTTATTAAATTATGTGGGCCAAAATTAAAAAAGTTGGGAAAAACAATGCTAACATTTATATAAAGTCTGTCCCCAAATTTGAGTCAATAACAATGTATTTGTGTCTCATTGATAATTAACACAGAACAGAAACCTATACTCTGAATATTTTATTGTATTTGTTGTTCTTTGTATATAAAATTTGTTTTCTTTTAAAAATTTATAACACTAATAAGATTTGGTTAAACCTGTAAATAGTAGAGAGATGTTGTTCCTTTTGATTCTTGAGGAATTTTGTGTTACAGAAATCGTTTAATACTGCTCATTTGTTATTACAAAATTAAGAAGGCATTAAAAAACTCATTCCCTTTGTTATAAGGTGATAGAATAATAACCTTCTGTGTAAATTGTGAATAGATGCATGAGTAATAAGCCACAAGTAAAATTCTGGGAAGATTTTTGCCATTGACTGCAGTCCTGAGCTGTCCCAGGGATATTTGAATTATGTGCCTTGAATCTGAAAATAAGATTATCTTTGCAGAGAAATGAGAGACTTCTTGAAATCAAATCTGCTCTTGATGTGAATCCTGAAAACCATGCAAATGTGGATAATTGTCCAGGAAATATTGTACAAAGAGAGCAGTCTGATGCAGGACATCTTCAGGAGGAGATAGACAACCTTCAGCGAGAGACGATGGCTCAAATTGCTGGACTTCAGGCAGCTGCTATAGTGAGTGATCATTTTCCTCTCATACTTTTTGATATATACCATTTCTAGATACCATATCTGCCAGCCTATATGAATACAAAATTGCAATGCCAGCATTAGGAATTGCCATGCGTGGATTGTAAGTCATGCATTGAAGGTGCCAATGTCAAAATTGTTTTAAAAAACTGATAGATTACAAAGTGACTATCTTCTTCATTTACCATTTGTATGGTTATTTTGTAACTGAAACAACATTTTGTAAAAGAATTTTTGTATTGACCTAGAAAATTTACTTTTCCTCCTATTCTTGGAATTCTTTCAGGCATCTTCACTGTAACATATTATTTTTATAATGGTCTTCACAAAATCCACTGAAATAATTTTTGTTGAGAAAGTGATTTTTCATTTTGGAACCTACTAAGAGCGAAAAGCACAATTTTTTTCTGCTGGATACAAGGAGTATATGACTGAGCTACCTGGGTACATTTGGCCTATAAAATTGTTTTGGCAACCTTTTCGAAAAAAGTAAGTCTTATCAGCTGGCAAATATGGTACTTATTTAATCTAGATCATTAATTACTGTATTTCTTGGCATATAAGATGCACTAAGGTATAAGACACCATTTTTTTAGAAGATTTTTCATAAAAAAAAAGTATTTTGATTCATCAAGACATTTAGGAAGGGCCACATCATGTATCATTTCCAGCCATGATTAAGTCCGTATCGGGCAACATTTACAGAAAATATTATGGCGTGGTAACAGTTAAATATAACATTTTAGATAAACTTCATTTGTAAAATAAATAGGGATGATCTACAACATTTATAATTGCTTCGAGACTTGTATAGCTAAATGTGCCCTGTGTGAACTTGGCAGTCATATTAATTACAGTCATATTAATTAAAGCTTTTGGAGTGCACTGCACACATCACACCTATAGATACCCTTTACTGATAGTACTCACTTAAACTTAAGCTCAAGGTGATATTTTAATTTAATGGGATAAATAACAAATAGAATGTATATGTAATAGCAATACATATGCTCAACTACTCCTTTTTCTTCTGCAACTCTTTTTGCCTCGTAGATAACGATTTCGATCGATACAGCAATACCAAACTCCTCTGTTCTCATGTCCATCACGTCCTCTTCTAGTTGTGTCCATTTAGGACCAACCTTACCAAGATTATGTTTCTCTTATTTTCGCACCTACAGTTTTTCCTCTTTTTTCCATTCACGGATCCTTCTTTTCTATGAGAGAAGGACCAAAATGACATGTTGCTGCTTGGATTCCCTGTGTTTTTGCATATTGAATCACCTGAAGCTTATAGGTAATAGTGTAGGCATATCTTTTCATTCTTGTAGCCATTGTGATCTTAATACATGTAACGTTATTTATCCTAGATATGTATGTATCCTCTAGAGCCCAACAATAGTCGTTGCTATGGCAACACTCTCATAATGAGTGATAAAAACTGCAAAATTGCCAGTATTTATGCAAAATTCTAAGAAATACAATCTATAAACAAAGTTCTATGATAAAATTAGAATCTTCATTCCTTTCCTCAGAGAGTAGTACAAAACTTGCTCCTATATTACAATTCTAAGATATTTTAATGTTCAAGAGAAAATTACCCTGCATGATGGATTTCAGATTTCCCATGAAAATCAAATGGGAAGGATAGTTCCTGGAATCGAACCCGGGACTTCAATCTTTGCAACAAAAACTATCCTCGGGAGCTCGGCCCATGTAGCAAGAGATTTCCACCAAGTTTCATGAAAATCGGTCTATTGGTTCAAAAGTTAATAGGGGGGATGGACAGCCAGACATATACACAATGACAAAACTATAAGCCTATTTCCATTCTGGAAAGTAGGCTAAAAATAATACATCAATGTATCAGAATCGGAAAAGTGAAAATTTTCCCCAAAAATTTCATATTGTATTTTATTTCTGTAGAAGTCTAGAAAAACTCACCGAACCAAAGAAAGTATACCGAGCCCGGATACAGATCCTAGACTCGGAGTCTCCAGGTCAAAACAACACTGTTGGAAACCCTACTTGCATCCATAGTTGGTAATAATTGAATGTTGAAATTTGAGCAAGTTAATTGAATTCTTTTAACTCCACACATCATTACCTAAATGTTTTTTTAATGTGTCGATGTTTTTCTTGCACACAGAATTGTTCCAATTCTTTCAAATAAACTTCCGTTTTAAAAAATCCTCCAAAAATTTTGTCCCGTATTGTCCCTTTTTTTGTAAATTTTGGGAAATGTCCCATTTTCGTCTTTTTGAATTATGGTCACCCTACCATATCCTAAATCTTGATATGCTAAGTTGAAGAAAAATTAAATGATGTAGAAACATACCAGAGCTTCATATTCACATCCAAACTTAATATTTCTTGCCTGTGATCCCTTTAAGAATAAAGATTTCCGTTTGCTGGAATATGGAATATATTTAGTTTGACATATTTTTAATGCCGAAATTTGGAATAATATATCATGACTGTAAAATCACATGTATTTTATTATTATTTAATTTAATCAAGGCCTAATCTTGAGAATATTTTCTTGTTTCAAATTTATTCCCAACTTTACGCTTATGCCTGTCTGCATAGGATCTTATGATCATTTCATTCCATTAGTTACAAAGCCTAATCTGCTTGTTTTTACTTTCTCCATATATGAAGTAGAGAGAAAGTATTGTTTTCATGAAAAAAATCGAATTCGAGATTTCAACAGAAATACATGTTTTAAGGTCCCCTGAACACGTTTTGACTATTTTCTCGATGTTGTCTATGGGTGTCTGTGTGTGTGTCTGTGACTGAGATTTTGTGGGTTCTCTATCTCAAAAAATATTAATCAAATCAATGTGGAATTTTATATTTAACATTTACTGACAAGAACTGATTTGCTTTTGGTTAAAATCAGTCAGCCAGAAGTGGGTGATTGCTCTTGTCACTTCTCCATTCTTTTAAAAATATTTGCTTTAATATTTGATCATTGTAAACAGGTATTGGAATAAAAGTTGTAGGAAATTTAATTTTGTTTCAAACATTTTCCCATATAATGCATTGTTTACAAGATATTTTTAAATCAATATTTTTTAGGTACCACCACCACCATACTACCTAGAGGCGACTTTTGTAAACACTTTTCTACACTTAGTTACATCTAAGTAATGTTCCTTTATATGTATTTTCTTAATTGTTGGAGCTTCGTGGCTATATCCAATATCAGAAGGCTATGGTTTGACCTTATTTCTGTTCTTTGTAAACTCTTTCAAGTTTTCTCACAGTTTCTTAAAATATTTGTTATCATTTACCCTCTTTGGAATTTTTAGAAATACAATTACAGATATGGAGAAAGTCATGTGTTGGCCACATCTGATTTTTTTCTGTACAGCTATAAAATTTGAATGCATTTAATTTTTCTACTTTGCCTTAATATTTTAATGTTGGGCATTTTAAATTTCATTTAGTTCAGATAAAATTCAATCAAGATGAAGTAATTTATACTGTGAGTTTTAGAAATTTAGAAATTTTATTGTTGAGGGAAGACTTTTTCATTTGACATTCATGTGTGACTAATCCACAAACAGGTGTCAAAAGCACAGAAGGAGCAGCTGAGTGACCTAATGGAGGAGGTTGATAGGCAAGAAAGGATTGTTTGCTGTCTTGAAAGAGAGCTTGCATCACTGAAACAGGAGCGGGAGGAGCAAGCAGAAGCACTGAATGATACTCGAGAACGCTTGAAGGATACACTTGAACTTCTTGCCAAAAGGGAGCAGGAGAGTGAGGCTATGGAGCTACAACTAGACAAGGTAAGTTAAAATGCAGATCATCAAGCAAACACTTAATGGAAAATTGTAAATTATTTAGTAAATGTTTTTATTCTATTCTATTCTATTTGTATTTTACAGCTCAGGATAGAATCAGAGCAGTCTAATAAGGAAAACATAGAACTCATCTCACGTTTAGCTGCAGCAGAATCAGAGGTCACTCGACTCAGTACTGAAATAAAGCAACTCAAAGATGATTCGGATCATCTCCGAGAAGCTGTGATTCGGCTTACAGGGTAAGTCTTTTATTCCAAAATCTTCTTTTTACTTATTTCATTTTCATATTTATAAAGTACATTTCTTTTTGCTATTGTTGAAATTACACTGAATATTAAGGGGTGCAGTGATTTTTATGAAAAACGGTAATGTATTGTGAACTTTTTGATGAAAATTTCCATGCATATTCCTTTTACTTGCTGCTTACTTTCAATCTATATTAATAAAAGGCAATGTGTGTATGAGTGTGGACAGCATATCTTGAAAACCAAGAAACTTAGATATTTAAAACTTGGTACACTTACTAATGGGGCCATGAGGATTTGCATCTCGGGGCCAGAGTTTTGATTTTTGCAGGTAGATAACACGTAAAAATCGATTATTCGACTTACCGACTTTCACTCTTTTGCAAATTAAAATTAGAAAAAATTGACCTACGATCTTGGGATCTGGACCTTTAAAAAAAAAATAAGGTTTCTTTTTCTTATCTTCTCATTTTGCCTACGATACAAAATCACTCAAGTTCTACGTTTAAATCATATTTATTGAAAAAATGTAGGCCTTTTAACGATATTTTGCCTTGCCAACCGTGTCATTGTTAAACCTCGAGATTGTATTGTTGCATTAATCCTTATACTATATGCGTAAGGAATGCATCCTATGAATGCTTTAATATGAGAGAGAGGAGAGAGGAAGAAAGGAAGGAGAGAGATAGCGGGGGAGAGAGGGACAAAATTAAATGTTCCATAAATTAAAAATAATTTTGGGCGTATAAGAATTGTATAGCATAATGTATTTCTTTATCATACAATTTCTATTCGCCCAAAACTATTTTTACTCTCTGGAACTCTCATTATGTGAAGTTTATATTTATTGTTTACTTTTTAGTGCATATAAAAGTTGGTTTCATTAATTTTTATTTCAATTTGAACTCACACATACCCATTATATTTGATGGGAAATTGCGCTAGTCCTTTATAAATGTTAATTGCTTTGATGATGCATAAAATTCTTTTTAGTCCATATATATTCTGCTGGATCTGAAAATCAGTTATAATCAATTTGTTACACTGAACAATATTATAATTGTATTTATTAAATAGTATTAGTTGCAATAATATTAATAATAATAATAATAATAAACAGTATACAGAGTAACTCTGAACTCTAACAACAAAATTATAGGGGTAGTAGGGGGATTTGCATAGAGCACGAAATGCCCTGTCCCAACTTCCGGTACTACTTAATGTTCGAGATATGAGGTTTGGAAGTTGACACCCTGTGCCTTTAGGTAGGCAACCTGATTGTGTGGTGAGTCAAATGAATGCGATTTGTTGGCATCCCTTTGCTGTGAGGTACAAGAAGGAAGATTGATTGCAACTGGCTCTTTGTGTAATACATGTTTTTAATACCCTTACACCATGCTCAATGATCACAGAAGCTGCTTGAAATGGTGGCCTTGAATGTCACAACACAACATTGACATTGATTGCAGATCACGTTGAAAGATACCAGGTGTGTTCCTAATTTCATCACAAGCACCTTGAATGCAAGGGATGAGATCTTCCTTGTATTCCACAGCTGTGTCATATTGTAGGGTATTGAGATGTCCCCACATAAAATAATCTTGTGGATACAAGTCAAGGGACCATGCTGGCCATGGTACAGAACCATCATTCCCAATCCATTTCTTGCAATATCTTGAATTCAGATGCTTATGCACTACCAAGCTGAAATGGGCAGGGGAACCATCATGCTGGAACCGCATGCGCTGGTGCATTCTTAGAGGAACATCTTCCAGTAACCAGTGGTGGATTTATGCCTCCTGGGGCCCATGGTAGTAAATATTTGGGGGGCCCTGGTGCTAAGCAATCGGGGGCCTTGCAATCTACATATGCTTACGGCTACCCTCTTTTGTGACACCTCTTAACGATCGTTATTCTATGGAATCATAGAGAGGTTCCACTGATTTTTAAATTGAGACATTTAATATTTCTGAGATTATACACACAAACATTTCGTCGGGGCTCCTTACTTTAAGGGATCCCTGTCACATGTCAAATAGTCATTGGCATTCAATGCTTGCACTTTTTCCATACAAAAAGGGTAAAGCTACTGCTTGTGTATCACTCGCCACACAAGCGACTGACTGGCCTCGACAGTGCCCATAATTCTGCAAGTGCGGCTGGAAGGTTTCGCAGCAATCAAGTCCAAAATTTCTTCCTCCAATTCTGGTGTGTGAACAGTCCTCTGCCTTCCTGTAAGATGCATGTTTGCCTTCAAAGAACCATGCTCACAGAGATACCTGTCAATGCTTGTGAATGTGGAGTTATGCGGCTGCGGTTGATTTGGGAACTGTTCTTGGTACAATCGGGTTGCTTCTTGTCCGTTATTCTGCGCAGCACCATATGCGAGATGCATGTCACACAACTCAGCGAATGTGTACTTGTTTATAGTGTAAACACTGACAAACATGCACCGGAAGCACAACTGTCTAAGCAGAGTGGCCACAATTGGAGCAGTGAGCGACTTTGTTTACCCAACCTCCTGATGACGTTATGCCAACACATTGCATAGTACATTTGACTTTTCCTTCTTGTACCTCACAACAAAGGGATGCCAACAAATCACAACATTTGACTCACCACATGACTGGGTTGTCTACCTCGAGGCGCGGGGCACCAACTTCCAAACTTAGACGTTAAGCAGTTCTGGATGCTGGGACATGGCTTTTCGTGCTCTACATGAACCCCCCTACCACCCCTGTAATTTTGTTGGTAGAGTTCAGAATCGCTATGTATGTATATATTCTGAAGTGTCAGTCTGTCTGTCACAGTACTTTTGGATATTTCACAATGAAATTAAGAGCTGAAACTTTAAAACCAGCCTAACAAGAAGTCTAAACCAGGACTAAAGCATGCTGGTTTCCCAAAGTTGACATATCGAATTGATTACTTATATTGACAGGAAATGTTTCAGTATATGCTAGTCATTCCAAGGAATTCTTATACCATAAATACCATTTGTAATTCATAGTTTATCAACGATAGAGAAAAATTGGAAAACAAATTAATAGACCATTATCAGGTGTCAAATACTAAAAGCAATATCAAAATCTCTTTCTGACATATTTTGCATGTATTTTTTTAAATAAACGAATTTAATAAATGGTACTGTTTATACGATAAAATATGTTTGGATAAACTGTCCAATGCTGAAGGGTAATCGAGTGGAAATTAAAATAAGCCATTTATTCATTCATCTATGTGCAAGCCGAGTTCAGTAATAATCGTCTTCATGGAAACAATCTGATAAAATGTGATTTAAAACTCAAAAACTCTATGTTTTATTAGAAATTCAAGAAAATATGGTGAATTATCAAATTCCCATGATAAGAACTAGAATCTACATTCTTTTCTTCTTAGAACAGCACAAACTTTGCTCCAATATCACAATTTTAATATATTTAAAAGTATTAAAGAAAACATCTCTGCACGATGGATTTGAGACTTCTTATGTAAAACAAATAGGGAAGAAACATTCCTGGAATTGAACCTGGGACTTCAATCTTCACCAAATAAAATATAGCTTGGAAATGGTCCCTGGGAGCATGAGCCTCATACCAAGTTTCATGAAAATTGGTCCATTGATGCAAAAGTTGTTAGTAGGGGACACACACACACTGACAGGACCATGTCATAAGGCTGTTTCCTTTAGAAATCAGCCTAACAACCATTAAACTCACATGAGGTGATTCCTAGAGAAATCAGACTTCCCTGAAAAAGTCCTGGGTTTGACTCCAGGAGATGATAATATTTTCCCATAAGTTTACACAGGATTTTCAAGGTGCAAGATTTTTTTTCTACGTTCATTAAAATACTTAAATATGGACCAATCTTCTCCATTTTTGCTTTATTCAATGGCTAAAATCATAAAATATCTTATTCTTGCAATGTTTAGATGTTATACAGAAGAAGTCAAAAAAATGCATTTATTTTCAAAATTTTATGGCTTTTTCATACTCTTTTTGGATGTTGCCAAGGCGACCCACATTATTGCCTCCAATTCAATTAGCATCTATTAAGCCTTCAAAAAGATGAAAGAATTGCATTATTCGCATCTTGCTTTTTATGAAGCATCAAAATTATTGTTGTAGCAACGTCAAACTTAATAGATTGCAACATTAATAATTGTAGATAATTATTATTCATTAAACTGCATGTGGACTGGCCATTTTTAACAATTGACCAAAATAAAAAACATTCTTTCTCTATTTCAATACTGGAATATTATCTTTTTCATTGTATTTTACATATTTAATGTTAATTAATGCAAATAGACCTATGTATCACTTTAAAATTTGATGATTAGGAGAATATGGGCTATTCTTAACCCATAATTAGTCCTGTGGAGTCAATATGACCCCAAGCAATGTGTTTTTTGTCATTATCAAAAGAAATTTACTTTTTATCTAGACCAAACTTGCTATACCTTCGCCATTAACCTTCTTTTAGCATTTTTGTTATTTTGAGATTAGTTGATAGTGATATTTTTAATGTTTTATGTGCAGTAAACATACAATAAATACTGAGACAATAAAAAAATTTTAATTTGCGATTTTGATGGTAATCCACTTCTTAGGTACCCCTGAACCCGAAAAAATTGTTTTTGCAACTTCATGTCCATCTGTCTGTTGCCTTTTTTCCACTCTGGGATCTGAACGGTTGCACACAATGTACCTAATAAAATCTCGCGTTTTTGTATAATATCATCTAATATATATATATATATATATATATATATATATATATATATATATATATATATATATATATATATATATATATATATATAATGTTCAAGTGTAACATATACTGTAAAAATTGAGTGTAGTTTATTCTTTTTGATTTTCATAAAAAGTAGGCTTTTCTCAAAAATAGCTTCAGCAATTTCAATTCCAATCTATCTATATATACAGCTTGATATCATGAGCAATATGACATAAACCATATATTTCAGAAAATAGCTATATAGTGTACAGCGGCATTATGATAATGAATTTTATGCCTAGCTACAGCGCAGCACTCCACTTGAATCTAGGCAACCACCCAATGTTTTTTTGTACTGTATTGAGTAGAGGATTGAAAGAGTGTGTATCCATTGTTGTATGTATAATAAAACTTGGTATAGAAGAAAAATTTTGCAATAAAAAATAATAATCTCAGATTTTTGTTATTATTTTTTCTTTTCTACAACTGTCCAAACTGTTACTTATCATTTGTGTAAGGTATTTTTCTCAAATTATTTAGTACTGTATGGTAAAATTGAATACTGGGTGAAGCTTTCTCGGGAGGCGAGCCGGGTCATATCGACGATCTCTGCCGACGTTTCGATGACTAGCTCTGTCGTCATCATCAGGGAACCTGAGTGCCATGAGCGTATTTTGGGGGGTTTATATACCTGTCGGTGTGTCAGGTGCCTGCACCTGATTGGCTGGATTGGTTTGGCCAATGGGCATCACGCTCTTTGGCCAAGGACGAGATGACCGGCTTCCAAGCATTGCTCAGGACGAAACCTGTGTCTCTGTTGATGGTGCTGTTGTGTAAGCGAATCTCGATAGCCTCCTTGACTATGCGATCCCAAAAACTGTGGGATCTCGAAATTAATTTGATGTCTGTGAAATTGATGCGGTGTCCCTGGGTGAGGCTGTGCTCGGCCACAGCGGATTGAGGGTCAAAGCTTTATGACGTCATATATGGGTGGAGGGGTCTGAGTTTTTGTGACGAAATATGACGAGGGGGGGGGGGGTGTCTAAAATCCTCCAAAATTGCATGATGTCATTTATGGATGCCCCCTATATTTCTCATTGTGAGCAAGTTTATAGACATATTATTGAATATTCTTGGTAATGTGTTCCTTTCTTCCTACTCTCCATATGCATTATAAATTTCTCTGACATTCTTATTCTAGTATCTTAAATTCTCTCACTGTTGCAAAACTGTTTGTTTTCTTTGAAGACTACATAACTGTATGCTTGAACTGGGCTATGACTCTGCACCTTCTTAAATTCATATTGTTAGAAAATATGGGTTTGCTAGGGGGATCTCTTACCTGCAACTATGCTATGCGTAGGGAAGGGTTAATTTTCATCTCAAATGCCTTTGCCTTGTCATTTAAGGAACAATACAACTGTACTATAAATCTCAAATGTTGTTCTACTTCCCCTCAAAACTAGAGTTGACTTATACATGAGATAAATGAAAAAGTACAGATATTCAAGCAAAAAGTCTGTGGCCATTTACTCAAAATAGATCTATACATAAGTATATGCTGGCACTATATTTTAGGATTCAATCATTTCTCTTCATCTTTTAAGTAAGTATTCATGAAAATTGTATGTTAGCCTATCAAATGGAAATTGAAAATGAGCCAAGGTAGCTGACATATTGTAGGTTTATGCTAGTACTTAATCTGTACATTTCTTCTCTTTTCATATCAGGGAGAAGGAGGTATTGTTCCGTGCTAACCACCATCTCGAGGAGATGCGGCGTCTTGCGCTGGATGACTCCCGATGGGTGGCAGACCGAGAAAGTGAAATGTGTACAGCATGTGGTGTTGCTTTCTCCTTGATGGTGAGACGTCACCACTGCCGAAACTGTGGGAAGATATTCTGTGGTGCATGCTCATCTCATTGGCTGGCCTTGAACTCCACTTCTCAGAGCACTTCTCTTGTGGCAGGGGTTGTAGATTCATTAATGGGTGTGACTGGGACAGGCAGACGCTCAAGAGCATGTGCAGACTGTTTTGCTGCATATAGTGCAGATAGTATGGAAGGAAGAGAGGCCTTGGTTGCATCTTTCTCTCAAGAAGGGATGGTTAGCGACCAAAATGATTCATCAAAGTTGCCAAAGAATGGATCTATCCTCCCTGAAGGTATGATTTTAATGGTAGACTATTTGCTGCTAAAAATTAATGATTCAGTCTCCAGAATATTGCTATTCAAAGGCATTTTCTGTTTATTTTGTTCCCATTCTCTCTATCTGATATTCTACACTCTCACTTCATTTCTTTTCTCTTAATCACCTCTTGCCTTTGAAGCTCACTTTGCTTTACTTGGATATACCTTTTCTGCTCATAATCTGACTTAGACATTACTTTTGTTTGTTTTTATTGTATTTAAAAATAACTGCTATTTTCCAAACATTCTGTTTCTGTTATTCTTAGTTGGCCTTTTTCCATGTAAAACAGAGGGTTTCTTTGTAGTTGAAAGTACCGTATAGTACAGCTTATAAGTCAACATCAATTTTTTTGCTTGAAAATATGTGTTTAGGCATATACTTGCTGTATAGGTTAACTTTCTTTCACTTTACAAGATTTTTAATAAGTATGTTTTCATACAAAATCCAGGTCCCATGTCATCAGATCTTTGAATAAAACACGAATATAAACATCTCAATAATGTGCTGAGTGGGAAATATGTGAGTTACCCTAGTGTTCATGTGACATGTATTACAGACTTCAAATAGTCTACTGTTTTTGCCATTACTTGATAGAAATCCATAATTAAAAAATAATGTAACTTGGTAAATTTCTACAATACTTTTATTAGGGAGGCTCGATCTAGATTTCAATGCTTTGCATCATCATCAGGAGTAAAAAAATTCCATAAAACGATTGCTTATATACCAAGTTATACGAGGGGGGAAAGGAGGGGAGATTACCATATTATTCCGAATATAGTCCTCTTTTTGGCCAAAATAGTAATAAGAAAAGTAAGGGGGGAGACTATATTTGCATCCAAAAAATTAGGAAACAAAAACATCACCGCCGGCAGTAAGTATAGATAACAATTAATGCCTTCACTTCATTTGATAGTTTTATGGAGAATTTCTTGATACATATGCCTCAATAACTCAATTCTTTTTGTTCACTCTTTGGAATCCTTGCCTTAATCATTCGTATTTTCATAATAGCGGGAATTGCAGAAGTTTTTGCTTTGAAGGCATTGATTGGCCAACTTCATCCCTTCTCTAAGTCACAAATATGCAATATTGATATGTAGTGGTGCCACCTATTGTTATTTTAGAGAAAATGTCACTATGACGAAAGAAATTATATTTGTTAACCGTCAATCTGTAGGCAACTTTGTCAACTGATCAGACTTTCCAGCTTGCACAGCTGTTTATTGTATCTAATGCAATCTCTTTATAAAAGTATTACGTAAATCTAACTGAGGCGTTGAAGGTGTTTCAACTATCTATAGAATGTATTCCTTGATGTGATATTCCGAGGCATAAACATTGGAATTAACGAAAATATGGATAAAATAAATCATGAAAAGAATATGTTAACTGGAAATCTGGTGATAATTACTTTTTTATACAGGCAAGATTCAAGTAGCCATTGTCAACACCATCTGAAGGATACGAATGGAATTTAAATAACATTCATAAATTTTTTCAAATTTAGTCCAGTAACACTTGATACATATTTAAATTATACCTACAACTATAATACGCAAAATGTGATGTCACTGTTTCATTGTAAATTGATAGCTCTAACTAAATTGCTCGTACATATTAAAACTCATTCTTTAGAATATTAAAAGTATTGTATTGTAATGTAAAGTATGTAATGGTGCTCAAACTTTTTTCCAAAACTGAGGCTTCAGAAATAGGGGGATTACTATATTCAGGGAGAGATTATATTCAGACTAATACAGTACTTTAAATCTGGGCTACAATAGACATTAACACCATCGGACAGAAGCTGCGTGAACTAGGCTAGCACCATTGGGTGGAGCGACATAAACTACGTTAGTGCCATCAAATGGTAGCCATGTGAACTACACTTGGGGGTGGCTTTAAATCAGAGGTCGGCAACCTTTTCTGCATGGCGGGCCACATTTGCAGTTGTGAATGTTTCGGAGGGCCGCATTGGGAGTCAAGAAAGCCTCGGCGGGCCGCATAAGCAAATAAATCTGAAGTTTTCTAGAGATTCTGTGATTTCATATGAACGAAATCAAGTCTATGTAATTCACTAGCATTAAAACTTCACCAGAAAAGGCTTTGAGACCATAATTTTACTGAAAAAATATAAAATTGCCCATGAGAAATTTTCCTGATCACTTTTTCATTATAGCTTTGCGGGCTGCATAAAGTGTTCTCGAGGGCCGCATGTGGGCCGCGGGCCGTAGGTTGCCGACCCCTGCTTTAAATGATCCCGGGCAATGATGTGTACTCCAGCTAGCAAGAAATAAAATACACCCATACCTAATTTGGCATAGTAAAAGTGTGGTGTTAACTACGTTAATGCCATCAGACGGAAGCTGCATGAATTATCTTAGTGCCTTCAGATGGAAGCCGCATGAACTATACTTGGTGGTGGCTTTAAATATTCCCGGGCAATGCTGGATTCTCCAGCTAGCAAGAAATAAAATACACCTATCCCTAATTTGGCATAGTAAAAGTGTCCCTGAAAAATTCCATGCTATTTGAAAACATGCTAAATGAGTTACCCTGGAATCTCACTATAATATGCAATTTGATAACCTCAGTAAAAAAATAAAAAATTTCAAATGTTCCAGGCGTAACTTTGCAGAATAGTTCCTTAATATGAAATGACAACACGTTGTAATTTTTCACTATAGGTTAAATATAATTTCATGACCTAGGTTTTGACGCTTAGCATCATCATCAGCTGATCCAGATGGATCCATCATATAATGTATGTTATGCACATTTGACTCTACCATTATTCCATAATTGTAGATATGCATGGTCTAATACCCTCATGTATCTAGCCAAAGCGTTTTTATTGCCCTCTCCCTGCCAAATTCGGTCTTTGTTTTTTTCCATAAAACATGAATTATAAAGCCATACACATGCATAGACAATGCTCAAGATATATTTTTCCTGTCACAATAGCCTTGAATTGCCCAAAGTTGATTTGATTTATTTGAATCTAGGAATAATAAACAAGAAAAGCAGTATGCCAAATTTTTACTTTTGGAATACAATAACCAGTTCCTTTCAATTTTCTCCCCATTTCGCAAGCAATGTGTGTAATGCACCTCAATAAAATGCCTTCCAATTTCGTCAACAGGAAAGTTTATGACATGAATTTGATTAGGACCTATTTCAATAAGTACTTGCCTGATTTTTTCACTTCTTATATTCCAACAGCCAGGGTCACTTAGAAAAGACATGTTTAATTCAGTGATAGTTGTTTCATTAGCTGCAATCTTCTGTTTCAATACTTTGTTCCTGTTTGGTATCTGTTTGATCTTCTTCCATATTATTTTCTTTTTTCTCCTCCTGCTGCTCTTGCCTTTGATTATCTTCTTCCTCGAATTCCACATCCTGCATCTGTTGTTGTTGAACTCGTTTGAAAAATCTATCAAGAGCACCAGCTTGCTTTTTGGCCTCTGCTGGTTAGCATTTTTTTCTTTTTAAATTTTAGGAACCAGACAGTTTTTGTCTCTTCATTATAACTAAAATATTAATTTAAGAAAAAAAAAACAAATTCTGTAGCAGTTTAATTTTTTAGTAACTGCTATTTTTATTTCAAAAATGTTAGAGCCATTTTGAGATAATTAAAATACATAAATAATTTATGCTGAAACAATTAATACAATCCAGACTGCTGTAATTTAAATAACAAAATATGAATTTTTGTTCCATGTATCAGCACTCGACAGTATTTAAATGAACTATATGACACACTATACGTGTGCCAATTCATGCTGAAACAATTAATACAATCCAGACTGCTGTAATTTAAATAACAAAATATGAATTTTTGATCCATGTATCAGCACTCGATAGTATTTAAATTAACTATATGACACACTATATATGTGCCACATCCTAAACAACATTCTGTGTGTACTGTGGGCATGGCCTAAGCTTTAACAGTTCCCCATCCCACTTGGCACCCTCCCCTTTCACCCTTCCTTACCTGCCATAGAGTATCTTAGAGAATCCTCCAGGCCTATGTTAGCTCATAAAAAAAAACAATATAATTTGAAACACCAGGATTTGTCAACTGTTGGAATGGATTTTTAGGAAAACAACAAAAAATTATTTTTATGATCGTTTATTTGTTTTTTGATATGGGTGGATTAATGGTGGGGTGGGGGTAGTCAAGGTGAAGGGGGATTTCCCCTCCATGCTCGTTGCTTCTCTGCACATGTTGTTTAGAAAGTGACCTACCTATAATCTCTGGTTGTTAAGACAAGGAATTCTGGGTAAAATTGCAGTATTGCAGCCCTTAAGTATTTTGTGTTTATATTCAATGGAAACTATTTTATACCATTATTATTGGTGAAAAATGTAATGAAAACTGATTGGGAACCACAAAAAAATTAAGTAAACATGATAAAAACTGCATTCTTAAACAGCATCAAATACACTTATGGATAATAAAACATTGATTGATTAGATTTTGTCAGTTTTGATCAGATTTCATTCTCGTCTTAGCAACCGAGCTTAAGGTTACTAAACTGTAACATAAAAATATGTTTTAATTGTAATACAGCATTGAACAACAAACTAATTTCTCCTGTAAATTAATCTAATGTACTTGCACTTGTTTCTTTTGCAGTCGTTGACATATTTAAAATTACAAGCAATGGTCGTATTTTACACCGCAGTTGCCACTAAATCAGTAAATATCAGAGTAGAGTCAGAATATGTCCCTTGCTTGATTCACATTGGTTCTTTTCTTTCACATGAAATTGGTAGTGTTACACATGCTGCCATAATGCCATTTAATACCTAGATTTGTAAGTTTATGACTGGAAGTTTGTGCCATTTTTTTGAACAAGTGCGTATGAAAGGTCACAGTTACTTAGTTACTGCATTGTTTTTGATAATAGTGATAATAATGTAACAGATATTTGAATGGTATTTTATCCTGAATTTTGGCACTTATAAAAATGGCACTCTGAGGTAGTTGACTCGCACTCTCACCAGCCCTGGATAGTTGATTATTAGATTATGCTCTGAGGACAGGAGCTTTGTAGCCAACATGTGCATTTGATTTTCATAAACTTTATATGGCTACTGGACAGGGCCGGCCTGAGCTACGGGCGAGCTGGGCGGCTGCCCGGGGAGCCAAAGTTTTGGGGATGCTATCCTATGCATTACTTGCAAGTGAATAAATATTGGATATCAATTTATATTGAAGAACAGGCTAGAATCTTGATGGCATTCCTTTTAATTTTTATTATCAATAATTTTTACTAGTACTTTGTAAATATCTCAACAAACATTAACGAAAGGGGGCGCGGGAGTGCTATCTCGCCTGGGGTGCCAAAACTCGGGCTGCCCCTGCTACTGGATATATCTGTTTAGTCTATTTCAATTTGATTAAAAGGCAAGATTTATAATTCTATATGGTTGATGTTCTATGTTTGGCTATTCATTTATAAATGTCATTTACTTAATTTGTTTTGTTATTTTTGTTACACTCCTACCATGTCAATTGAGCTTTGGTTTGCTATTCTATCCAAAATTCTAGAATATATTTTTATAGATATTATATAGATGTATTATACATAACACAAGTTTATTAAAGGATTTTAGCTAACATTAGGGATTTTCCAATTGGTACTTTGTGATTCAAGTAGGTTATTTCATTGAACTTAATGGATATAATTGTATGAAATTTGTTCCAGGTATTCTTATTTAGAAATACTGCTCTTATGTAATGAGCATAAATTCAATGCAAGTCTTGTATGGAGCTTATTCTCATTACCTGCTAGCATGAGGTTGTTATTCTTGTCTGTTCTCATTTATACTCATTTTACCATTGCCAAATGACTAGTAGTTCTTTTTGTCTAATTTGTGGTAGAATCAGGAATCCATCACAAAAGAAACCTCTTCATTGGGTTTGCCAGGTTTTTTTTACCTGCTATTGACATTTTTGAACTGTTTGGAGTATTACATTTATCCTTTCAGGATTGAGTTGTGATGCTGAAGGAGTAGAGGGCGATGATGATGATGATGATGTTGAGGATTTCTCAATGATAAGTGAGGAGGAAGTGGTTCTTTCTCAATGCACTCCATACGTTCCTAATCCGAGAACTCTTCAGTACTGGAAGTCATGGTAAGTGCTCTCAGTTATTTGCATGTTTTCAATTTTGGATTCAACATAATATAGCCTTTGCTCTTACTGTTGTACCAGTTTTAGGAAAATATTTTTATTGAGAAGTCTCTATTTTGGGTTTAGTATCAAATTTAAAGGTTAAGATACTGTACTGTCTAAATTAAGTAGAAATAAGTTGAGAAATGGAAGCCAGCATAAATCAAGAGCATTTCTTGGTCTATTTGGTTTCTCTATAAAAGTTAAATGGTCCAAAAAATCAATGCAGAGTAAGTATTTAACTTGTTTTTTATGAAATCTAGGTAAAAAGTTTTATTTGGCTAATAATTTATGGATAATATCAGAACTATAAAAAATAATAAAAAGGAAGTACTTACATGCTGCTTTAGGAAAATTTACTCCACACAGGGGACTGAACACTCACGCAATGTCATACACTCTCCAGGTTTAGGAGAAACTACTCCACACCAGGGACCCTTTTTCTTCTCACATATGCACAAAACACGTAAGCAATCGACCATACACGTGTACTTCCTTTTTAAAAATGCCTAAATACACATTTAGGAATCAGATAGTTCATAAAGATTCCATTCCATTAAGACTTTATTATCGGCCTACTGAAGATGGATTATTTGATTTTGAAATATGCATTTAGGCATTTTAAAAAAGGAAATACATGTGTGTGGTTGATTGTATGTGTGTTTAGTGCATGTGTGAGAAGAAAAGGGTCCCTGGCATGGAGCAATTTTCTCTAAACCCAGAGAGTGTGACATTGCGTGAATGTTCGCTCCCTGGTGCAGAGTAATTCCCCCTAAACTAAACTTCCTTTTTATTATTTTTGTATGGATATTAGGAGGTTTCTTCATTTGTCATTAATGATTTATGGGTTGTTGCAAGAAATTTGTTAATATGTTTCTGATGGAGAGGCTGTTCTGCTCATTTTGTTTAACATTACATGTTAGACTGGTAGTTATGTATATTTCCATCAAAGTCCATCATCTCAGCAAGAGCAAAACTCTTTCTTTAATCTAAGCTTGGGATTTCATTTAAAATGGTTTAACCAGAGGGGATCAAGGCTGACCTTGTTGAATGGATTACTCTAAATGCCGTATTTGCAGTCTCATCATAAATCTGTTTAGTTAGAGCTTTACTGTTACATGCATATTGAGAAATAGATGAAAGTAATTGACTTAGCTAATTTATTAATTAACAAATTGTCAAATCAGTTGATGTTTTACTGGTATCTAAAGCCAACATATTTGGAATCTCTTCAATTAGTCTTTTAATGTTCATCCTTCTCAGTTTTTGCAATGATAGAAATTTACTTTTATATACAATCAACCCCTGATTTGATGCTATTATTTATGCTTCAATGATGTTGGTGCTGTAAACAAGGTGATTGTAGATCAAGTACCTCTGTAATTTAATTAGTATGGAAGATTGTTTTTCAAACTTATTGGTGTTAATCACGACTCACAGTATATCAGGGAATCCTAAATTGGAGGCCGGACTCTATTTTATTCACTAATAATGCTCATTTATTTAACTAAAATGCATGTTAATCTGCTAAATGTTACAAAATGACAGACCTTTTAAATTGTCTGACATTGCAATAGATACATATTGTGAAATTGGTCTTGCAAAAAAGTTAAGCGGAAATTTATGAAGTAATTTCAATTTTATTTTGTATAATGACATTCTACAAATTTATGCCTCTTTTGTTTAATTATCCCTTAAATATTGCAAGAGATTTGCCAACAATACTTTTGCAGCACAAGTGGTTGATTAATTATCTATTAATTATTCATTTCTCAGCAAGTGTATTTACAACCTCACTTCACCTTCACTTCACTGCTTTTATCTGAATAACTGTTCCTCCTCTAAGTTAAATTTTAATTTAAATTGAAAATTATGAGTCTTTAATTATTAGTCAATTAGCCTTTATGTTGGTGTTGTTAGCTATGATAATTAAACTGCAACAATCCAACTTGAACTAATTTATATATAGCATATGTATATTGAAGCTCAGAATAATTTAAAGTGCTTCACAATCAGCCCAAGAGATGTAACAGCTCAATGGGTTCAATAAGTGGGTGTGTTTAATATGGATATTAATTGTAAACCTTTCTCTTTGGAATGTTATACTCACTAGGTATGATATTGTTCTCTTACGTTTCAGTGAAATCCAGTCTGGAGTGTTGTCCACAGTTTCTGATCTGTTGGCTGCTTGTGTTCCGGATGGTGGTACCCCTGGCGCAGGAAAAAGAGAGGAAGTATGGGTACGCGCTGGTGCCATTTACTCTGTGCCTCTCTTGATTCAAGAAATCAATGTTAACATTCTTTGGGAATTTTCCACCAATCCTAATGTAAGTCTGCAACTGCTTATTTTTTCCTGCAGCTTGTTATAATCTCTGTCTTATAACACAATTTATTTTTTTAACACTTGAATCAACTTTCTGTCCTAATTTCCACTAGTGAAAATCTTTCAAAATAATATTTTTAATTTAAATAACTATGGTTAGGTCATGAATGGTGTCATTTGGGCTATGTAATATTTCAATTTGAAATTTTGCTGTCAGTTCATAAGTTAGTTTAAGTTCGATGGTAAGTATTATGTAGGTAACTATCTTCCAAAAAGGAAGGTGGGGATTTAAGCTTGCAAAAAACTGGGGTTGTGTTAAAAATTGTGCACAAAAGAAAATTGCTCTGTTACTATGATGGTTAAGCGGTTAACAGAGATATATTTTCTGCATAGGCATTTAACTTCTCATTTGTTAAGTTTAGCAAGAGAAAGGCATAGTGAGATGCAGTGGTGTAGCCAGGGGGGAGGTGCAAGGGTGCATCTGCACCCCCCAAACTGCTCCAGATAATATGAAATTTTCAGTTTGTTAACCAATGCAGTAATAATGTTAATTAAAATGCGACCATAGTGTTAATATTAATCAGTAGTTCTTTAAAATTCAATACATTATTTGTATGAGGATTAATTTATATATTTTTATTATTAAAAAAATAGTATGGTGCACTCCCCAAACCAAATTTCTGGCTATGCCACTGGTAAGATGCATTGTGCTATGTGGTTGTACAGGTAGACCTCGTTTATTGCAGTTTTATCTATCGTGCATTTTGCTCATTTGCGTGTTTCACTCTTTTGCAGTTCCACATTTGTGACTAATTTTGTCTTTTGCAGTCTCATGTTTTGCTATTTCACAGAAAAAATCACAGAAAAGGCTATGCGAAATTTTCTGTATGGAATAAATCGCATTTCCTCAGATTTTCTCTCACAATCAGGTCTGAAAAATACTGCTTCATTATTCTAATATGTACAAATATTTACGTAAGTACATTAATATAGTATGTATATGTGTAAAAAAATTTACATACGTGTGTCTTATATATTTTTTTTTATTCAATCCTCCCACACTGTTGTGTCCCTTTAAACATGAAAAGTTGAAAATTTAAGTTGATTTTTGATGACAGGGAAGTCCCGAGGGGAAAGACTCAACAAGAGATTGCTTGATCCTTCCTCTTCAGTAACATTGGAGTGTTTTCTCAGGTTTGACACTCACTTACGCTTTGCATTTTACACATTATCATTTATTATTGGTGATTTTTAGAAGCAACAAATCCCCTTAGTGGCACATCAGTGTGAGAGAAATTTGAGAGAAAAATGGTTATTGGACAAATTAAAAAGTGGTGCAAGTGTTTCCTCCATTGCTAAGGAATATTGAGTGAATGAATCTACAATTCGATATATTAAAAAAGCCGAGGACAAAGTTCAAAGTACTGTCAGTGTTGCTGCACCATCAAGTGCTAAGTTTTCTTTTATGAACTGTAACACTAGATTAGAAAAAATGAAAAAACTTTTGAATCTATGGATAGAGGATATGACCCAGAAAAATGTTCTTCTTAGTAGATTACTAATTAAGAATAAAGCTCTTAATTTATATGATCTTTAAAGATTGAAAGTGAAGGCAATATTTGTGAAATTTCTTTAGAAAGTTTTGCTGCTAGTAGGGGTTGGCTTGAGAATTTTAAGAAAGGCTTTAATTTGCATAATATCAAATTGTCCAAGGAATCTGCACCAGCTGATCATGAAACAGCTAAGAATTTTCCAGACTTATTTTTGAATCTTGTTGAGTCAAAGGGTTACAAACCAGAGCAAGTTTTTAATTGTGATGAAACCAGCTTGTTTTGGAAGAAAATGCCAAATTGCTCATATATTTATTGAGAAGAATGCGAAGTACCTGGATTTAAGGTGTTTAAAGATCGTATAACTCTCCTTCTATGTGGGAATGCATCCGGAGAATTTAAATGTAAGCCAATACTGGTTTGTCATGCAGCGAATCCCTGTGCTTTAAAAGGAAAAAGTAAACTGGACTTGCCCCTGTATTCTGGAGATCCAATAAGAAAGCATGGATTACTGATAAACTGTTTGAAGACTGGTTGAAAAACTTTTATTTTTTATTCGGCAAGTGAAAACCTTCCTGAAAAAGAAAAATTTCTTTAAAGTACTGGTCATCCTTGACAATGCACCTGGGCATCCAGTATCTCTTATGGAAAGTCATCCCAATGTCGAAGTCATGTTTCTACCACTTAATACCATGCCACTCCTTCAGCCAATGGACCAAGGAGTGATTGCAGCCTTCAAAACTTATTATATCCAGCACAGCTTCAACCATATTCTGGAGGAAATTGACACTAATCCTTCAATTACTGTTCATGAAGCATGGAAATCATGTAACATTTTGACGGCCATTAGAATAATAAAGCAGTCATGGGACAAAGTAAAAAATTCAGCAATGAATAGCTCCTGGAAAAAACTTTGCCCCAAAGTTGTCCAATTCAAAGGGTTTCCCAACGCTGACAGCAAAATTAGCAGGATTGTTGAGTTGGCTAAAATTATTTGAGGGGAAGGATTCAAGGATCTGCAGGAGGAGAAAGTGAAGGATTTAATTGAGACCCACCAGGAAGGATTAACTAACTAGGAACTTTGAGAACTTCTGCTGTTGCGTGACAGTGATGAAGAAGATTCAGATCATGAGGAATCAAAACTTACCCCCAAAGCTTTATCAGATATCCTTAATGCGGCAAACGAGCTAAAAGAGAAGGTTATAGAGATCGATCCATTTATAGAAAATAATTTTAAATTCAAGAGAGGCATTGATACTGTGTTAGCCCCTTATGTTGAAATTTATAAAAGTTTGAAAAAGGATGGAAGGCAGCTCCAAATAACAGAATTCTTAAAGCCTACATCTTCTTCCGACCACAACTGACGCCATTCTCCATCACCACCATCCCAAGTTTTTCTGCTGATTCATTCATGGTGTCTGAAATTTTTAGCAAAATTATTCCTTTTTTCACTTATTTATGAGGATTCTCTTTTATGTCTCACTTTTAAACCTTCTACTTGATTGTTTCTTAGTCCCAATGCTTTTCGTTTTTATTACACGAGTAGCCCTTGCAAGTTAGGAAACCATCGCCATTTTGTATTCTACTTCGGAAATTAAATGAAATTACATTTTCTTTAATTTTATTTGCATGTTCTTTTGTATTTTTTGTCCCTTTTCATTAAAATTTCATATGTATTTTTCATCTCTCTCTGTCCTGCAGTTGCTAGTTTAACAAAAAAATCATGATAAGGTTCGTTTATGCTGGTATGGGAACCTAACTCTGTATTTTACATGTCTTAATTACTTCTATTTCGCGATTTTGGCTTTTGCAGTGTTTTCCAGGAACATAACCCCTATGAAAGACGAGGTCTGTATTTAGTTATGCCAATCTTGAAATAGTAATTTTCATTAAAGTCACAATCCTTCTTTATTTAAAAATGATGCATTGGCCAGTTTATTATGGCAGTATTCAGATATTCTTGAGGATTGTAGATTTTTAGAGATTTAAATTTTAGTGATTTACAGGTGTAATTCGCATTTTGCCAATATTTGCTTGTTAGGGATTTGTCTCACTTTCTTCTCTCATGAACTCAGGCTTTTATCTGTTTCTGCCAAATTAGTCTCTTATGGGTGATATTATGTTGTTTTAAAGACTTATTGAAATACTCAAAAGGGGTAAGATCAGGTGAACAGTGCTGCCTTGACCATTCGTATCCAACTCATAGGGTGTTGATTTGACATAACAGAATCACAGAAATGCTCATGAATGAATTGCAACTTTGCATTTGTAATGTGAGACCATTTCATCGAGGTGAACTGTTTCTAATTTCAAAGTTCCCTGCACAAAGAGATTCTAGATATAGCACTACTTTCTGCACTGTAATGCTACTATATAGCTTGAAGAAATAAACATCATGAAATAAATTCATCTATTTGTAAAAATATGAAGTATAGGCTTGCAATGAGTAACTTGGGCAAGATGCAGTTGGAAAAATATTATTTGTATAATTGAATTGGTTTTTGTGTGTGCTTTTGTGATTTTGTTCATTTTTAAATACCGAATGAGCAAAACCCTAAAAGCAAACAGGGAAATCATTAAATAAATGGTAAATACAAATAAGATAAGTAGTTGGAGCAATATACACAAGAAGTTTATTCTAAATTATGCACTTGTCTCTCATATTGATAAATTTTATATAAACTTCACTCTCTGTACACTATATCTATTATCAATTGTGGGTGACCCAAGCTTTCTTGTTGGCCATCCAGGTGATTGGCTAGTTTCTAATTGAAATTCCTTTCAAAGCCCTAGGGGATTTGGAATGATAAACGAGCAAAGGGGTCATTTTAAAGTCACCTGTTACATTTCCCCCAACAACAAGGTCAGTCTCACCTTAGATGCTTTGTATCCAGGTATGGTCTTTTCTTCCCTGGAAATAAATGTTCTGGAAGGCATCTTCTTCCAAAACAAGGCCGTTTCATCGACATTAAGTACTTGTTGAGGAGTGTAACCACCCTTCTTAATAACTGCGCTCAATTGACCTTGATATTCACTGACTGCCTTTTCATCACCAGTGGCAACTTCACCACTGACTGGTACATTATGCAAATTGTCACATACCTTGAACCTTTCAAACCACCCTGAACTAGCTTTAACTCTTACTGCGCATGGCTCATTTCAAGACTTTATTACGCATGTGCGGCACTGAGTACCAGTTTAGGATTTTGATTATTTATATGATAAATAGAAATAGTTAAAGGGAACATGTTTATTTTTATACATAAATATTGTTAACACAATATTTTGTCATAATATAAGATCCAGAAGGTCCAATGAGAAATGAAGTGAAAGTTTTTTGCATAGGTCAACTCCACGTGAACTCAAAGCGTCATGCCTCTATGCATGATTAACCCAGTGATTGAAATGCGTTAAGTGAAGGGTTGTTATTCTAATTCTGTTTTTTTGGTGGGATGAGCCACATGAGTCATTTGTTGTCAACATATAGTCATCGCCTGACACACCATCAGATTCCACATTCTCTCTTTTGTCATTGTGCTCTGACTCAAACAATTTCCAAACTCGAAAAACATTTGGTCTTTCTTCTAGAAATCACATGCATATTCCATAAAACATTGCATAAAAATGCCAATTTTATCTTTTATATTGCAAAAAATACAATTGTTTCACTGGCATAATTACACACGAGCGGTACTGCATTCCGGATAGACAGCGGAGTTCAAAATAAATGCTTGCAATACAGATGTAAAAAGAATCAGAGAAGCAAAACATTACCCATGGATGGTTGATGTCTTACTGATAGGGTATTTAGATGAGTGGGGGCATTTCAAGTTAATTTCCAAGAATTATGCGTATTTTGGTTAAAATGTGGTACTGCGTGCTGGGGCGCATGTAGATAAGGGTTAAATGATTCAGTATGGTTACTTACATCATAGTCTTTCTTAAGGTTTTCATGAATTGTCCTAGCTTTTTCTTGAATAAGCTGGGTGCTAAGAGGCATCTGATTTTGAGTTTGGTGCTCAATCTATACCAGGGGTCAGCAACCTATAGCATGTGTGCCACAGCTCACACAGAGATTTTGGGTTACACCTGAAGAAACTGTAAAAATGTATGTAATATGAAGAACAAAAATAATGTTAGCAATTTTAAATTAACAGACACAATGTCGTAAAGGCTGTAATTAATGGATTGTACAAGCGTTTTTGTCTTTTCTTTTCAAAGATACCTGATCACTAACATGTCTAGCCTCATATCTTAGAAAATGAACGACAATAAAAGAGAATTTGGTTTTAAAAGGTAAGCAACCATTACAAGAATGTTTAATACAATGGGTCATAATTCAGATACAATGTAAATTATCTTTTTAGAAGGAGCAGAAGAATCCACTCACTTTTGAGTTACAATGTAGTGAATATCTTCAGTCATTCTATCCCTCAAGCATTGTTAGCTTTAGTTCATCTTTTCACTTCGCTGACTGCGCATGGTAACTTAAAGGAGCATTAGCACCGTGGAAGTTTTAACTATGTTAGAATGATTCAATTGCTTTTCTGAAGTTACTTATTTACAAACAATTAGTATTACCCTAGTTTAACAATGTCAAAGGCAAAAAAATTGAGACTGTTTCAGGAAGAATGGAGAGACAAGTACGGTTTTGTACAGCAAGGTGAATGAGTTGTGTCTGCCTTAAGCAGTGAAAATATTGTTTCACGTACTTCTAGTGTCCAAAGACATTATAAAACAAAACATAAATTGTCTTTATCACACATGGACATTGCAGATAGAACTGAACATATAAAAAACTGTGTTGTGTCGTTCGATAAACAAAAGGGTGGTTTTATGAAATTTTTGAAAACACATTAAAATTCCTCCAAAGCAAGCTATACAGCTGCATTGTGCATTGCTCATAAAGGTAAGCCATTTACTGATGGTGAGTTTTTGAAAGAAAGCTTTTTGCAATGTGCTGAAGAAATTTTTGAAAGTTTTCCGAACAAAAAGGATATTATAGCTAAAATTCGAGATGTGCCACTTTCAGCTTAAAGTGTCCAGCGTCGTGTAGGTTCTTTAGTTGACAATATAGATGAGCAGTTGAAAAATGGTTTGTGCAAATGTAACATTGTTAGTTTTACTCTTGACGAAAGCACAGACATAAATGATGTTGCCTGTTTGACATTAGTTGCATGATTTTATTCAGCAGAGCATAACTCGATGATAGAAGAAGTGAGTACCGTTTCTCCAATGTTTGGAATCACAAAAGGTTAAGATATTTTTAAGGCCTTTTCTATTTTCACAGATTTTGGAAATGGGAAGGAGTTTGATCTAAAGAACAAATTGCTTTCTGTGACTACTGATGGGTCACCTGCAATGATAGGTAAAAATATTGGTTTTGTCCAGCCACTCAAAAAAAAGTTAGGCAGGCCTATTTTAGTTTTTCATTGTGTAATTCACCAAGAAAATTTATGCTGTAAAATTTCTTCAAATGTTCTACAGCAGTAAATATAATTAATACAATTGTTGCTTGCTCATCATTTACACACAGGAGATTCAAATCTCTTTTGGAAGAAATGGAATCCAATTATGGTGACCTTGTAGTGCATTGCAACGTTGAGTGGCTGAGTAGGAGAAATGTTGTCTCATTTTGTTGCTTGCTTAGTTGAAATTAAGATCTTTCTCTATGATATTAAAAAGGAATATCCTCAGTTGGAAAATAATGACTGGCTTGTGAAACTTATATTTCTAACAGACATAACAGCACATTTGAATGCGTTGAATGTTAAACTTCAAGGTAAAAAGCTAACTGTATTAAATTTATATGAAGGGTGGAAGTCATTTTGCAAGAAATTGCAGCTCTTCGAGGATAATATTCAGACAGGGAATCTGCGATACTTCCCAAAACTAAAAACCTTTATTGATAGCAATGAACATTTTAAAGAATTAGGGCCAAATTTGCATAAGTATGTCATAGTTTAGAAGGAAGAGTTTGTGCGATGATTCCAAGACTTGCAAACTCATGGTCCGATGTTCAGATATATTTTGTATCCTGAGAAAGCAACCGAAATTGATCTGGAGTTGGTGTACTTACAGTTTCTTGGAATTGAATCTTTGGAGATGGAATTGGTTGATTTTCAAAGTTCAGACTTTTGGGTCAATAAGTTTTCTGCTATGAGAGACAAGATTTCCAAAAATGAAAACCTGTACTTAGATATTTGCTCACGTACTTGGTCTCAACTACCTTCAAAATTCTCGGCAATGAAGAAAGTTGCATTCGCTCTTCTGTCGGCATTCGGTATTAGTTACTATTGCGGGCAAGTGTTTTCCCTTATGAAGAATACTCTTAATCCTGTTTGCAATTGGCTGACAATAGAAAATTCTGAAGCCTGTCTTCGTCTTCAGACTACCAGCTATCAACCAGATCTGACCAAACTGGCATTAAAAATGAAAGGACAGGGAAGCCATTAAATCGGTCTTTATTATTTAGTTTCTCTATCTAAAAAACCAAAATTAATGGTATTTTAAAATTATGTTTGTGATGTATGTTGAAATGGATTATTAAATGTAATTGTAGATGCTGCTGTTAATATTGATGAAAATTTTTTAAAATGTGTTAAATGTCAAGTTTTTAAAGCAATTTAACAATTGTTATTGTAGATTTATTATAAATAAATCATGTCAAACAAAAAATGCTGTAAACCATTTTTTTTACGTGGCACGCTTAGAAGGGCTCAAATAGAAATATTTGTAAAAGTGGCACGCAACATAAAAATGTTGCCGACCCCTGATCTATACAGATAATATTAGTTCCATGTCTACCATGATGGAATTCCTATTATTCTTAAACAAGCACTTGGCATCCAAAGGAGTTGCTACTTTACCAAACTCTCTTATTTTATCGGTGCTGAATTATGGACCTTATTGTTGAACTTGACAAATCCAACTTATTAGAAATATCAATAGCACATTCACCATCAGTGTATCTCTTCCAAATATCCAGCTTCTCCTTCAATGTCACTTGTTTATGTTGTTTTTTTCTTTTGAAGGTGAAGCACTTGTACAATCACTTGATCTTTTCTGAGACATGATGAATTAATTCCCGAGCAAAAATTAAAAAAGTATATAACAGACGTATTCACAATTTGCACTACAAATGGTGGAAAGCGATAAACTAAAGGCACATGACCAACAAAAGGCAAATCAAAAAACGAACTATGCACAAACTCACCCCAAAACTTATTTTAAACCAATTGCCTCTTATGACAAGTGGTGGTCGTGTGATCTTCCTAGGCCTTACACTCCAATTTTGAGCTGTGGTCTCCATGCATCACAGACCACTTGAAGTGTGAAGTGTTTGCATTTTTCAAGTGTCAATATGTAAGCATTCTTTGTAAGAGGAAGAATGGGGGAAATCTCTCTGGGTTTTGTACTGCTATGTTTAGAATTTCCCTCTGAGGTAGAGTTTTTATCGGGAATGATAGCTGCGAAACTTTTCTCCAGTGTCGTAACCATGAAGTAAGCTTGTCCTAAGTGTGAGAAAGGGTCACAATGTTATGGCGTCTTAACCATGAAACATCATTGTGCGAAGTGTCATTATGTGAGGGATGCCTGTACTGAGACAGATTTATCTTACGGTTTCTAAGAGTTGCTTTAAATGTAGTAACTTGATGTTTCTAAATCATTAATTTAAAAACGTTCACCTTATACTTTTGTGTGTATGAGTAAGGACTCGTCATTAATAGGAATGTCTGAATGGGACATGTGATAAAAAAATTTGAGAAGCACTGCATTATATCATCCTTTTCCTATATATGTAAGATGAAACTATTTATAATAAATTAAAATATTTTAATAATATTTAATTATGATGTCAAGTTTGCTGTTTCAGCTCTTTGATTCAAATAGCAATAGAATATTTACAAAACCTCTTATTCTCTATTTCAGAGCATTGCATTCTCTGTGTTGTACAAGTCGGGAGCAGACACTCCGATGTCTTGCGCCTTAATTGTTGTACCAACTACAAGGGTCAATTCACACCTAAACTCAGTCCATGGTCGTCTCCGTCCAAAACGTGCTGGAGTGTATATCCTTATGTTTGATAACAGTTTTTCAAGGTTTGTATGACTTTCAGTCTGATTGAAACTATTATTTATTCATAATTTATTATTTGACTTTTGTGTGTAAAAAAAGAAATTAAAAGACTGTATAGTCATTTGCATGTGATGGACAATTGTTAGCATCTCCAAAAAGTTATCCTGTTTGTTCATTTGTATGAGTGCCGCTAAGTATCCTTAAAAGTTCTTACTTTAATTTAGATTTATAGTTTATGTCAGAACTGTAGTGATTCCATTCCAGAAAGTCTCTCTTGGTTCATTGATGACCATAAATAACTGTTAATTAATTTGAATTTACTTAACAAATTTGAAATTGACATAACAAATGTGAGGAAAATTCTTAGTAAAATTTTCACATCAGGTAACAAACTTATGAGTTCATGATTGTGAAAAATTACAAAGTTTGTCTCTGTGTAATTGTTTTGCTTTTTATTGAAGGCATGTGGTGTTTCAAGCTGGAAATTTCTTTGATAATTTCACATTCATTGACATTATTTTGTTGCATGTTAACAGCATTTTCACACAACATTTTCATTTCATCTTCATTCATATTTTATAAAGCGCAACTTAAAAATTTTTAAATCATTATTAATTTCAAAAATAAAATTTTTGGAGCCCTATGGATAATTACAAAAAAATGACAAAGGGGAAATCTCCTTATCACCATAAAAATTAAAAAAGAAGTACACAAATACACAATGGTTTAGGGAAAATTACTCCACACCAGGGACCGAACACTCACACAATCCCACACATTCCGGGTTTAGGGAAAATACTCCATGCCAGGAACATTTGTTTACATGTGCGCAAGCAAGTAAACCAAATTGTACTTCTTTTTCAAAAGGAATGCCTATATATGTATTTTGGAATCAGATTCCATCCTTAGTAGGCTGATTATGTATTTGTGTACTTCTTTTTTAATTTTTATGGTTATAAGGTTTCTCCTTGTCGTTTTTTATTATCAATTTCATTTAGAGATGTAAATCATCTGGAAAGTTGCATATCAAGAGAACTAATTGCCTGATATACTGTGTCATTGATGGCATTTTTTGTAATTTCCAGTATTGAAGACACTTAAGTTTCCATTTTGTTATGAAATTTTCTTTTTCTTCCTCTTTTTTCAACATTAAATAGAATTAACTCCTTAACCGTAAAATTCAAAATTAGAGAGAAACAATGAAAAAGGGGGAGGAAAGGCAGGAAAAGGCAAAAGACAATAAAAATTATAAACTTACAGAGTAATTTCTCGCAAACCCGGTACCGTTTCCTTTCCACCTTTAGGATTAGTGCTTGTGCGATTGAGTGAGTGAATGTGTGAGTGACATCAGGTCCCTGGCGTGGAGTAACAACCCCTAAACCTGTAAGTTTATAATTTTGATTGTCTTTTGCCTTTTCCTGCCTTTCCTCCCCCTTTTTCATTATGTCTCTAATTTGGAATTTTACGGTTAAGGAGTTAATTCTATTTAACATCAATTTTGCCATAGTCTCCATCTTTACTTATCTTTTTTCAACAGTTCAGCAGGTATTCCTTTAATGTAAAATTTATTTGCTTCTTCCATATATTTGTTTAATTGTGACTCTGTATATTAGGTATCAAATAAGTAGTTTTGTCTTTGAAGAGATTTTCTTACTCAGTTGATCTTCTAGAGGCAGTCATCCCAAAATAACAGAAAACATAAACTGCATGTTGATCTATTTTATTATAGCTTCAGCATCTGAATATTAATGTTACTGCTTCATTTTTGTTACCATATTATAAATGTACTACAATTTCTGCATCTACATGTCACTCTGCAAATCACCAATGTGGTGGATTTTAGGTGGTGCAATGCTTCAGAACCTACAAGGGTGCAAACTCATGGACCAAAAATTAACGTTTCTGTTTATAAACAATAATAATATGTATTATAATATTCACTGAATTAAATTGGTTGTGTAGTATGCTTGGGTTTCCGTCACATTCCCTACATTACATTTGTCAAGAAAATTGTACAGGGAGCAAAGGGAGGGGGTGCATCTCTGTGACTTCCTGGTGAGAACCTAGCTATGCTACTGACAACGATTATAAGTAATTTTAAAACAGTAACAAAAAAAGGCTTTCACACTACATTTCAGCTATGGCGACAGAATTGGCCCATGGTGGTGGAATCTGTGGAATAACTTTTATTAATAAGGATATAACAAAAAGCATTAAATGCTAGCATTCTTAGTGTGGCAATTTTCAATGCCATATGTATAAAATTTCCTGCCCAGCGGATTTCAAGTTCTGACATAGGTTTGGCAACACCCTCCTTCCACCAGTACCTACGAGGTGAAAAGTCACTCATTTGCAATTTATAAACTTCAAAAATATGAAAAAATATATTTTATTAATAAATAAAATGAAATGAATGTATATATAGATGCATTTTCGTGGACAGAATCAGTGTCGGGATGTTCTGTGTGGCGTTTAAAACTTTGTACTCCATTTTAAGACGATCCCTGATATTTTTGCCGAACTTTTTGAAAAAAAATCTTGTTTTCCTTTCAGGTTAATACAGTATATATAAGCCATGTTTGTACCTCATGCTAGACTGTGGCACCACTCTTAAAAAGGCTTTATAAAAGAGGTGGAGAATTGAGAATTATTTATGACTGACTGTAATGCTATTTTAACAAACTTTCCGAGCAGGAAGAAAATTGAAATTTGGTAGGAATTTTCAATTCTTATAGTAATGGCCATTTACGAAAAAAATCCTCATAAAAGTCCCAGGTTCAACTTCAGTAGATAATTTCTGTTGCCCATAAGATAAGACAAAAATTGATTTTTCGACTTACAGGCTTTTATTCTTTTGCAAATCAAAGTTAGAAATAATTGACCTATGATGGTCAGACCTAAACCATTTTAAATAAAAATAAATTACATTTCTTATTCTTATCATCACATTTTTCCTACAATACAAAATCGCACAAGTTCTATGTTTAATACCTATCTATTAGAACAGGGTTTCCCAAACTTTTTCTGCAATGGAACACTTCGCAAACCTGGGAAGTTTAACGGAACACTTAGCTTATTTTTTAGGTTGGGTAATTCTACTTGTAAAAATTAAAAAAAACATTTTATTAAAACAAATTATTTATTTAGTAATTATTTTTAAATATAAAACTATAATAATATAATATAAACATAAAAATATGAATAAATAAAGCATTTAATGACTTTTATGATTTTGAATTCTTGAATTGCATATCTTCTTGATATCAGGCACAATATTGGTAAATTGTATTCTAATATCTGGTGTGGCGTCGAGCCTGTTCCTGCACTTTGACTTCGTTGCAGCATAATAAGAAAATCCCGCTTCGCATGAATAGGTTGTAGAAAATGGAAGTAAAACAATAATAGCTTGTTTTGATAAATTGGGGTACTATTCTGACAAACTCGCCCAGAAATCATTCAAAGGCTGATCTTTGTATTTTTGTTTCAAATCAGAGTCACTAATTAAATCAATTAGATTTTCATAGTCACTTGCGTTTAAGCCTACTGGTTTAGCTGTCACGAAAAATGGATTCCGAACCCAGGAATCATCCTTAGTAGTTTTCGGAAAATATTGCAAAAGAGTTGATTTCAAGTTATGTAGGTGCTCTAAAAATGCCTTGGAAACTTCGTAATCTACTTTAAAATTTAATTCATTCAAACATTCATGTAAGGCAGGAAAACAATCAAAATTATTAGATTCAACCGATGAAATCCAAAATTGTATTTTTTTATCAAAAGATGCAATTTTATCTCTTGTATTAAAAACTGTAATACTTTTTCCTTGTAATGATAAGTTAACTTCATTACACTTGGTAAAAATATCTGCCAGATATGCAAGTTTTATCAACCATGAAGGATTTGTTAAAACTTCAACAAAATTTTGTACTTGTACTGAATTATTTTGTGCCTTCAAGAAGACCAATACCTCACTTCGAAGTTCATAAAGTCTTAATAGTGCCTTCCCTCTGGATAGCCATCTCACTTCAGTATGTAATAAAAGTGCTTTGTGTCCACTACCCATTTCATCGCACAAAATTTTAAATAATCTGGATTGAAGTGGTCTTGATTTTACATAGTTAATCACTTGCACGGCTTCATCCATAACATTTTTTAAATTTGTGGAAATTTTTTTAGTCACCAGTGCTTGCCTATGCAAAATACAATGACTGCTGGTGGCTCTTGTAGCTACTTTCTGGATGCGTGATACAACACCTTTCATCTTTCCTACCATTGCTCGAGCACCATCTGTACAAATATCAATACACTTCTCCCAACCTATCTCTTGATTTGTAATGTAATCATTAATACGGTTAAATATATCTTCTCCTGTAGTTTGTCCATGTAAATATCCACACATGAGTAAATCTTCTTCAAAACTTTTATCATATGGGTAACGAACAAATACTAGTAGTACAGCTAGTCCTGCGACATCTGTAGATTCATCCATTTGCAATGCATATTCACTGCAAAGTCCAAGACGACGAATTAACTCTTTCTCTATGCTAGTAGAAAGATCTTTAATCCGTCGTGAAACAGTATTATTTGATATTTGTATTGCATCTATTTTTTCAGCAGCCTGTTCGTTAAGAACAAGTGACACCATGTCTTTCGCACATGGCTTAATGAGTGTCTCTCCAATCGTATGAGCTTCACCATTAAGTGCAATGCGATAGCTCACGCGATAAGATGCCTCTGTTGCATTTTCAGTTTTAGCCATTGTAATCATTTGAAGTTTGGACTTTTCTAGTGAGTCACGTCGTCTCTTAAAAAATTCCATGTCTTTTCCTTTATAATCACTGTGTATCGTTCCGAAGTGCCTGCGGAGTTTTGCTGGAGCCAAAGAACTGTTTGCGAGTATTTTATGACATAAAACACACATTGCATCAGGAGCATCCGAATTGCCAATACACGTAAATCCCAAGTTTAAATAACTTTCATCGTACTTCCGTTTTGGTCTGTTCATAGATGACACTTGTTCTTTAATATTAGATTTTGAAGAAACCACGGGTTTTCGATCATTTTCTTCTTCAATGATAGACGTATTGGATGTATCATTAGAAGTTCTTGGCCTTCCTTTTGTCGAAGTTCCAGTTTTTAACCAAAAATCCATGGGTAGTTTTTGAATAATATTTAAATACTGTAATAAGGACAAATTTATCAACAAAAAATTTCAGTTCAAAGTCGATCAAATTTTAAGGTTAAAAAACAACACGGACCTACTTATGAAATTTCCCGCAGACCTTTCCCTCCCGAATTTATACACTGATGCCGAAGACTGTCTTTTGATGAAGAGTGGAGGAGAGCTGTGATTTCATTTTTAAGACATTTCCAAATATACAAAGATGGAAAGTGCTCTTCATTTCTACTAAAATGTCCAAGATTAGATGTGTGTTTGTTAGTAGTTCAACCGGCAGCCTAGGGAGAGCAGCACTGAGTTACGATGGTAACTTATAACTCGTGGAAACGCGCGAGTGGTTGGTTCGAAGGTCCGTACATTGGTAGTGGGAACGGGGCATTATTTACACAGCGCCACTTTCGCTTAAAACACCCACACACGCGCACACATACATAAAGGCAGGAAATTTAAAATTACTTTTCATTTATTACTTGAAGTAGATAGTAGAAGATATTTAAATATATTGCAGTGTATAAAACCTTTCCAAATTGTCGCGGAACACCTATTCAGGTTCAGCGGAACACCGGTGTTCCGCGGAACATAGTTTGGGAACCCCGGTATTAGAAAAATTTAAGCTTTTTAACGATATGTTGCCTTGCCAACCTTGTCATTTTTAAACCTCTAGATTGTATCGTAGTCTCATCCCTTATACGATATATGTAAAAAAAGCGTGCTTTGAATGATTTTATATGTGAGAGAGGAAGAAAGAAAGGAGAGGGACAGGGAGAGAGAGGGGGTGAGAGAGGAAAGAGAGGGAGTGAGAGAGATGAGAGAGGGAGGGAGTCAGAAAAAGGGAGAGGGAGAGATAGATAGATAATGTTCTTTATTAGGGTGAGATTGAGACTAGAAAGTCTATTTCCTCAGAGAAGGAAAGAGGAGGAGAGGGAGGAAGAGAGATAAAGGGGAGAGAGGGAGGGAGAGATATATAATGGTTTTTATTAGGGCGAGATTGAGACTAGAAAGTCTATTTCTCCAGAGAATGAGAGAGGGGGAGATGGAGGCTGAATAGGAAGGAGGATTGGAGAGAGGAGAGAAAAGGAGGAAGAATGGGATGTGCCTTAAATTTAATACTTAATCCATGCATACCCATCATATTTGATAGGCAATTACCCTAGTATATATATCATTACATATTGCATACACCCAGTTCTCGTTTTATGCACTCTCCATTTACGCATTCTCAGAAATACGCGATTGAAGAAAATATCCCGTCTCTCAAAGATGCACGAGAATGTTCATAGATATGAGATTTGGGAAAAAAATTTCTAAATTATTCATCTGCCAGGCAAATAGCAAAATCTACCCAACATGCCGGGAAAGAGGCCGTTTTCTCTAACTCAGCTGGTATAGTAGTCTATACTAGAGTCCTGCACAGGCCGGGTCTAGCCAGCGGGCAGAGTATGGGCCAATCCTATGGATTTCATTATGGGCTCAGGCCAGGCTTTAGAAATTACTGGATGTATCAGGAATGTTTTAAAAAATTTTGGGCTTTGATGGGCCAAAAATATTTAATGTGTCAGAATTATTCATGATAAAACAAAATTTGCCTCCATATTTGCCTCAAAATTATTGCCGGAAGAATGTGATGATATTCTGTCCTCTGATGACAAGAATGAGCTGTGCCATTAAATGGCCCACGATTGTTGTTATTGTAATACTCTAATCTTTTACTTTATTGTACTGTACATATTTGCTTTTCTTTTTACTGCAGAAAAAATGTTCTTTCCAGTCAAGATATCCTTAATTTATAATATTATTTGAGTCTACAATGAAAACTAAGAAACTATTTGAAAATCGGTTACTTAATTTCTTGTACGTTACCTATTATTCAATATGTAAATGATTTAACTGAAATAGATTTATTGTACTCTAAAAACTAAAATAATAATAATAATAAGTTCTATTTTTCATAGAGAATTTTATAAGTTATCTAAAATAAGTACACTTTGACTGAAATATTTTTTATTTTTATTTTTTCTTTAGTTGAAAGTTTTTTGTTAAATTTTTGGCAGCTCAGCATCATTTTTGATGGGCAGTTACTACAGTTTTTATTTATTTCTGTGAGCAAGGCCAGATGTATGAAGATGTAATAAAGTTGTGGATTTATTGTCTAGAATAGGTATCCTGTGGTCTATGCAATGAACATAGCTTGTTAGTTCAGGGCATTTTCAGATCCAACATAGCATATGACAATAGGAAAGACTTCAAGAAATAAAATGGACATTGCAATTATTCCTGGGTTTTTACATCTTTAATTAAATCTTGAATGTTTATATCAATGAGCCATTCAAGGACTAAGTTCGAACCAAATGGAATTAGTGAATTATTGACTGAAGAAAATATCTTGATTTTTCATGTCATATTTTGGAAAAAAAGATCGACTTATATTCGGACCAATATGGTAATTAAACGCTGTCAAAAGGTAAACCGATAATATTTGTTAGTCGAAGTCATTATAACAATACATTCATATACAGTGGAACTTCCATAACTTGAATTTTCCATAACTCGAAGTGTATTAATTTTACCGGGCAAAATCTCTATGGGTAAAACGTATTTCCATAAGTCGAATTTTCTACAACTTGAATATTTTCTTGTTTCCCTTGAAGTTCCACGTATGGAAGTTCCACTGTAGTTGTTGGAGGCCTCAGGTAAAAAGATAGCAACTTATAGCAAAAATGAATATGGTATCCATTGATAAGCATTTGGAACTTTTGGTTAAAGAACTAGGTGATAATGAATCAGCTCTTTGAAGCACTAATGGTCTAGCACAGGAGTCTACAAACTTTTTCTTTGGTGGGCCACTTGGCCAATAAATTTTATGCTCATGGGCTGGACTATCAAGTTGGAATATATTTTTTTAATACAGGTGCCAATATAAAAATCTAGGCTATTTTCATATTAAGAATTGGCATAGTGAATTGGATAAATTTTAATTTTTCTGGGAAATTGTCCAATATGTCCAGTCTAACTGTTATTGTTTTACTTACATGAATCCGAATCAGATAAATGGAGAACAACTATTTTATGAGGTAAAAAATGTTCAAAATCTTATTCCTGTAATGGAAGTTACCTATAAGTAAAAATGCATAATAAAGCACACAACTGCTTGAGGCATAGTGAAAGAAACCAAGTGTGCTCTTTGTGATGAGATTAGAAATCTTTTGAAGTTAAGAACAAAATTGTGGTAAAAGAAAATATGATTACATACTGTAATTCATATCAGGTACATTTGTAGGTACTTCCTTTGTCACTGTTTTAATTCCTGAATGCCTTAATTGTTATGTTTTGCAAAAAAATTGAATAAAATTGTTAAGATACTGCGGGCTTGTGAGCCAGATTAAATAAAAGTCATGGGTCACATCTGTCCTGCTGTTCATACTTTGGAGAGTCATGGTTTAGGAAATGGTGGTAAAAAGTAACATGATTAATTCGTGGTAGTTTTGTTTGCAGGTTTTATGACAAAAATTGCAGAAAATTTCCAGTTGTTGAATATTTAACTACAATTGAAAGTTGAACTTTGAAATATTTTGGTTACATCCCAACTCACCTTAAAGAAAAGGTTTTTTTCAAAATAATTGTGGGAAAATTTGAATTACTATTTGTGACCCAAGTTTGAAATCACTTTTTTTATATTCTAGATGCAGTGCACCATAGAATTTATTCTAAATTTCTTATAAGTTTATTTTATTTGCTCTTCCTAAACTCTAACATTAAAAGGATTTATGAGTGAGGATTTCTGTGTATTTTACAGCATTAAAGAAATGGGAATCTCAGCTGAAGCAATTTCTAAATTCTTGACATCTTGTGAGAATCACATTGTCCTTGCATGTCTCTCTTGTCTGGAATGTGTGTTCCCTTTTATATTGAGAAGCTGAGTATGTTTTTGTCCAATTCTTTTAAATTTTTGAAAATTGCTATTTGACAAATTATCTTATTGATGAATTGCCTGTTTAGTATATATCATTCAATACTTGATCCATTTATTGTGAAGAATGCAGCAAATTACATTAAATGACTGATGCTAATTAGTATACATTTACATTTGTATTAAAAATTTGTTATGAGGAGTAATTAAAATTTCTGCATGCTCTTTTAAGTTTTTAACTGAGATTCTTATTAAATTTTCGGCTTGTCATCTTTACTTTACAAAGGAGCTTCTTATATTTTTGGTATCTTAATTTAAAACGTGGCTGATCATAGATATGTTATGCCAACTTTAGCCACCTTTGATTATGGCTCAACTATATGGTTCTAATTAAAAATGGTAATTTAACAGGTTTACTGGTAAGACAATCTCATATTGCTTGAGGGCGGAGGTGCCTAGCAGTGGAAGGGAAAGCATAGCCAGTAGCAGCCGTTCCTCTGTTGAGCCAATCCCTGATTTGCCTGTCCACCAGGAAGGGTTAGAGGAGGGCACAGAAGTAGAAGATGCCAACAACAGGATTGACACAGAGTTGGTGGGCATTGTAGAGGATGGGGGCCAATGAGTGTATGGGAACGGAATGGAAAATCCTAGTTGACTAAAAGAGCAGATAATGAATAACAGACTTTATGTGTGTGCATTTATTGTCACGTGGGCTTAGCTGATTCCTCACAAATGCAAGGCATTTTACTGCGTAAAGGAAGATTTTCCAAGTAGCTGTATTTTATTATCTTGACCTAATGAAGAATTGTTTCACAGAGACTTTGATTCAGTGAGTCATCTTTTATGCATGACATTCTTTGAAAATGCGTGCCTTGCTGGGAGGAAATGTTTTGATCAATGGTTACCTGATTTTTTTTAGATCTTTCATTTTGTATCAAGTTATTAAAACATTTTTACTGTACATTTTATGAGATGTTCAGTGCTACATTATTTCATTGTGTAAATTGATGATTGTTAAACTTTTTAGATTAAAAAATTTTAATCTATAAAAGTGAAAGTTGCAAATAGATTTTTGTATTTTTACTGGAAATGGAATTTATTATTAATCATATTTGATTGTTGTAGTTTTTATAGTTAATTTCCATCGCTGGCCCTTATTAAAAAAACTGAATGATATTGCCATTGTATGACTAGTGATATTTTAATCAAACATTTTATAGGGAATTTGATTGTGCTCATAATTGGAGGAATCCAATATTATGTTGACAATTTTCCATTGTATCATAAGTTTATCTTTAATTGTTAGAAAAACAATTTCAAAAAAGACTTCCTAAAGACTGACTATATTCTCATATTTTATCATTTATTGTCTATGTTAAAATATGGTGTTATAAACTTTCTCTGGTTTAGCTATGTGGTAAGAAGTGATTTCTTTTCAGAAAAGTCTGAATAAATTATTGCAAAAATATTTTTATGAGATATAATTTTTCTGTTATTATTCAGAACAGAAGTTTTAAAAGGATAAAAATGACATTTATTGGCTTGATATAAGATGTTTAAAAAAAAACTTTCCAAACTGCATCTTCCTTTATATCTAATTGGTAAATGCTGTTTTGCACTATTACACAGCTAATAATTTGTCTTGACTGAACCATGTAACTGATTTTTATCCTTAGATTGCTATAAGACTCTGCAATCTCAATCTTAAAGATTCTCAGAAGCTTGCCTCTTAAGTATGATATTTTATAGTCTTTTTATAACTGCTATTTAGCACTGACTCTTAATGGTGAGTAATTCATCCTGAGAATCTGGAACTGTGAAAACTCTTCATCAGAAAATTATTCACTGGATATAATTGTGTTAGATCCTAGAGTTGAAGGGCTCAAGAAGTAATATGCAACCACAAATTATATTCACACTAAGTGTATGTAAACCGTTAACAGATGCAAGACAATATTTTAATTGCTGAATATATTTTTAATTCAAAGTAGATCGTATTTTTAGAATAAATCGACATGTTGCAGCATAGATAATAATGTTGTCTTTGGAGTCTTTATCCTTTTTAATGCCGAAAATGTTCTTTCCACAGACGCAGTAGTAGACCGAAGAGTAAGGTTTAATTTACACAGCTTGTGCACTAAAATTATGTCATCAGTTAAGTAATTTGAATGCATGTAAATAAGTGGCTCTGCGCCTGTTTTCTTTACAAAATCTTATGATGAATACATTACAGTAAGTTCAATCAGGAGACATATTGTATCAAAAGAATGTCCATATACATATTTCATTTAGAGAAGATTATATTTCTTCTGGAAAGGTATTTCTGTACTAACTGAATTTACTGAAGTTTAATAGCTCCAGAAATTTTAATTTTTCCAATGATGAAAATCTATGTTGCATTTTAAGAACTATTATATCCAGCATCTTAAAATATAATATTTTAAACTCTTCTTTTGGATTGTGGCTGCTGGCCTGTCAGCCTGTCTTACCAAAAATTTCAACAGATTCCTCAAGTTCAGTGCCAGATTTAAGGGGATGCAAGCCAAGGACCCTTTAATGTAATAAATCTAATAAAATATTTTTATTTTACATATGCTCTCAGAAATACTAAATAAGGTAAGTGCGCTGAATATGAGACCCCACTTTTTTAAAGCTATATAACTTGGGATAGAAGAATGAAAAAATAAATTACCAAAAACTAAAAAAAGTGAAAATCGGGGTTTGAAAAAAAGTGATCCTAATATGAGACCCCTTAATTGTTTTGGTTTTTAATACGTTTTTTGTTTTTTTCTAAGGCAAGGAGGGCACACAAAGTTAATATCAGTCGCCCCACAGTACTCATGAGCCCACCGGTAACATTTGGTGCACTGCACCCTCTCTTCTCCCCCCTTATCTTCAGAATAGAGGCAGGAGCAGAATAAACAATCTGCATCATTGTCATTAAACTCCATGTCTGAGCTGTCGCAAGTTATTGGTTCTGCCTTTTCTTCATCATTGTCAACACTTTCTTCCTCTTCCAATTCTTCGTCTAATTTCTTCGATGTACCCGCTTTCTCCTTTTTCCAAACAACTTTTTAGCAACATTTCCTTTCTTCTTTCCGGTTGTCTTTTTTTCTTTTTGTCTTCAATTCTCTTCAAACTCTTCTCAAGTTCTGCTTTATAAGGCGATTCTGTTATGATGCAAGCCTTGCCTCCCTTTCCTTTACTTGTTTCATCTGTTTTCTTATGAAACTGAGGGAGAGGTCTGATGTCAACTGGAGAAACTGCATTATCATTTGGAGCGCCTTCGTCAGCAGGCTGATCTTGTTTTTGATCGTGAATTGCAAATTCATAATCTTCAAAAATGTTATTATTAAATGGAACAAGCCCAGTTTTTCTAAAGCCGTTAATTGAGATCTGCATTGTAGCAGCTTTGTTGTAGGCATTGCCAAACAGTTTACCAACAACATAAGGTGTTACGGTTCGTAAGGGATTGTTGTGCAACCATGTCTCTATTTCAGTAGCATAGTATCTCTTTAATGGTTCCATGGTTAATGGTTCCCTATGCCTATTAAATTTTCGAAGCGTATCTTCCCTCATTTATCGAACTGCTTTGAAATTTCGGCCTGGGTAAATTACTCTATTGTTTTGGAAAACTCCCCTTATTAAATTTCGCTTTCATCTTGATATAAATGTGCAGTTTAAATCAGTTATTAAGTGTCTTTTTTGTTTTTTTTTCATAGTTTCATACGTTTCAAATAATTTGGAAACCTCGATTATTATTCATGCTAAGACCTTGGCGGCGAGCCCGTTTCAACTGCAATAAGAAAATTACTCCCTCAAAATTTTGTTTTATTTATTCTGTATCCATAGGTTGCTCAAGCTTCTTATATTTTAATATCAGGAAAGACAAAGATCAAGTAATTACACATGGAGTAAAAGTCCATTAGGTCTGAAATAAATTATGTGTACTTACCTACAATACGTATGTCAAACAATATTCAGCTTTTTTCTTTAAAAATAACGTAGTTTATGAATTCCATGAAGTGTTCCTAATATGAGACTTTTATTCACCGTATCTCATATTAGGAACATAGACACACGTCACGAAAATTTCAGGTTAGGCCGGGAACAATGACTTGAAATATTTAACTCTATAACGAATAATATAGGAAATTTTATGCTGAATCCATGTGTAGTAATGAAATTTAGGAATAACTTACCTTGAATATCGAAATAAGAAGTTGAAACAACCACTAGAAAAATTTTTAATTTAAAGAAAATGAATGAGCTTGCATGGAACAACACACGTGCTTCGCAGAGTCCTAAAAGCTTCTCCGGTATATTTTTGCAGCGCGCTCTATTAGTTCCGTGCAGTTTTGAGAGGTTTCAGCTCTTACCAATAGAGAAACCCAAGGGTCTCATATTAGGCGCGGGTCTCATATTCGACGCACTTACCCTACAGGTATCCCTCACTATAGCGCACTTCACTTAGTGATATTTTGTTATAGTGCTGTCGCTAACTCCCATATCATTGACTTATTATTGGTCATATATATCCCTTATACTATTATTGCAAGCAGATTAAGATACTTTCAATTGAAACCGAATGTTTTCAAAAAATCTTATGTGGCAACCGCATAACTTTATATGTAGTAAGCCTAATTAGTATTTGTAGGTAAATTATGAGTTAATTAAATATCTCTAAACAATCCTTGTATGAAAAATGCTGTCTCTTAGATGTAATTTTGATTGCAGCTGATTCGAAAACATAGGATTTTCTTGGTATCAAGATATTAGGCCTTAATTATCTGAAGTTGCTGAAACGTCACCTTAGTTTGTTTTTCTTCCCATTTATGGTACTCATACACATAAGCTTCTCCAATAACTTTCATTTGCCTATTTTGCCTTGTTATAACTTGTCTGAAAAGAATGTTCTTGTACACTTAGCTTGCAAACCAGCATGAAGGGGATATTCAGCATTAGAGTCATACTAAAGAGTGTTAAGCAGTGGCATAACTAAAAATTCTTGGCTCCCATGTGAAATTTTCGAATGGACCCCCTTCAAAACAGCTATACTAAAATCATTGTATACTCACTTCGAAAATGTTGATATAAATAATATAATGTACTTTTTAATATATAATTTTATTTACAATATACAGAGGGATAGCATATTTGACGAATAGAACATTCTTTTGGTACATTTCTTTGGTAAGACAAAATAAGTTAATATTAAGGAAGATTTTAATCATAACAAGTGTTTCAAAGCGGTATGGGGATGTTACCCTTTGATCTGCTAATTTATCAGCTTCTGAATTCGGTCTTGTTATAATGATTTGTCCATATACTTTGAGAAATGATTTTAATTTTCCGACAGATTATAGTAATCGCAGTTTTTTATTTAGATGTGTTATAGGAAAATAATCAATGGCAAAATGTTTTTAAAAAGATGATTAATGTATTCAGAGAGCAAATATGCAGTTTTTTTACTTCTGCTGTAAGCACCTCGATCTATTAAGTAGAAGTAGTTGAGCAAAGAAGGGAGTAAGCGATTGGAAGCATCTTAGTGAATGCTTAAAATCACATGAAAACTCGCCTCAACATTTGAAATGTCATAAAATGTGGCTTGAAATGGATTTGCTGCTTCCATAATAACGTATAATGATTAATATGGTTGCAGGGTGTCCTATTATTTAATAAACTAATTTTACTATTATGAATTTTTCGATTTCCCAGTTTTTAGGCTGGTTTCCAAAGGAAACAACCTTATGAAATGGTCCTGTATTTGTGTATGTATGTGTGTGTGTGTCCCCTACTAACAACTTTTGCATCAATGGACAGGGCCGGCAGAACGGGGTGGCAAAACAGGCAACTGACTAGGGCACCAGATATTAAGGGGCGCTATGAAGAGCCAATGTTTTCATTTCACGGCACTGTATATGTGTGTCTGTATTCTTTTTTCAAGTTATATATACTTATCTTACATCTTTTATTGATTCATGTTGTTATATTTTCATATGCATTTGTGTTGTATAGACCTTTATATTCAAAATGATTTCAATTTCTCTTCAATGCTGTGCACTACCCCAATCCTAAAAGCATAAGAAGTTTAAACTAGCGGTCTGAGGAAGATTTGGAGAATGTGTAGTTCTTGAAGATGTTGTCGTGTCCATTTTTACAACTATTACTAACAAGAAGCTTTTTTAATGTGGAAAAACATTGTTTTTAGTAATTATGAAAAAAATAATTTAATAATAAAAAACGAATATTCATTAACATTATATTTAAGTAATACTGGTGCTTATAGACGTTATTGTGTAATTACTATTAAAAATAATTTTAATCTATTAGATTTTTAGTATCATTTAGATTGGAGTATGGCACCAAAAAAAAGTTTGCCTAGGGTGCCAAACTGCCTTGCGCCAGCCCTGACTGCACCCCCTCAAAATCCTATGGTGTTACTTTTGATATGGGCTGAAATGCAACATCAAAACTTGTCTTGTTCGACGAAATGCGTGTCTACAATTTGTACTACTGACAGAAGTATCACAAATACTTTATTATTCTTGTCATTAACAATAAGACGAAGAAAATATCTTGTTTATAATCACTAAAGTGTATCATTATTTAAATAATCCAGACATATATTACTTCTAGGATCACATTTAACCAAACTTTTAAGAATAAAATCGATGGATGCAGCCTTGATGTGGTGGAACTCCATATTCAGGAAAATGAATTAAATGTTTAGTAAAGAATCCACTTTAATAACTCTCACAGAACAGACGACCGGTTTCGACTAACACTTAGTCATCATCAGGTCAAGAATAAGGACACTACAATGTATATATAGGGAATGGGCGAAGGTCAGGGAGGGAGGGGGAGGTGTGGAGAAAACAGGGGAAGGAAGGGGGGCTCTTAAACGGTACTTTTTAGGGTGTGGGCGGAGGGGGAAGAAGATGGTTGGGGTAATTGTTTAGCAAGGAAAAAAACCGAGGGAAGGAGCGGAGAATGGGTTGGGAATAGATGTTCGTTAATGATGTCGTTGGCATGGGTCTTCATGTGGTGGAGGATTTCTAATTGTTCGAGAAGGTTGAGTCTCCAGATTTTGTTTTCGAGATGCAATATGGTTTGACAAAAATTGGCAGAATGTTTTTGATCAATGAGGTATTTCGCAAAATGGGATTTTTGGGAGTTGGAAGTAAAGCAATGTAAGTTTCTTCTCTAAAGCGTCCATAAAAATATCGGCGAGGAGAGGTGACAACGGAGAGCACATTACCAATCCTTCGGATTGTTCATAAAACACATTTTGAAACCGAAAATAATTTTGGGAAAGGCACACTCTTAACAAAGTACAAAGTTCTGTCACTAGGTTCGTGGGGGCATCTGACATCGCAGGAGTATGTTGGAATCAATGATGTCCTCCGTTACAACTGAAGACGGCTACTTTGTAGCCGAGCTGTGCATCTGGGTTTTTATGACCTTGTTGTGAATGCTGGACATACCCAAGACAAATATTTTTTAAGTGCTTGTACTTGAACTTCTTAAATTGATTTTTAAGAATATAAAAGGTAAGGTGTTATTCATCAACAAGGATAAAATTATCTCGTTTTCTGTTATATTATTAAATTCGGTAATATTTGTTTCGCTATGATGATTTTTCTCACAGTCAGTACTCATTGACGAACTTAGGAGAATTTGGAATTTGATCGCGCTATAGCCGTAAACTTAGCGTATTAATTAATTTATTTTTATACTGTCACATATTGGTCACTAGAGCCTGGTTTGTAATGGAATTAATGTGAAAAAATACTCTCAAAATGTCAGCTTTCCATTTTTTATACAGACGCCAAAGTAAAACTATAAGAGTTTTTAAAAAAGGCGCTAAAGAGGAAACAGAAGAAATCAGAATGTGCGCATCGTTAAAGTGCGAGATAACAAAACCTTCGTGAATTCGCTGGGTGTGCATGAGTTTGGCGTGAGATAACAGCAGGAATTAGATGGCATCAATAACAGGTAATGAAATTTTTTGAAATTCCAGTTGGAATTAATGTCGAATTCATTTAACCGCTTTGTTTAGAGTTATTGATTTTACATTTTGTAGCGTGCGCATTTAGCCACACTAGTTAGTTTGATTTTGTTAGTTGACGGTATGCAGCTTCGGATGTGTATTATTGCATAAATGTTTCGTAAGAACATCTTTTACTCGCGTACAATTTTTATCCTCAAGCTCGTATTATTTTTCGATGCAGAGCTGTTAACTTTATGGATATCTGAGGACTTAATTGCATAAATATTTTGAACTCGACTTATGTAATTGTGTCATAACCTTAGATTAGCATTATTAAGGTGCGGCTTTTATTTGTGATCGATGCAGTTATGTTATCGTGTTGATGCTTGTGTCGATATATCACGTGTAGTTTTGGTCAACTTCAGAAAGTTGAGAGTGGAATTTTGTTAATGAATAGTCGAATGGATCTAGAAGCATGAAGTAGATATTAATATTAGATCGGACTTATCAAGTATGGACAAATTTCGATCACCGTTTTCTACAGTTTAAAACTGTAAAATTCCAATGAAATTTTTATTGGAAATCGTTCGAAGGCGTCACAGTTTTTTTTTTATAGAGATTATTAAGCGTAAGAATGTTTCGCCTATTTTATTAATGTTTATTTATAACTCATATCGTTGTTGTTACTTTCCAATCATAAGGTTCGAGTCACTAAATTAAATCAAAATTTAACAACCATTTCAGTATCTCTCATCATATTTGGAGCATTTTTACTTAGCAATAATAGTGGGGGGTTCAATATTTTACGTGTGGGCCACCAAAAATATGCTGGATGCAACTTAAAATTGGCATGTTCGTGCTGAATCAATTTTATCTTATTTCTAAAGCGTGCAAATTTTTTCCCCTGATCAAGAGATATGTTAAACGTAGAGCATCTCGTAGATTATAGCATTAATTTTGAAGAAATTTAGGAAGATATCCAGTTGCTTCGATGACCCAGGCCACACAATAAATATCATCGACATTACGAAACCAACAGAAAACGTTTTTGACAATAGGATTCTCTGAAGATAATAAATTTCTTTCAAAATTGTCCATGTAAATTTCTGCAAGTAGTGGCAACAAAGGAGATCCCATGGCTAGGCCATCTAACTGTTTATAAAAACTTCTATTAAACTTGAAATAGTTTTGAAAAACGTGTGTGTGGTCTGGGTCATCGAGGCAACTGGATATCTTCCTAAATTTCTTTAATTCTTTTAATAAAGCAATAAAATTCACGTGTAAAACAGAAATCAACGGGTCCCTAAACTTTCTAGACATCACCATATCAAAGGTAAATAGAAATTTAGATTTTTGCCTTTTTCAGGAAAGACATGTACACCGACCAAATCATTCACTTCAATTCAAGACACCATTTCTCACAAAAAATTGCCGTATTTCATTCCATGCTTCATAGGCTATTGAACATTCCTTAGTCCGATTTCAATGTCAGGGAAGAACTTCAAATTATTAAACAAATAGTCAACAAAGGCTACCGTAAAAAATTAATTGACATTATACGAGAGGAAATGATCACAACTAGCCATGAAACTAATATACGGTACCATCCCTGTTGACGATTTGAAACCACAATGGCGAAGACTATCATTTCTTGGTAATATATCCCTTAAAATTAACAGATTAATTCCCAAAAATAAAATTACAATAGATCGAACTTAAAAAACCTTTTATGCCATACTAAAGACAATTAAAAATTTGGAAAAAAGTGGAATTTACAAATTACGTTGTGGAGATTGTACTGCCATTTATATAGGACAAACGGGATGAAAATTCAAAGAAAGAATCAAAGAACATCATTCCTGCTTCATAAACAGTAAAACAACCTCTCTCTTCGCCAAACATCTATTAGAACATGAACACAAGAGCGACTTTATTCCCAAAATCCTGCATTATGAAAGAAAGTGACCCAGGCTTGTTATTCTGGAACAATTTGAAATTATATAGTGTGTGGCTTCAAAAAACTGTGAAGTTATAATGATATTTTATATCCCTTTCATTCTCCACTTCTCGACCTCCCACTAATCTATTCCTACCAATTATCCCCTTGTCTTCTCATTATCCAACTTACTGGACATCACTAAGCTCAACCGTTTTCTCCCCTTCCCACGAACATACGTTCACTCCTTCCCTACAATGATGTTCGCTCCACAATTCCTTTCTTTATTCCCCCAACTCACCCTCCCCCACCCACCCATTCTACCTATTACTATAAATTGCTGCCAGCTTTGAATTTATTCACCTGATGGTGTTGCATTGCAACGAAACCTAGGTCATTTTAAATAAATTTATGTGGAATTTCAACAAATCTCTTTATTTTACATTATGAAGAAATTCCACCAAGTGACGCCTGAAACCATTAACTATATTCAATGGACAAATTTATTTAAAGCAATGATGAATTATGTTGATACGTATCGAGTTTTGTAGCCAACAATTATTAGCATTTTTACAAGGTGGCCAGATTTTCAAAATCCCAAAAGAGAACTTTTATTTAGAAAAAGAAATTTATCATGAAATTTTTTATTACTATTTTATATTTATAACTGGATTTTTTGACAAATCAATGTTTGTTTCTATTGACTTATGAGAATTGCAGCATTTGTATCTAAATTTACTTGAATCAGTCTGTGCAGTGAAAGTTTTTTTGCTGATGCAAATATTATTGATGATCGAATCGACTCTTTCCACTGCTACATTTGTTCCTGGTGGTACAAAAGAAAATTACGTCATCAACAATAGATTTGGATATGGTGTGAGCTCCAAGTCAAAATGAGGAATGATTTGATTAATTAATATTTGAATGATGTATTCTAATGTTCTTGATAACCACTTCACAGTTTACTTATTTTTTAAACATTGTCTGTACAAAATATTTAAATTCTTCATATTCCGACCGCGTTTTCATTTTATTTGTCAAATATGTAATTACTTAATCGTCAAAATTGTAAAAATGTGTGAGGGCATTTGTTCACCTTAATTATTATTATTAACTAGTAGTGTGATAGATAGGCAAGTGGCAACAGCCAACATAGCAAAAACATATAACAGTTACAACAATAACGGGAGTCAGTGGTGTCGAGAGCTAACGCGGGCTCCAGTGCAAAGTGTATGACGGGCCCCCCTTGTGTGTGTATATGTGTTTGTTTTTGTGCGTGTGTATGAGAGTTAAAAAGCAACAAGTCATTTCTGAAAAAACTTTACTATATTCATTGAAAATATAATGTTAATCTTAAATAGCTATAACAATTTAATGTATATAACATAAAAATGAAACAAATATTAATGAGTACACGAGTAAATACGGTATTTAACTTATGAGTAATCATCAATAAAAATATTGCTGCTTAAGTTAATATAACTATGGATATAAATAAATAGCTAGCGACTACTTACCTTTAACGTTAATCCAAATTAAACGTCTTGAATATGTAAGTTCATATAATTGATGCTGATTGCAATAAAATATTGAATACATACGTAGTACATATTTATGCCGTATAAATGGCAGTGATAAATGAATGTTAACACCAGGAATACTAGGAAACCACTAAGATATCTGTTTCCGGCCACTCTATATTTTACTTTCTCCTATATGTAGTATATTGAGAAAGTATTGTTATCGTGAAAAAATTTGACTCGGAGATTTTGATGGAAATATACTTTTTAGATGTTCCTGAACTCATAAAAGTGGTTTTTGCCATGCCATCTGTCTGTCTGTTGGTCTGTTTGCTGTTATAGGGCCGAAACGCATACTTGAAATCGAATTATATTTCATATTTGTGCAATATATCATCTTTTGCAAACCCTTTTTCATAAAAATGATATTACACAAAAATTAAGAGTAGTTTATTCTTGGATATTTTGAATCAAAATTCAATTTACTCAGAAATGGCTTCAAGGATTTTCATTAAAATCCATCCAATCATACAGCTTGATGTCACAAATAATACTTAATAAGCCATATGTCCCAAAAAATTACTAAATATTGGCATTAAAATATACACTAAACTACGGTTAACTTTAATTTATGAGCGTTTTTCTTTTATAAACGTACACAGTCGACCAAACGTATATACGTATATGAGAAAGTTTGTGAAATGTATATTGCACCATTTATTGTTAACGTCTTTCCCCGCACATCCACTTCGTTATTAATACAAATATACAACATACCGGTATACTCGGCCAGGACCCTTGAAGAATTGTGGGCCCGGGTACTGTAGAACCCCTACACCTCCCCTCTTGTCAGGCCTGACGGGAGTTACAATATTTAATAAAAATTTCAAGGACTATTCACTGCTTTTGGAAAAAACTATAGTTCACCTTAGCAACTTGAAAACGAGGTTTATTTAAATGTATAATGAAATAATTTAGTCAGTTTTTCAAATTAAAAGGTCTTATAGAAATTGAATTCAGAAAAATGATAGAATTATTTAGCATGAGGAAAGTAAGAATATCGTAAAGTGCCCTAATGATGTCCTGTGATTCAAGTTCTTTTATTTGATTCTCTTGTTTCAGAAGTGTTGCTCCAAGAGATTCTTATGACGACATTTCAAACATCTAGTCTACCACACAGCTGACATCATGGACCTGCCTAGACCTTTTCTGTTTTGTGATACCAAGGAAGAATGTTGGTGAGAGTAATTGATTTTTGTTACAAAATAGAACAGATGTGCTTTCCACTTTGTGTTGCATTTATCAGATTGATTGTTGTATGTGATATTCTCATTTAAAACTTGCAACGTGTCGAGGGGCATTCCGATGTCTCCAATCAATGTATTTATTCATGCAAAAGTATTTTTTTTAGAAATTTAAAGCATTAGAGAACATTTTCCTAAGACAGATTTTTACATGTACAGGCAAGATGTTTTGGAGTAAGATTTCTAACTAATGAAAATAACAAAATGTTATTATTTTAATCATGCAATACAATAAATAGCATATAAATTGCTGCCATGTAATTGGAAATTAGCCAAAGTATTTATGTATTTAGCCAGTTATATTTCCAATATAAAAATGCAATATATTACTTATTTATGGCCAAAGATTTGTTTGCCGGCAATCAGTTGCAGTATAATTTTTTGATGTGCAGTATAAAGTTCGATATTAGTTTTGTATGATATTAGTTGATATTATCAGAACAAAATTAGTGTTTTTTGGGACAGTGTCCTTTATAACATTTATACTTTTCATTATACAAATATAAAGCTTAATTATAAACAAATGATAGAAGCTCATATTTATCACTCTAACTCAAAATCATCATTTTCCTAACATCGTATTCTTCAAATTTTGTCATTTCTGTATTCAATGAATCAAATTCAGATAAATGGGTTATTTATGCAGATAACTGAAATTACAATAGTAAGAATAGTATAAGACGGCTTTTTCAATTTTCCAGAGTTGGTGTAATTATGGATACCAGATATCATCCATTCCTCTCATTTACTTTGCAGTTTTGATTTGAATGATTTATTCACAGTTAAATCAAGTGGTTGAAGTATCTTTGTCAACCCCGCTGGGATAATGGCTAACTTTGAATATTTGCTGATCATATTTTTACTTCGGGCGTTGTATGGGCTGGAAATGCATCCATAACTAAAACTGATTTTGGATTAATAAAACATACATTTTTGTTTCCACCAAATGTTATCTAGCCAGATCTTCTTCATTTCTCTGTTTATCCAACCTTTTTCATTTGCGGTAACAATGATATCCTTGGGAAAACATCCTTTTGGAAGTCTTCCTCTTGAATATTACCATTGGAGGAAGCTTGGCACCATCAGAAGTTACGCAAAATACAATAGTAAAATTTGATTTTTCGTATCCTGTAGTACTTATATATACTTCCTTTGCACCTTAAAGATTCACAGTTCTCGTAGTTGGAAGATCAAAGCTTACTGAGACTTCGTCCATATTGCCCACATGTAAGTTTTCAACTCTGGAAATTCTCTTTTATAAATTGTCTGAATTTGATTACATTTGCTTCCCTATCTATGGGTAATTTTTGGCCAATGCTTTTCACATAATGAACACACAAATTATTCCTCCTCATAAATCAGAAACCCCAAGAAGGATACGCTTTAAAGTCGACAATATTTTTCTCTAGTGCAATAAGCTTTGCTTGAAGTAAAACTCGAGTTGTTGACAGTCTCATTCCTTTTGATATTTCATGAATAATCCAATCTTAAAGTTCTTTTTCAAGCTGTAGCCAAAAACATTTTCTATAACACATAGCACGTTTTCCGCAATGTAGTTTAGTTTTTTAATAACAAATTCATTCTTCCGCCATTCTCTCACACTAGCTTCACTTACATTGAATTTTCTTCCAGCTGCACAATTGCCATTTTCTTTTGCGAACTGAACAACTTCTAACTTATAATGAGCTGTGTATGATTCGCACGACTTTGTTTTTCCATGGGCTTTTAATTATACAAAATAATTAAAATTTTTATAACAATAATATCTGTTACAGATGTAAGTTAGGATTCTTTTTCATCATTCATTTGTCCATAATAAATAGCATATTTTATAAGAAATTTTACCATGCGTTATCTATACAAAATTTACAACTATACAAAACGACAAATTTTTAAATGTGCGTTATTTACCAGAAAATACGGTAGTTTTGTTTCAATTTTCTTAACTTGTGTATACTGTGCATACTGGGAAACTATGAAATTTATATTTTGAATTAGTAAGCTAAGTATCTTTTTTGTCGAAGTCATCTATAATACTGAAAATTTTTTCAAGTGATGCATATTTGAGTATATCATATCATACAGAGTATTTATTAACTTTTTATATTTTTAACTTTCTTAGTACAAAGACTAGTAATATTTAACACTATAGTAATAATTGTACATGAAATTAAACTGATTTTGAAGTTCTAATGAAATAGCATTGATGAAATTTTACTGTATTTACACAATTTTAGAAATAATGAAGTGTTTGTTTGGTAATTCAAGTTCACAATGATCTCAATTACAAATTATTTTATCAAGGTTGACAATAAATTGTGAGGATTCAGAGAGAAGCATGAAATTAAAGTAATTTTTATAAAAAATATTAACAAATTTAAAATTTGCCTTAAGGTTTTCACTCACATGGGTAAATGTGAATTAAGGAAAAGTATACTAAAGGTAAAAGAGTGCACAAGTTGAGAATTTGGATGAGGCTTGTTCAGAGAAGCAATTAAAATGGTATCGTGAAGTTCTTTAGTCAAATATACATTGTGGGAAGCTCATTCAGTTCTATTTGGTGTTGTTGATAACTCATGGGTAGTATTTTGTTTCCTATTTTAGAGATTTTTCATCTCTTTTGTCTCTTGTCATGTTGTTAATGCCTCCTGTTGGTTAAGTGATTTTTGATTGGGATGAATTAACCCTTTCATGGCCATTGTGTGATAAATGTTCTGCTAAATTATTTGCATTACATAAGGTGATTATAATTCCAGAGTTTTATATGCTGCCACCTAGTAAGAACTTTTACGTACTTGGAAAATTTCTGTCAAGCATTATTTGACTTTTAATCTATGCTGAATAATAATTTTGTGTATACATTTTTTTTCTCAGCTTTTCTGAGAAGGGATTCTTTAAATTTATCATATATCACATAATTATATCCATATATTTAATGAGGCACTATTGAATTCATATCTATTTTTCATTTTGCCAATTACAATTTGTAAATCGTCTAAGTATCAATTTAAAAAAGTTTTGTAATTGATAAACTTTTTTATATTAAATTTCATAACTATTGATAGAGATTTAAAATAATGAGATTGATTTGTTTTGCTGAATTTGACCAAAATTAATAATTGGCCATGAAAGTGTGTAATCATTGGAGGGGCAATGTACTGTGTGATTGTCGAGCCAGCAGTTTTAATACAGGACATGTAATTATTACTTCCTCAGTAAATTAATTTTGAATTGTTCAATTTTGTGCATTTACTGTATTTACCTGTATATAATAATTTGAATTTACTTTAAGATTAAGTATTACTGTCATTTCTTTGAATCTAATATTTTCTCTTAAATTGTAGTTGCTTCCTCGTCAAGCATTTGCTTTGATAGCACCCTAATTTTTAATATTTTAGCATCACTTTGTCTGAATTTCACATAAAAACAAGTAAATAATTGTGATTCCATATATATAACCCATTTTTTAGTCTTGATTGCTAAGGTTATTGATGTAAAAAGTTTTGAAATCCAGTCATGGAGATTATTCTCTATGATACAAAATATTTCAGCTTTATACTTGACACTATGAAAAGCTAGCAGTAGTAACTCATTGTGAGAATTTTTAAAATTTTAAGAAAGAAAAATCTTATAATTCAGGTAAATACAGTGGATGCCATGCATTATCTAATTAATGATCCATTAAAAAAAGTTTATGGACAAACAAGCCTTGAATTTTTAAAGCACCTGTTTGCTCAAGTTCATTTTATATCTTAGGTATTAATTTTCACTGCAACTGTTGAAGTTTTAGTAATGTTGATTATATTATGGCTGTAGTAATTTTTGTATTCAATCTTCCTGACATTATTTGTCTTCCATTCATGCAGGACATTGTTCCTATGTATAATTAATTTGCTTGATTGTAACAAATAATCTCTTGGCCAATAGGAGGCATTTATTTTGAGGGGTGCCACTGTTATTATAGTTAAGTGTTTAATTTTGCAATGTGTAAGTGAATAAATTGTGCTGAAGATGAAGCAGTCAAGTGAAGAGAAGATGATGTCTACTACCAGTTGGTGAAGAATTGCAGCTACACATACAGCAACCAGTGGGAAAGTGATGAACAGAGAGAGAGCTAAGGGAGGAATTTTCAGCTAAATCTGTATTAAAGAAATCCCCCTAAGTCCAACATACCTAAAATAGTGGCCGGGACCAGCATCTGGACTTCATGGCGTGAAATTGAAAAAACTTGCATCCATTGTTATTCTCTTTTATTGCATTGCTGTGAAATTATACATGTGATGATAAATTGTACTTGCAACAAAAATAACAATAAATGACATGATACAATATTACAAGAACATTATTTTCATGTGTTGTTTCTGCTTTCTTTAAAAAAGGGGTGAAGGAAAAATCCCTCACCCCTTCATCCCCTCCAAATGTGGGTGTAAGGGCAAAAAGGAGTATGTATGCAGGTCTAGAAATAAAAGATGGGATGAAGAAGAGTTTAGACCCAGTTGATGCTAATTCTGGTCTGTTCACAAAAGAAAAACAATAGAAGTAAATGGAATGGGAAGAACTGTTACATTTGAATTAAAAAGACAAAAATTCACGATTGCTCTGAAGTACTAGAAATATGTGAAAAATGCCCAGTAAATTGGGTGGATAATTTTTAAATAACAGTTGCATTTGTTTCACCTTTTAAAATAACTGTTGAAAAACTTAGAATTATTTTGAAATTTTTTTGGTTGATGGAACTTCTTTCAAATACTTGCGTTGCTTGACCTAGTTACATGAGTTGAGAATTTTGAATGATATGAATTCAGAATTTGACTGATGTTAAAATATACTTGATCAATTTCCAGGCAAATGAAATAAGGAAAAATCAATTGCATTTTTCTTTCCTTTCTTTAAATTTTTAATTGTAAATCGTAATCGTAAATTATGGAAGGTTGTTCAATACAGACCAAACAGTTCCTAATGACTACTCATTTCCATTCCACTCATAACCATTGTGTTTTTGAGAACAAATCAGAATTAACAATGTTTAGATTTAAACCTTCCTCATTCCATATCTTCCAGCCAAAACTCCTCTTTGCCCTCACACCCAGATGCCTATATTCTGGGTGCAGCACACTTCACATCATGGCTTCACTCTTCTCAATACCATGCAATCTGCTTTCTCTGCTCAGCATCCTGTGCCAATGCCTTAAAGAAAGGGGAAAATTTCAAAATGTTAGCAAATTCAATAAGAAAATACTGAGCAAGAATTATTGGACTAAATTTTCCAAAGATTTTGTATGACACAGATTTTTAAATGTCTTTCAAGCATGCAATCTAATAAAATGATTGCAATTTAAAGAGCATAATAATATTCTGGTGTTTAATTGAACATTTAAACAGCCACCATCACTAGATTCACCAAACTTTTGGCAAGTACTTATGAATAACATGAGTTGAAAATTTTAATAATTTTGTTTGCACTGGAGAATATCTGCTTTCAATTCATTTGTTTTATGAATTCAACCTTGAAATATTTTGTTTCAAGTTAGTTTTTTTGGCCATTAATGTCCTAAATTAATACTAGCAGACCATTCACAAATGAATAAATTGCAACTACTGGCAAGTACAAATGGAAGTGAATTCATATAAACAATTTCAAGTCACCAAGCACCTCTAGTTATTTATTTAATTGTCAGTCCTTGTCATTCAACTTCACCAAAATTGAAGCAATTGTTTTCTTGCATAATGCCACATAGAATAAGACTGATTACGTGAACACTTTTAAAGGCATTTTGCCTTGTTCAAACAATCCAAGTTATTTTCAGTGTTAAGTAAAATTTGTTGGAAGTTAATCCTTCAATATGACAAGACCCAGACATCATTAGATGGAAGAAGATTATTCATGCAAATACCTGGGCGTTACCTTCACGAAAGATTTTCAGTGAGGGCTAAGGCTTATAGAGCTCTACACCTTATAATGAGAGTGCTAGGGAAAAGCACCCCTAGCGCAAAGGAAGTGGCATACAGTTCATTAGTTATGTAGATAATAGAATATGGATCAATGGTATGGGATCCTCGCCATGTAGGGCAGGCAAAAAAGATAGAAATGGTACAGAGGATTGCAGGACGTTCTGTTCAAGGAAATTTCAAGAGTCGAGAGCATTACAAAAATGATAACTTGGGAAGGGAGTCGTTCGAGCCACAGAAGAGATATAGCTAGGTTGAGCAGAATCTATAATGCTTACGATAGGAAAAAATCGTGGGGGACATATCAATTACAATGGAGAAACCGAAATACAATGGACGCCACTTATTGTGATCCCTTCAGGACACAGCTTAATTGACAACAATAACCGATTGATAACAATAACCAATGAAACAAGAATGCAGCTGTTTGGCATTGTTTATTGATGCAGAGTGGAAATGTGTACATAAAAAGGTGGAAGTAGACAGAAAAAAAACATTAAAATCAAGCAATATAAAATAAGTTTTTATTTTGTTTTACTGCCCTCTCAATAATGTCTCGATTTTTTAAAATTGTACACAAAAGAGGCAACATTTTTAACTGCACTGCTGAATTATGATGACCTGTTTTCAGTAATTTATCATAGCGCGCTAAAATGGCAAGTTTTTCTTTAAGGCTTAGATCGTTGTTTCTTTTGCACTTCTGCCATTACGTACGCACGGAGGAACAACACCGACAACCATACGAACTGTACAAAGCAACAGCAGTAATTAGACATGGGATGTTACATAATCAATTCCACTGCACATGCGTCAAGGCCGCGATAAGGCAAAAAAACGATAACAAAAACCAAAGTGCTGACTAGAATAAAGGTCATTTTTTCAATGTATTAGTATATGTCTGATCGGAACATCATAAAAGTGATAACATTATCCATGGTTACAATAAGCAGCATCCACTGTATTATGGATATAGGGATCACATGTATCAAATAGAACCTCTAGGGCAGAAGACAGATGGGCAAGTTTTCGTTTATGAATAGGGGGATTGAGAGATAGGTTTACCTGCAGATATCTTTGAGCATTTTCCTTCACAAGTGGGTCTCTTTAAGACAAGAATTGAAAGAACAGTATTATAATTTCTTACTATATGCTACATATTTTCTGTCACGTTTCCGTATCTAATGACCAGATGGAGAAGTAGGGGAATGCTTGGCAGGATGATGTATGGTGGGGACCTCATGAGCCCCATGACCACTATGGTAGCCGTGAAGGCACGCCATGAACCTGCAAAACACCTCCACTGGAAGTTAATGTATATATATAAAGGTTATGGTCTGTCTCATGTCAATTTTATACATTTTATTTTTGAAATTTTCTTTAAATTTGTCCTTGTTTTCATCTTGTAAGTGTTAAAACGAGTAATATTCAATGTAAAAATAATAACCAAAACACTAAAAATGTTCTACCCCGAAAAAATATAATGAAACTCGTGAAAGACAGAATCTGCATAAGGCGGAAACCTGTCAAAGCCAGAAATATCGGAATCGCAATGTCTAATGATCACATTTTTCTCAAGTAAGGCCCTCGGAAAGGCAAAACCTGTGAGACACAGACGGAAAGCATTGTGTGTAGCATTTCTTGTACAAATAAGTTGAATTTGAATCTGTGCAAGGCAGAAAGAAAATTTCAAACAGAAATGTTTTCAGGTAGTCTGGTTTGGGTTTTGCGTTGTTTACAGATCACACACCACTTGCGATCCAAAACCCCTTTTGTTTGAAAGACCTTTCGTCCCAAGTGGTATAGCGACCAGGGCCATTAAAAGGAATTACGGAAGGAACCCCACACAACGCATGTTTCCTTGGCAGCCAAGGTGGAAAGGTTCACCCCCGAAATTATCCACGTGCGTAATCATCTACCAAAATGTAAACTTGTTATCTTCGAGAAAAATGACATTTATTGGTCAGAAATTTCTCGTGATATTGTATGAAGAATATAGAAATTTGAATGATAGTCCCACAACTATTCACTCCCAAGATAGAGCTGCCACAGGCCATGACAGCTTTGGTCGCATGCATGCATATCCCAGGATTATCTCGAGATTGAATGGTCAAAGGACTACAATTCAAATTTCTATATTCGTCGTATGATGTTACGAGAAATATCTTTTCAATAGAATGTCATTTTTCTCATAGATCACAAGTTTAAATTTTGATAGGAGGCAATGACGCACTTGGGTTGTCTGGTGTAGCCCTGCTGCTTGGCCGCAAAGAACGCTGGGATGCATTCGATAACCCTTGTATGTATTGTCGCTCATTGCTGAGCTAATGAGTTTATTGCTAGGCAGAAAATGACAGGAGGAAGTGGGAACACTGACTTCTTGGGTGGACTATGATTTTGGGAAAACCAGGAATAATGTTTGGAGTGAAGGGCATTGAAAAGGGCTTGGAAAAAACCAACATTCTTGCACCAATGCATCTTTTGTGGCAAAAACTCTACATCGTCAGAGAAATTTATGTGGAATGAACTCAGTTCGTGGTTGAAGTCTGAAGTGTTAAGTTTGGTGCCTCGAGGTTCTCTGAGCACATTTTTAAAACCCGACGTGTTTTGGTGTCTGTGAGTTCTATCTTGCTATGCTTGGAGTGTGATCATTCAACTCTCCTTTTCTTCAACAGTTACAACAATTTGGATAAATAGCACTTGCTGTCAGTATTCATTAAATTAATCAGAAAGGTTTATGGGAAAATTCACTCAATTTAAGATGTCAATTTTATTGTAGTTTTATTGAAAAAATATTCCTTATTTTCACAGGCCCATGGATAAAAAACTGAAAATTTTAAATCTTAAGGAAAAGATTGTTATTAAAATGGTCACTGAGGATAAAATGAGCATTAAAAATGTGACTAGTCATTTTAAATGTCGAAAAACGCGAATTTACACAATTATCAAACAAAAGGATAAAATTATGGGAAAATATTTAGTGAGCAGCAGACATGATTTGGCCAGAATGAAAGTAAGGGACACAAAGTATAGTGAGCTAAATCGCATTGTGTTTGAGTGGTTTGAAGCAGCAGGGCAAATACCTTCCCTATTTCTGGTCTAATTCTACAAGAGAAAGCAAAAGAAACTGCAGGAGTACTTCAGATAGATGGTTTTTCTGCATCAAATAGGTGGTTGCAAAGTTTTAGGAAAAGACACAACATTACATGTAATGTCTTCTGTGATGATGATGCTGATAAAAATGAGGTAGAAAGTTGGCGCAGTAGATTAAAAGAAATAATCCACAATTACAAACCCCAAGACATCGGAAATGTTGATGAAACAGCTTTGTTTTTCAGAGCTCTGCCTAGTAAGATCTTGCAGATGAAAGGAGAAAAGTGTTCCGGAGGTCGCTATTCAAAAGAACGGTTAACTGTACTTTTGGTCGCATTTGCCAATGGAAAACTAGAAAAGCCATTAGCGATAGGTAAAAGTGAAAACCCACAATGCTTCAAAAATTTAAAGAAGAAAAAACTTCCTGTGAAATTCAATAAAAGAATGGAAAAGGAAAACAGGAATATTCTTCTTTTTCTAGATAATGTCACCTGCCACCTGAGAATTCAACTATCAAATATTCAGCTAGTTTTCTTGCCTCCTTGCACGACATTCGTTCTACAGCCACTAGACAATGGAATGAAGCAGAATGTAAAACTTAATTACATGAAATTGATGCTTCGGCATCTTATTGCAAGTATGGACGATTTTAAGAGTCTCGGAATTAACTGTAAAAATTGATGTGCTAGATACAATTACATTTTTAAGCTGCTCAGTGAAGTATGTGAAAGAGGTATGCATAAGAAAGTGTTTCCGAAACTGTGGGTTCATTTTTGATGATAACATTGATTGTGAGGAAATTGTTAGCAATAACAATAACGTTTTCACAGAGAATGATGAAATTGACGTACAAGCTGTGATAGAATCTCAAACTAATGACACTGTTGGAAGTTCAGAGGATGAACAGGGGGGAGAAGATTGTAAGGAACCGGAAACACATCACAAGTGTTAAGTTACATTAATGCTTTAAAACATTATGCCAAAATGAAGGGGGAAAATGACTTTTATGAAAACGTTCTGGAGTTAAGGTTTTCTTTCACCTGTATGACTAAATCACTAAAAAAGAAAACAAAACAATTGAAATTGGACAGTTTCTTGAAATAATTTTTAGTGATGCTTTGCCCTTTTTGTAATATTTGTATTATATGTAGAATCTATAAGTGTCTTTGTTTAGCTGGTTAGGTCTTTATAAAATGTACAATTTCTGGGCTGTGGGTTTTTAAAGGAAAATAGTTTAATTCCAATAAATTTAGTTGTCTATTAATGATTTCTTTTACATTTCGTAAAAAATCCATGTCCATGTTTTTAACTTGTCTAAGATGGAAAACCTGCTTAATCTGGAAATATTGCATGGTCCCTTGCGATTCCGCCTTTGACAGGTTTCACTGTATATGGGACAAACACAAAAGCTTTTATAATAATGTGAAAGATTTTATGAAAATTCTTATGTACAGCAAAATATTGACTCACAGAGGATAAAAAATGAGGAAAAATTCCAGACCAACTGGGATTCGAACCATGACATTGTTTGCTTAGTTATTTCAGCTATGTGCCAGTTATACTACTCCTATAAAGGCAGGGGAGTCAATCCTGGGCTCTCAGACCCACCAACAGAGCCATCTACATCACGTAGATGTTTAGAAACATTAAACCTTAATAGTTTAATTTTTGGAAGTTACAAAATTGAGTATCGCCTAAAAACCATCTATGAGTTATGCATCCTTGATCCAACATTCATTCTAATACAATCATCAGTTCAAGAGATGTGGAAACAAAAAAGGGTCTACTCCAATATAAATATATATATATACACACACACACACACACCGTATATACTTGTGTATAACGCATACCCATACTTTTTGCCAAAATAATCCCAACTGGTCTAACTGGTGATTTTGCGGGAGACTACAGCAATCAGCTGATTAGCTAGTGAAATTGGAATATTTGGAGAGGATGGAAATACAATTGTAATGAAATAATTAGGTGTTTAATATGTGTAATTAACTTATGTATAAGCTGGATTATCAATAATTAGCATGGCTTCTCCCACAATTATTCCAAAAATCTGGCACGAAGTAGGTAAATTTCAATTTTTTATTTTAACTGCACACAAGTGTTGCCTGTGTATAGTGCACATATATACTTTATGACCTAAAAAATTTGGTCTTCAATGTGTGCATTATACATGAGTGTGTGTGTGTGTATATATATATATATATATTGGATGAACACAAAAGATTTTATAAAAAGTAATGGGACAGGCCAATACACAAATATCTCGGATACTTTTGTTATAAATTTTTAAACCATTTGAATGCATTGATTCAACTTTAAATCATTGGTCTTTTTCTCTGATTGATATGTTATTTGAAAACAAAAACAGACCACTATAAAGAAAGATACTTCTACTGAACTCAGGAGAGCCTATAACTTGTATAAATTTAATTTAAACATTGCTTCACAAGAATGTTTTATATGCATTACAAATATCAATTAACAGAAATGTTTGCAAATTTTGTAATTTTGGTATAAAATGAAGTTGACAAGAATATGCTTGTTGGTAAATATGTCATGCCAAAAATGATCAAAAAGAAAAAATATGAATTTTAAAAAATTGTTAAAAAATAGGGGTAATAAATAAAAAATCACAATTCTTAAATAAATAAATATACAGATTTAAGGAAAAATAATAAACACTAAATTTGTTTTTAATCTGATCTACTTTATCTATGCGACCAAGTTAATGTTACTTGGTTATTATGTATTAAAGTTTTAATGCGACATACAGAACGTGTTTAAGCCAAAAAAGTATTTTCAAACCGAGTTTGCTTTGTACATTGAAAACATCGAATTTTTCCATGAAATCTGCAGAGTTAATGCATCTTCGGAGAGGTTCTACGCAGGTGTCGATAGATGGAAGCACTTTAGTGAACACAAGATGATATAATCTTGCTTGCTTTAAGGTTATCTCGTACCATATTTTTTCTTAAAAAGTGGCATTCCTTATACATAACATGCACCAAGAAATTCCTCAAGTTTTACAAAGAAACTTGTATAACGCATGCATTATACATGGGAGTTTAGGGTTAATGAACACTTTCATATAATAAAATTCAGCAATAGCAATGCTAAATAAAAGAAATTCAAATAAATAAAAAAGCAACCTCCACATAGTTCCATTTCTCATCACCTATGCCACCAATCCCTCCATAACAGGGATAGCTAACCTTTCTGCATTAGGCTCCAAATCAACAGTAATAGGCCTCTATAAAAGCCGCACGTTGGCCATCCTTATGATTTGGGATGTAAGGGAAATACCCCCATGATTCTCCTTGACTGATCAGTGACTCAGAAGCTATATACTCTGTTTCGAGTAGTGAGTGCTATATTGTAGCGACTCGCTACTTGTGTCCACGCTCTGCAAGTCTGCACCCTAAGTGGTTATGGCCTTACAAGGAGGACTTGATTTTTTGTAATAATATCGAGGTATATTTGACAAATAAAATATTATCTATTTAATGTTTGCCTGGGGCCCAAGTTTTTTGTACCTTAAATCAAGTCATCCCTTAAATGGGGATAATCTAAAATTTAAAGACAAAATCGCAGTTTATTAATATAAAATTATTATTAATTGAAAAGTATGTACAAAAGTACACATTACTTGAAAGGTATGCTTCCTGTCAAGTTACAGGATTTTTATATGAAAAAAAATTGGAAATTTCAGATATATATTATAGACTCCAGTTGTAAACTAAAAAAGAAGGATGGACCATTTATTAAAACTTTGCTCTACATTATGTCTCCCACAAAATTACCTAAATGTGAGAGGACTTATCATGTTAGTTACTTCTTGAAATAATCTAAGCGGGATGTCCGTTTCTTTGGGCAATTGTGACGAAGAAAATGTAGCTCTCTCTCTATCCTGCTAAGTTGCATCATGCTGTCATTGTCAAGTTGGAATGAACACACGTGTTTCCTCATTACATCAAACCCAATATTTAATTGTTTTTTTTTAAATTCTTTGTAATTGACTGTAATTACTCCCTGTGAACATTTTTTTGTTAAATCATCTTCATTATGCAAAAAAATATTTAATTTTTGAGTAGTGTAACAGCTCCTGGGTTCCCTGCGCATAAAATCACTTTGAAAGTTGGATGTCCAATAATGCTCATGCGAAACCTAAGAGCTCCAAAGCTATGCAATGACATAAGGCTGCGGGTGAAAACCCTCCATAGATATGTGATAGAAGCAGTAATTCTAACAGGGTATGGTAAAGGCAAGTCGGTTTTCATCCCCCGAATTCCCCTGATATCGTTTGTTTCGCCATGACAACAAGTCACAAGGCCAGACCCTCTGCACTGCAGGCATTGATTTGACATCCAGCTGCTTATCACACGGACAACTCTACGTAGCCTGCTCCAGGGCAAGTAGCAGCAAGGATCTTTTCATCTGTGCCCTGGATGCAAAGACTCTCAATGTAGTTTATAAAGAGGCAATCTCTTAACCAAGCAATATTCACTCACGACTATCGGATGTTAATGAACTTTACGGGGCATATTACAGACAGCTCTTGGGTGCTTCCCTTCTTTAGCTCTGACCCTTTCAGAGATGCATTGATGAAATATCCCGTGCGAAGAACAGGTACTTCAGCTAGTCTAATATAATTGTTATTAATTTTTTAAACTCTTCACCATTCACTACAATGAGATATATTACAATCAAGATTAAAGCTAAAATGATACAAGCCACTTCTGAGAGGCTGGTGAAAAAATTTCGAGTAGAATCATTGTATGAATTTGTATGTAAATTCTATATGACAAAGTCATCAAGTCTTTTTAGATTGGCACTTTCCAGTATTATATTACCACCCAACACTATTAGTTGCAAAAACAAAGTTTTAAGGACACCTGAAGAAACCTCGGCGAGTGCCACAGCGAATCTTGATGGGTGCCATGGCACCTGCAGGCACCACATAGGGAAGCCCTGAGCTCGAGGTTCTCGGGTACAACAAAGGCTAGTTAGTGAGGTTGGCTCTGATTTGATCATACCCAGTCACCAAGTTTGCTAGCAAATTGCGATCTTCTGTTTTCCCAACAGGGCTGTCCGCCAAATTACCCAGCTAATTGTCACATGCAATACATTACTTTCTTTATCAACATTTACTCACCCAATCACTGCACATATGGTGAGGAATACTCTGTCTTGGGGATTGCAAGGAGTGCATAAGCTGCCAGAGTGGTATACACCTTACATAGCTGGCACAAGAAACTGAAATTACAAGCTGAAGGCTTGTGAATTATTGTCTCAAAATTTTAATTTTTAATAATCTTTAATTAAAATTTTGCACATTATTATATTGAAATTATCATTGTCAGGTTATTATTGCCACTTCAATAGAATTGCTTCATCAAATCACTTTCGTAACAATACATTCATAGCAATAACTAAAAAGATCGATATTCTTTGCAGAACGCTACCGGGTACAATCACATCTGTACCATCATGTTGCTCATGATCAATTTTAATACTTTCTCAAGGTTTTTCTAGCTATAAATGACAATAAGATAATTTTTTAATTTTAAATACGAAAACAAGCTGAAAATTGGGATGAAAATTTTGCCTTGAAAAGAGCAAAAATAGAAATCTGGCAACTCATTTCATCACTGATGTGTTTTTTTAAATATATTGTGCCCTTTTGGGCTGGTGTATTAGATTTTTTAAGAATTTACTACAGTAAACTATTTTTATTTTGGCTCCCCTAAAATTTGGCACCCCCAGCCAGTCCCTCAAGTGCTCGGCCCTGTATGTGGCTATATTTCACATGAACTATCTAGCAGTCAAATGATGCACAACCAGAATGGAATTTGACAAAACAAATCAGGTTCAATTTTTGCAATGGAAAACTGGAGCTAGTAGACAAACTCACTTTTACAATGATTAACTGGTACTTAGCCTAACACCAGAGAAATATCATCAATTACAATCAATCACAGAAACTATGTAACTTCAACAAGCTTAAGCCATTTCCATGAAGACTAACTTTCCCAAGCAAAATATTTGAAGCTATTATTCCACTGGCAGACCACAGAATGAATTTGCATGTTATTTCAACAGTTCTCTTGAAATATCGAAAAATTTTATGCTCAAGTGATACCCACAAACATATCCTGGAAAAATTAAAATCTTTGGAAAGCCCACACTGCAGCCTTTCTACATATTTCAAAAAATTAAACTCCACAGTTGATTAGTTAACATTTATACTTGACAATTCTTAAAAGATTTCAGTAAACTTAGACAAATGTTTCATGTTATACCAGCATTACAAGATTGTTCCTACAAAATTTACTTCTATTTACAGAGAATATTGAGACAATTTAGGTTGCCTTGAAAATCACCGAGCCAACATAACTAAAAACTGTCACCAAGAAACCAGTAGTTTATTTCTCGGCATAAAAGACACTTTTCCCCAGAAATATGACCCCCAAAATCAGCCTGCATCTTATATGCCGAAGGTAAGATTATTGTTCTCAATACTGACACTAACAAGCACACTCATCCCCAAAATGGAATAATTTCCAGTCAGTAAACGAAAAAACAATAAAAATACATTATTAATATTCAATAGTGAAACTTTGTTAATATATACAGTAATACCTTACGCAAAGTGAATTCCGAGGACACATTTTCATTATTACGCTTTAATACATGTCCGCTCCCAGTGATTACAATTTCAGCACATTTGTGATGTTTTAGTTCCTAATGAGCCCATTGAATAGTGCGATTTATGCCACAGAATAGTAGAATTTGTGTAGATGCCATAAATATTTTATACATATCTAGGGTAAATAATGTTACGTTTATTGAGATCGCAATGGCTACAAAGGTGAAAAGTTATGCCTAGTATGCTATTAGTTATAGGCTTCAGGTGATTCAATACGTAATAACGCATGGAGACCAAGTAGCAGCAGATCATTTCGTCTACCTCCCACAGAAAAATGATTCTTGAATGGAGAAAATGAGGAAAAAGTAAAGCTGATGGGATAAGAGAAACATAGTCTTCGTAAGGTTGGTCTTAAATGGCCACAACTAAAGGAGGAAGTGATGGCTAGTAAAACCAAGGAAGTTTGGTATTGCTATATCGAACAAAATCGTTATGTACGAGGCAAAAAGAGTAGCAGAAGAAAAAGGACTAATTGAGCATATGTAACATTATTACAAATGGATTCCATTTATTATTTATCCCATTATATTAAAATATCATCTTGAACTTAAGTTTAAGTACTATCGGTAAAGCATATCTATATGTGCAACATGTGCGGCGCACTCCAACAGCTGCTTTAATTAATATGACTGCCGAGTTCATGCAGGTCACATTTAGCTATACAATGTCTCAAAGCAATTATTTATGTTTAAATAATCCTATTTATTTTACAAATGAAGTTTATCTAAAATGTTATATTTAACTGTTATCACACCGGAATATTTTCTGTAAATGTTGCCGGATACAGACAATCACAGCTGGCCCTTCATAAATGACTTGGTGAACCAAAATACCCTTTTCCTGAAAAGTCTTCCAAAAAACCGGGGTGCAACTTATATGCTGCGAAATATGGTATGTGTGTGTATTTATATATACTAGTAGTTGGTGCTTGCATACTTCAAGCATTTCATCTCACCTTGAAAAAACATTCATTTTTCAGACAGACATTTCATCATAACAAATAGTCTTTTAATTCTAAAGATTTCACCTCTGCAGCGAATTTCGTTTTTCCCACATGTAAAAATAATAGTTTAAAACAATCCCCAAATGTTGAAATTTTAAACATTTTACACAATCTTCATTATGGGGTACTAATGCTACACATTTTAGCCAAATTTTAAAGTTGTAGCACTTCTAGAAGTAAAATAATATTTTTCTAATTGTTTAAATTTAAACAATTTTTAACGGCCGCCGCAATTCATATATGGTAAAATTGAAATGTTTATTTGTGCAAATTCTCTGCTCTGTAAATAATTTAAAAATTTCAGCTTCCTAGCTCATCCCGTAATGTCTAAACAGTTATCTATTTGTTAAAACTTGAAGAATTTTTAACTGCCAAACAAATTAAAATATCAAAATTTCTACAATCCCTATTTCGTTTTTTTACGAATTCTACTTTAAAAAATTTTCAACTCCGTAGCACATGCGAAAATACATAAACCTTGAAAATTTGTTTAAACAATTGCGAATTTTTAGCGTCCGCATTGTTGCACTTTTTCAAGATTTTCGTTTTTTTCTAGTCGATTTTGCACAAAATCCTACCTAAGAAAAAAAATTCGAATCTCCAGCTCATCTGGAAGTGCCTAAACATTAGTATTCTCCTATATCATCCTCCTCTGTAAGAAACGTCTATATAAAATGATATCATTATCATCATCATCACAAAAGCATGACGAACAATGAGCTAAGGATCAGGAAAAAATGGATATATCTGGAGTCTTCACCTATTCATATTCTTAAAAGATTGGCAATGATTCTATGGCTGATATTTTTTTTCGTCAATTACGGATCTTTAAAAGCATCGATTACAGTGTTCGCAAAAATATTTTATGGATTTTTACCATGTACTATGAATATAAATATTAGTTAAAACGTATACAGAGATCAATGAAAGATGATCTGATCTGACAGTAAATTCTAGCATGTCTGTCGTGCGGTGAACAAGAGAATTGTGAAAAGTTCCGAGAACGAAAATGTAGTAAAGAAAAAAATTAAAAAATGATTGTGGATACCACGTAAAACTTCACTGTGAAAAAGGAAAACAGGAATAATAAAATAAGCGAGGGAAAAAAGACCAAAACTGGTAGCAAACTCCAGACCTTGGAATTGCTAGCCCAGCTCCCTAGCGCTAGGCTACCGATTACAATGAAAAATCATGCCGTCGTCTACTGATCATATATGCCCAAAAGGGGGGTTGGTTGTGATCCTGGCGTCTAGCGCTACATACCTACCAAGTTTCAGCAAAATCCGTGACCCCACGTGCGGGTCCTCCCCTTGTAAGTGTTACACAAATATTTTATCACAAAATCTGAGGGAAGATTTGGAAAAAGCACAGGTATCACACAAGCAATGGTGATATTTTAATTTAACATACACTGTAAATGTTCACAGTAACAAAAAATTCAATTAATTCAAATAGTCTTGAAATATCTGCTCATAAAAATGCACTATCATCCATTGATTTTGGAAAAATATGCAAAGAAAATCAAATTCCAGAAATTAATACATGGGTGCATGAAATCAACTGATCACTCATATGCATTGCAATGCAGTGATAATCATCAAATGGAAACTTCTGATATAAAAGCAAATTACTGTGTCACTTAAAACAATCTGATAAATGCCAAATGTAAATTGCTACTAACTACAGTAAAAGCTTTGTTATCCGTCACCTAACTATCCGGAAAACTTTAATAAATCAGAAGTTTTTCGAGCTTGCTGCAAGGGTGACATTTTAAATGTAAACAGTTCGCCATTGCGATTCAGCCATTCCAGTTGGCTTGTGAGAGTTTAATACTTGTCTGCTTTTTATCTGTTCAAATTTTATCCATCCAAGAGAAATGGCTTCGAAAAAGCATCTACAAGTTCAGAACAAAAAAGAAAGTTGTGTTGATGCTTAACCAAAAAATAGCCATTATTAGGTGTTTGGAAATGTGAAAATCGGAAAGTGTTGATGGATGAATTTAATATTGGTTTGTCAACTATTTATGATATTAAATCTAAAAAAAATGAACTCCTGGCATTTATTTCGCATTCTGAAATGAAAGGACTTAAAAAACATCATCACACTTTATAAGCCTAAAATAAAGTAGTTTTGAAGTGAAGTTAAAGTAACTTTTTAATAAATATGATAAAATTTTAATTATTTCGCTTGTCCTATACATAGTGCAGTGTATATGTTGGTTTCAATATTGTTTACATTAGTAAATAGCCAAAATTTAAGTTTTACTATTGTTATCAGTTATAGTGAATCCTAGCTCAGATAACCAGAAAATTTTATTATCCAACACCCCCAAATCCCCATCCGTGCCAGATAACAAAGCTTTTACTGTACTTTGTATCACATATCAATAATACTCACCATCGATATTTCTTGGTATCGAGAAAAAGAACATGACCGATCAGTCCCAGAATTCAACTTGAGAGTCATAGGATAAGTATGCTTTTGATGAATGCCTCTGAAACAACAAGAAAATCAAATAAGAAATTTTTGCACCATGGAATTTCTAATTTAATTATTTCCATAATTCACCTAGTACATTATCTAGTAATGTTCCCAATTCCTGTATGATAAATCATCTAAAAATATTCGAAACTGAAATTATATCCTAAGTTGTTCTTCAGTTAAAATATTCGCAAAGAAATTATGAAATTATTTACTATGAATTGTTTATCAAAGGTTAATATTTCTTTTTAACACTGCTCGACTTGTATTTATTAAGTATATATCAACTAGAGAGACTAAATACATCATTAGCGTTAATGAATTTGATTATGGAAAATTATGCTACATTTTATGAAATACTCTATGATTAGAAATACTTTCCTCATGTTAAATCATACATTTACATAAAGACATGCTAAAATCTGATTACTTTTAGTAAAATTATTTTTTTTATGCAAGTACAAAAACATTGTTTCTGAATTTATAACGTAAACCAGTTTTTGGTTCAAAAGTAGAGAATATTTATTAGATACAAACCTTGATATTAACATAACGGTCAATATTTGTTTTAGTTCACCCCCGCATTTTGAAATTTCATGGATATACCTCTTATAAGCAAGTTAAATCCTTTCCAATGATGCTATTCTCGACCTCTGGAAACATATTTATGAAGATATTAATGGATATATGAAGTGGTAATAACACAATTTTTGGTCATTTCTACTAACAGCGCCAAGAAACTGGAACTACTCTACTCCATTAAAACCAGGTTGGACCAGGGTGGCAGCACTTATACTGACAAGAAATAGAACAACTACTCCTTTGGAACTAGGTTGAACCAGAAAGGAAATTTGAACAAAGGAAAATTGTACTCAGTCCCACCGGGTTGGATAAGTTTAAGTGTTTTTGGTTCCTTCCCACATTCACTGTTACCCAACCCAAGGGAGGGAACACAGTGAATGTAGGAACCAAAACACTTCAACTAACTTTCCCAACCCAGAGGGGCAGAGTATAATTTTTCTTTGTTAAGATTTCCTTTCTTGTCTAACCCAGTTCCAAAGTAGTAGTAGTTCCATATTTTTGGTGCTGTCAGCAGAAATGGCCAAAAATGTACGTTATTATCACTCACATTTCCTTTAATATATCGATAAATATTAGTTTCCGAAGGTCAGGAATAGTATCATAGGAAAGGATTTCGCTTGCTTATAAGAGGTAACAACACAAAATTTCAAAATGCGAGGGGGCACTAAAATGAATATTGTCCAACATAACTACATATTGTTTTTAACCCTACATTACTAACATATCGTAATTTTTACGAGCATGACATACGAATTCACTACCTAGTACTTATAAATGCCACCAGTTTTGCTGTTGTACTCAGTAGCTTGATCTGTCATCCAGCTCTGGTTGTGGAAGGTTCTACTTTGTTTTCTTCCTTGAACTCTGCCTACAGCTCCAGTGTCGTGAAAGATATGACTAGTTAGTAATAATGCATTATTATTTTTAGTTCATAGTTTCCTCTTAGAAGTAAGTTGGAATTTTCGTTTCTTGTTTTTCAGATGTCGAATATAACAGATGATTACATTGCCAAGTTACTGAATGACGATGAGAATTTAGAAGATGAATATGCAAGTGGTAGTAAAGCTGAAGTGGAGGAACTAATTGGAGCTTCGGACACTGATGATTCAGACTTTCCCTGAAAGTGAAGATAATTCTGATGTAGGCGACTAGAGTTCAGATCAGTCTGGAGTAATTCTCCGTGGAAAGGATGGTCATTGTTGGTCTAGCGTACAGAGGGAAAACAGAAGTAGATATACAGCCACCAGGAACATGGTGCATTTCATTCAAGGTCCAAAAAACCTGAAATTATCGAATCCTACAACAGTACAAAAGGTGCAGTTGACACTTTTGATCAGATGTCCAGCAATCTATCTTGCAGCAGGAAGACACGTCATTGGCCGTTATGTATATTCTATGGCATTATAAATACCGCTTGCATCAACTCGTATGTCATCTACTACAGTAACCTGCTAAGAACTGGGAAGACCACTAAACCGGCGAGAATACATGAAAAAGATTGCGGACGATCTCATTCAATCAACAATGATGAAACGAATCGAAATCCCAAACTTACCAAGGGCTACCAAGAAGTCGATTCAAAACGTATTGAAAACTGCCGATCCGGGCCATAGCACATCAACTACAGAGCGATATAGGACAATTTGCAGCATATGCCCAAGCAAGAAATGAAGAATGACCACTTCCTGGTGCTACGAGTGTCAGAACCCGTTTTGTGCCGAACATCAAGTAAAAAGTGCATTCTGTGCGATCAATAAAGTAAAAACGTTTACATAATCAAATACTTGTTCAATTCATATAATATCGATCAATTTCTTATTTTAAATTGTATGCCTATAAGTATTTCTTTCATGAATTCTATTTGTTCAATTATTTTGTAAGAATAAATGTTATTCATCATAATAAAGGTGAATCGTAAATATTACGACTAGTTAGTAAAATCCGAATATTGAAACATGTTAGTAATCCAGGGTTAACTAATTTGCCCATGAAATATTATATGCTAAATTTCACGTTGCATTGACATTTGACTCGACCAATCTTCGAGTTTGAATGGAATCAACAGATAACAAACGCAGATTATAAAGCGAGCAATGTGTGATTCGTCCGAAATAGGCAATCATGGAAATTTGACTATAGTTGACAAAAGAAAATCGAATGCCGACTATTACCTCATGCTCACGGATCCATTCGACAATCACATTTCATTCTCAACTTACTCAAATTCACCCAAAGTACCTACACGAGGTCTATCAAACAATTTCAACACGGAAATACATTGCATCGATCCAAAATAATGTCTCCTTACTAATGCAAACCTACGGTTATGACGCCATTAACATTAGTGTCGAGTTCAATATCTATGAGCAATTGTCAACCACTGAAAATTTCACTGAAGATGCAGTTTTTATCACTTGAAAATGTAGAAAACGATGATAGTAATTTGTCCATACTTCATCAATGCGATAGAATTCATACATTTACTTCACGCTTCCAGATCAACTCAACCATTCAATTATTCTTAACTTTCTCAAGTAGGTACACCCAAAATACACGTAGTCAATCGAAACTTATTTCAATACGGAAATACAATTTCATCGATGCTAAATAGTCTTGTTGCCTAATTCACTATAAGTTAGGACGCCATTAACATTAGTGTCACGTTCAGCGTGATGTGCAAGTCTTCCGATTTCCATAAAGAGCTCTGAATCGTGAAAATAATAAGAACTAGAGAGATAAAACTGTACGCAAGTCAAAGATGTTCTTATGGCAGAATCAATGCGATGGTCTACATATATCAGACACGGCGTGCTAAGAATAATTAAGTTTTCGCTAACATAGCTTAAGGCGAAGAAACCATGCAGTCAATCCCAAATTACCTAACCCTCACAATGAGATAACACTAAACAACCCGATTATATTAATTCGTAGTAAAAGCCAAATAATAAGGAAAGATTATATTACCTATGTATTAATGATAACTTAGTACATCAAGAACCACTTACCTGGTAACAGTATAGAGCGATATGTGGCGATATGACCCTGTCCAATTAAATGAACTGACACCGACTGACACGTCAGAGATGCGCACTTCCAGCGTCTTTTGTTTTCTCTTGTTATTAGTCTTAAAAATCAATTTCCGAAGTAATATTATTTATTAATATTAGAATGTATTATCTATGTTTTATCATTGACTCGTTAAAGACTATTTTCTTTCCCGAAAATAACAAGACAACTTCTCAATCCCATGACTATACATGCATCAATAATATTTTCAATATTCATGGAAGGGATTTATTACTAAGAAAAATGAATTATTTTAAGCTATTAATAATACAATGCATTTCTACGCCGTTATTTTCTTATTAAAAATATAGGAAGAATACTTGATTAATGTTCGAGAAACTACGAAGAATATAAAGAAAACGCGAGTTAATCCGTATTTAGTAATGTTGCCCTGATAAGATAGTATTATATTTCATAATATATTTAACGTAAGAATATCTACGTGTTTGCAAAAGGATCGATTAAATACGAAATTCAACTCTCCTTTGGAATTTTAGTTTAATGTTTATTTATTTAAGAAAATAATACGAGTACTTGCACCCACTACAATATACATTATATAATCACATACTTTATAAAAATCACAATTATTGATCATAGATAATTAATATCACTAAAATACCAAATTAAATACAAATTTAACTAAAAAATACAATTGAAAATTTTAACAATAAAAGTATTAAGCCATAAATCACATATCCAACTAGGCAGTAATACATAACATCAATTTATAATAACCATCAGTAATTTAATCACAAAAACAAAAATCTAGCTAAATAATTTCTTAATATCCCTATAAGTACAATTAAAAACATCAACATAATTATACTTATTTCCTATTCGCATTAGTCTATTAATTGGGGAATTAACAGCATCTTACTATTTTAATTAAGTTCATCAAATCATATTGAGACCGACGAGCTTCTAAAGATGTTAAATTAAGAAAACACATCGGTTCTTCGTAGTCAATCTCCTCTGTCAGAATATTTATTTTACGAGCTTTCAGTCTTAAAGATTTGTGTTGTACTCTTACCAATTTAGAAATATGTACTTTATATGTAGGTGACCATATTGATGTAGTAAATTCCAGCTGACTTTTGGTATTTCTGTTTATAAAACCTAGTATTTTATAAGCTTTACTAATTATACTATTACAATGAGGAATAAAAGTTAGGGATGAATCCCTATTCCTAGATCACGAACAACATTAACCTTTGGTATAATTTTTCCGTTTATCTTATAATCAAAACTTATGGGATGCTTGCTTTGACCAAAAGAAATATAAGAACATTTTTTAACATTAATAAATAAACCATTATTTGCAAAGTACCTACTTACAAAGACTATCAATATTACTTTGTAAAACAAGTGAATCATCTAAATGTGTAATAGTCTTATAAATTTTTATATCATCAGCAAAGAGCTGAAATCTAACATTATCAAAAACATGGTGAATATCATTAATAAAAATTAAGAACAATAATGGTCCTAAATGTGAACCCTGAGGAACACCAGAAGTGGCAACAAAGGTTTCAGAAACACAATTTTTAATTTTAATTGCTGTTTAGGGGTTGGCTGACCTGCTGTCCCTGGCACTGGCCTTAAAAAGCCCATAAACAGCAGCTGGAGTATTTAGATATGTGGGTGAGGTTTTTATGTTTTCAATTTTTAATCTTTTAATTTTTAAAAATTTTTCAAATCTTTTTTCTTTCCTTACCTTACTTTATTGGAGTACCTCAATTTTATTACGGCATTTGGAGATTTTTTACTTTTTATCATTGTATGTGTGCCGTGAAGCTCATTCCCAATTATAGAAAAAGCTAGGTCAAGAGTCTTGCCAAATGCATTACGAATACTGTTTACCTGAACTAGATTGTGAAAATCACTCATATCTCTCACTATTTGGGTAAAAGGGTCACATTCTAAGGAAAAATATTCTAAATCAGACGAAAAGGAATTTGAAAGATTGTAGTCACCTAAAAGAAGTAATTCTGCTTGAGGAAATTGAGACAATATTTGTAACGTCTTCAAAATGTCTATTGTATATATCAGTTGGAGATAGAGGAGAGTATAAATACAGCCAACAACTAATTCAAAACCCAACTTCAACATCACAAAAAGCTTCTTTTCCTTGTTGTTGCCTATAAACAAGGACTGGGAGGAAATTCCTTTTCGAACTTCAATTAGCACACCAGCACCAATAACTTTATCACTCGTTATTGAACTTCTGTCACATCTATAAATATTATAATTAGTCATACCGAGTTCAGTGTTTCCAATATATTGATACAACCAAATCTCAGTTAGGACAATTAAATCATATTCAGCAACGGAAACTGCACACTTAACACTGTCCAGTTTTGTACGAAGACCACAGACATTTTGATAATAATTCTGAAGACTAGATTTATCTACAGACGTAACTAATTTTTTTGTTTTGAATTAACAATTTTAGGGGAACCATTCACGTATTTTATAATCAGGTTATTTTCACCATTTTTCTTCCTCTCTTCTAAGGTCACTTTAAGGTTTTTCATATACATACGTTGAGTAGGTGTTAAATCTGGGGAGATACTTATTCCCAAGATCTTTATTTCCTGCACTCTATTCTTCTTTCTGAGAATTGTATTGGCATCTTTGTCACTGTTCATAATAACCTTTATGGGCCGAGTAACACCTTCACAGGGTCTACCTAGACAAAAAACATGAATGTTGTCGCAAGGGACATCTGAAATTTTTTTAATAGTTGTCTTGGTTAAATCCACATCCTCAGCTTCTTTGTCAATCTGGTTTCCAGCTATTGATTCAGAGACATTAAACAAAATAAGATTGGATGACCTTCGATTCCTGTTGTTAATTTCCGAAATCAGCAACTCAATTAACTCTGGGCCTCACTCTTTCGCCGAAATTCCACAAATAGCCGATTTCATACTTTTGAGTTCATCTTTTAATGAAACAACAATAGCCTTCAACTCACATAAATCATGTACATTCTGCTCGCACTTGTCACAAATAAATTTAAGCGCTGATTTTTGCCATTTAAAAGATGTAACCTGTTTCTTGTCAGACCCGAGCACGTGGCATGTTGGGGCAATTTACATTGATTACAAACCACTTCTTTCTCCGGATTTACACTAATTTCACAAACTTGGCACTTAATCATATCATTAATACCCATATTGAAGCTTATAGTAACACAAAATACTAATTAAATGAAATAATTACCAGATCAGTTTAGATTGCACGTTATCACGCTTGTGATTGTCATTTGTCAATGTTAAAGAATTTATAGGATTTTGGCTTTCATTAAATTTATATTTCTCTCGTTCATACAAACTATGTCTTTTTTCTCCCCATGTCACCTGAAATAACTGGTTATAATCATATTGTCTAATGCAGGAATAGAATTTAGTCAAGTATTAGAAGAAATATTTAATAAGTACTTACAAGACAGGTCAATAAATTCATCCTGTAGACATACTATATCAAGGTACAAGACTAAAAATTTTAATATCCAAACTTTGCTAGCAAAAAGGACCTTTTCCTACAGGTCTTATCACTAAAAGTTAATTTTCGAGTAATAATAATTCATTAACCAAAGAATTGAGAATTGGTATCTTTCCTTCTAAACAGCTTGATAACATAGGGTTACCAGGTGTTCAGTTTTGATCCTAACAATTTGGTATTGGAACCTCTAACCTCATGTTTAACATCATGCTTATCATATAAGAATAATGTGACCTTTCTTTTTATAATTTTTCATTATGTATAAACAACAGAAAAGTGATGTTTTTGTTATAATAATAATATATAAATAAGAAATTGTAGTAAACTGAATTTTTGAATGGAAATGTTTTTTTAACCGTATGTTTGGGCCAAGCAAATCGTGGACCTAGCAACCCTACCCACATACACAGAGAATAATAAAAAAATCCAGATAACTACAGGCCAATATCTCATCTATAATTCTTTTTCTAATTATTAGAAAAATCACAACCTCATCAATTCATCAAAACATGGTTTTTAGAAAGAAAAAACGTCCACTACAACAGCCATATTTCACCTTTTATCACATGCATACTTTAATCTTGACCAAAATAACAAAGCTCCAGGTATCATTTATGATTTTAATAAAACTTTTGATACAGTTGATCACAAAATATTATTCAACAAACTACACACTTTGGGAATTAGGGGAAATGCTCTTACTTGAATAATCCTTCATGATTAATATAACTAGGGTTACCAGATTTTGACTTTGTGAAAAGAGGACAAATGGTTCCAAAAATGACAAAAAAAAAGAGAACAAATAAAATTTGGTGTGAAAAAAGTTTGATTACGAATTCACAATCTAAGTGCAATATGTTGTATATAAATGAACCATTTCTCAATAAAAGCAAGAACAAAAGGAAAATTTAAATAAAATAAATGTTTCATAAAATTATCAAGTCATATTTTTCGTAGTTGCTCACTTTCTTCAGCAATTGCTCATCGTTAATTATGATATTAAAGAACTCAATGCATGACAAATGTTTTCAATTATATTATCTTAATAAAGACCTTTAAATGATTCAACTGCCATAAAATTCCTATCATCAGTCCATTGAGCATTCATTAAACTAAAAAGATCAAGGTTAGCATTGTGATGTGGTATTGCAAAGACAAACAGACAAATCTTCAGTTACTCTGAGTCCTATTCTGAATAAGAAACTGATTGAAAAAAATCAAACTGTTTTTCATATGAAAACTTTTCCTCAAACTCTTTACATGATGCCTTCCATTGCAAAAACGCTTTCAAATTATTCAATTGATTTAAGCATTTAGAATCATCAATTACAGCATTTTTGGTTAACATAAACTCCAAAGAATTTGTTATATCTACCCACTGTGGAATACTTTTTAATTCTACCCATTTTAAAATCTATAATCTAAGAATTGAGTGATTCTAATGCATTCTCATAAATTTATATAAATTTTTTCTCAAATGCAATGCATTCATTGAGGTCAGCATGTTTATTTAATGCTGCTTTGTCACTTATTGATTTTTTTGCTAATTCTGTTCGTAAATGACTCACTAAACACATTCATTATACTCATAATTTAAATTATTGAATTTTTCTCATTATCCATATGTTTTATAATTAAATGAAACTAATGCATGCAAAAATAATAAGTACGTAGATTTCGTTTAATGGATTTTCAAAAACTGTTTTTAACATAGACAATAAGATTTTAATCATTAAAATTTAATGGCTCATACATTTTCAGAATTCTTTCAATGACAGGGAACAGCAACAATCACCTTGTTTTTCAATGTTTTAAAAGTTGATTGTAATCCATGGATACAATGTTACAAAAATTTTCAAGCTTTCTGTTTTAACAGTGAATACTGAAAATGACTATAGATTTTGACCAATGATTTTGAGTCAATGTCTATTGGCCAGGAATCAGTTGCATTTTTAGCACAATTATTTAAAATATGGGCAGGTAATACAATTTCAATCAACTGTCCAAGTTCTGCAGACAAGTGTACGAAAAAATTGTTTAGTCCCTCTCTGTTCACACTGTCAAAATTGGCATTTCAGTTGTCTTCTCCAAATACACATTTCTGTCCAACCATATGTTTTTATGTATTTAATATAAGCTGACTTATAGTTTCTGCTGATTCATTTGAAACAGATTTCAATTCAACTATCTTGTGTTAGAGTCCTTCAACACCATGATCAAAATACTTCATGATTATTGGAAAAATTTTGTTGATAAATGATTACTACCACCAGTAGAGACTCCAATGTACTAAACATCATGCTCAACTTTATGTTTTATTAATTGTAGTGAATATGGTGCCAATACTTGATTGACAATTGCTTCTGTCTTATTTCTAGCTGATGAAATTTTAGTGGTTGTCTTAGAATTAACAAATAATTTTGTATGTAGGTTATTTGTGCAATCCACTGATTGATACCTGAAGTGATGGCAAACTGTATTAAAGGTTAAAGTTGTCTCAAAGGCAGAAATGATTTCAGCATCCTTATTGATTTTAATGACATTGTTTATAATTTTACCTAATGTATTGTCAGATATGCTATTTTTCTTATAATTGACTGAATTCAAATGCTGTTCCAAATCTAATTTTCTCGTTACTGCTAAAGATACTCTTTTATGACAAATAGAGCAATATGTCTTCATGTTCAATTTTGGAACTTTTAAAGATTTTATATATTCTTTGCTGATCCTCATTGAATCTACATTTTCAATTAGAGGCATTTTAGAAAGGGTTAATCTGAAAAATATTTTATATAGGAAATTTAGAGATGATATTCACTCATTCACACATTCAAGAAAATATTTAAAAAACTAAAATTCATGGAAATGTTAATCATCACAAGTGGTCCCATGAAATTTATTCATGGAAACTTGTTTAGCAATAATGGTTGTGCTATTACAAATATTGTGTATTTAACAAATTATGTTTATATTATCTCCAGAAAAATCTTGAATTAAATAATAGTGATATTTACTTACATTAAATTTAAGAAATAAGGTTTTGACAACGATTTCCAGCTGTTTTTTCTGAAGAACACCATTGAACTTACCTTAATGTTATTTCAGATTTGTTGAAAACAATTTTCATGGAGATTTGCCATAAGTTGCCATTCAGCAAAAGAGGTCCAGAGATCAAACAATTTAAAAGATGGCTTAAGGAATACATATTTTATTAAAACTCTGATGTACTCAAATAAAGAACTTAGAAGAATTATAACCTGATTATTATTGTTAAGTTGTATTCTCAATTTATGTTCAAGTGTTTTAATTTATTTATGCCCATGTCTTTTTTTGTTTCTTATGACAACTGTAATGCTCATTATGAGCCAGTCGTGCACTGACTATAATGGAGATTATGTAATTATTTTCTTCATCTTCACATGCAAAAGAGCCCTTATCAGGCACAACTCGCCCTTAGATTTCACCGCCCTTATAAGGGCAAACACCAAGTGCCTATATCATTACCAAAAGCACTCACATAAAAAAATCGTTTCGGTAGCCTGGACAGGTTTCGCCGCAATTCTTCTCCCTGGTGGAAAAATTGCTCACTGTGTCTTTAAATTGCCTCTTCATATGACAATTATGAAATCATGTTATGTTACCAACCTGAATATCTGGTGTCTCTAACCCCTTCAAGTTTACTGACTCAAAAGTTAACATTGAAAAAAGATGCTATAGTGATGTTAATTCGAAACATTTGTATCAATGATGGCTTATGTAGCAGCACTCGATTAATCGTATGGAGAATTGATAGATCAATTCTTTACTGTTCAATATTGACAGGTGACAAAGAAGGAAATGTCATTATGTTACTTTGAATCTCTTTAAATACCCAAGATAGGCATGGATTACCTTTTATTCTTAACAGAAAACAATTCCCCGTATGGTTAGCCTTTGCTATGACAATTAATAAATCTAAACTCCAAACATTTAACTGATTGGGTATTCACATCGATCAGAATAAGCCAATCTTTGGTCATGGTCAGCTATATGTGGCCCTCTCTAAGTGTCGATCCTTGGACAGTCTTAAAATCAAAATTACAGGAGGTAAAAATAACACAGAAACTCACACAATTCCAAATATTGTGTACGATGAAGTACTAAGAAATCAATAAAAAGTAAGGATGTACCAAATATTCGAAAACTATTTGGTATTCGGCCATTTTTTCCACTATTCTGATTTCGGTAGTATTTGAAATTTGACAAAATGGAAATTCGAATTAGTTTAAAATTTACCAAATATCAAACCCAATAATGAGCAGCAAAAATTGAAAATTAAATCATAAAATTGAGTAAACTTCTTAAAATACTTAACTTTTATTATGATACAGAATGAAAAACACAATATTACAAATGAGATAGAATAAAAAACTATAAAACTGATTCTTGATACTATTGGAAATATAGGTAAATTTGATAACAAGCCAAAGCCTGAAAGTGAATTAAAATTCCAAGAACCAACACTCAAATACGAATATTTATTACTTAAGGAGAATATCTTCCATCACATAGTAACCACACATAATAATGATCAAACAAAAAATAAAATTAAAATGCCCTCAAATATTTTTTCTATAATAAGGACACAATAAGGCTCAGTAAAGTTTCTAAATTTCAAACACCAAAGGTTCTTTGTGATATTGATTTGATAGGTATTTTATAAACTTCCAAAAATAATTATTTTACTGAAATCAATTTGACAAGTAGGTTTCTTTTATGTGGATACTCGGTGGCTGAATATTCAGTATTCAGCAGTATCAGTATTTGGTTATTTATTCGGTATTTGTTATTCAGCTGTAACAGAACTCGGTTACTTATTCGGTATTCATTATTTGGCAATTTTGATATTCGGTGCATCACTAATAGAGAGTTATATTTTTACCTCAGTGGTGGAGGGGGATGGGCAGCAAGGTCTGGAGGGATTGGGCCATATATACAAGCAAGATGAAAAACTATAATAATTTTATAACTTAAAAATAATGGTGACTTTAGTGCATTGGCAGAGTAATAGTAATATATTGTGCAATCTGCTCACTGAAGAGAAGAGAGCATGCGAAGCATTCTGGGGGTCTGGGAAGCAGAGCTCCCATCGGGGTTGGCAAGCACCGCGAGCAGGGGTGGAACCCCTAGTGTATATATATATATATATATATATATATATATATATATATATATATATATATAACAACTTACGGAAAAGGAAAGGTAAAATAGATATATGGATGTCAACAAGGTGTTGGGATGAGGAAACCCAGTGAGCACTCACCAATCAGACGACTTCAGGTTGGCGAGGCCCCGGGGATGTCGAAGCGACACACGTAAAATAACACAAAAACACAGAAACATCACAAACGTAAAGCTTTCGGAACTACTCCTTCTTCAGCTACAGTTCTCTCTCTGTGCCTGTGCCTGTGAGTCATACCTGGAAACTATCAAATCTAAAAAGTTTTCATTACCTTAGTGGTGGCTATTTGATATTCATCGTGATCGTGATATGTCTTATGTTTTTGGTTTTATGTCTACAACTACGAGTGTGCTTTTTTCACAAAAGGGATTACAATCAGAATTCTTCTTTCAAAGCTTATTTCAGGTGTTTTAGTCTAGTGGTCCCTCATTTGTGTACAGTTTCTCTTTTTCGTGTTTCACTCTTTCGTGGTAAATGTCACAAAAAATGGCTACGCGAAGTTTTACTTCAATTTTAGACTGCAAATTATATATTATCTAGTATTTTACAAATAAATATAAATTAATATACACATTGCCTTAATGGCAACAGTTGTTTATTTTATTTTTACGCAATGGATCATGTTGCAACTCTTGTAAAACTGGAAATTCTTCGTGTAAAGTGAACAGGTTCCCTAAATGATAAATAGTGCAAAAGCGAATTTTGTGTTAAGCAGGAACTACCTGTGCCATGTATAACGAGAGTAACCTGTACTCTTTTACTGCTTGTATTTTTATGTATGGTTATCTTATAGTACATGATAGTATAACTTATGATGATTTGTTTAGTGAGCTTTAGTACGTTTCGCAGGTTTTTCACACCCCCCTTCTATGTGGGTGTTTTCCTGCAGTGGGTTTTTGTTATTTTTCCCAAACAATTATTATCTTTTTGCAATAATCGTATTATTATTATATTACTGTTACTTCGTCAATTAATATATTATATATGTTATGGCGGCAAGTGACCATAGACGTTCATGCAGCTCCTGCACAAAATCATTTAATAACCGAATTAAATTGGTTTTTGTGGTATTTGTATCCATCATTATCATACTGAATGTGTGGATTTGACAGACATGGAATTAAAAGTTCTGAAAGAGTCATCATCCATCTATTGGTTTTGTGTATGCTGCATATTGGACCGATCCACTATCATAACAACTATGGAAGCTGAAATGACATTTATGCGCAATGAACTGAAGAGGTTGATTCCACAGACATCGAAGCTCATTGCAGCTACAAATTGTCTATCCAATGATGAAAAACAGCGCGACAACATTCAATAAAAATTCTTATCTTACTAGTGAGCCTGAAAAATGAATAGTGATAATGATTCCAATGGTTTCTCAGTGTTTAGATCTCATCAAAGACATCCTAATCGAGCAATTGGAAAAAACAATGATCCAACAATTTTTCTGGAATTCCTCAAATGGTTTGGTTGTGCCTGAGCCATATTTCACCCACAGTACAGTGCGAGGACATCCTTGATTATACGAAAAAGAAATTTAAAAGAGAGGATTTTGTCTGCAAAAAGATTTTTGAAGGGGACTATAGTCATTCTTATAAAATAGGAGAGAATCATTCTCTTTTAGAGGAACTCAAGAACTGTGATAATTGCCCCTGTGGAGTGAATGTGAGTTGATTCCGCTTTCAAAAACCCAACTGAAATTCAAAATGTAAGTATTAATAGTACTGTCAAGTGATGATGCATGTGATAATGAACTATAAGCAATAACAGGTATGATGACTTGAGGTCACTATGGTGTTTAAAACCAAAAATTAAGTGACTAGGCTCAGTTTCTTTGGATAATTTGAATTTTGAACATATACAATATTCAAGGAAAAAGAGTTATCCCCAAATGGCAAATACTTATGAAATTGATATGTCATCTTAATGTAAAGACTCTGTGGAACAAAGTTGAAGAAGTTGATTTATTTGTGGAAAAAGATAATTTTAGTATCCTATGTTTTTGTGAGCATTGGTTAACAGATTCAGATATTGCTTTTTATCCTCTAAGTTGTTATCATTTAGTCAGTTGGTACTGCAGGAAAAGTGCTAAACATGGTGGTGTGATTATTAATGCTGTCAACAGTTTAAAATTTCAATGTATTGATATTAGTAAGTTTTGTATTGACTTTCATTTTGAAGCTTGTGCTGTATATTTTATCGAACTGTCTTTGATAGTTATATCTTCTTATCGTTTTCCCAATGGTAATTTTGAGGTATTTATTGAACAACTTGAAATTTTAGTTAAATTTCTTGACAAATTTAATTCTAACATTTTAATATGTTCTGTCTTAAATCTAGATATTAGGATGAAGTCTAATGAAATTATTACGTATAAAAATATTCTCCGTTCTTACGATTTATTCTGTACAAATTTTGAACCTACCAGACTTTCTGAATGTTTCAATAATATATTAACTAATCTTGATAAGTGGCAGTACACTGTCAATGTCTTTGATCCATATTTATCTGATCACTCAGCTGTTATTCTAAAATTTTGACCACTGCAACCTAATGCTTTTGCCAAACATAAAAGTGATTACATCTAGATTTTGCAATGATGAGGCAATTTTTTTGTTTAAGAGTCTTCTGAGTGAGGTTGATTGGATGTCTCATAAGGCATCCCTTCAGACATTCTCTAATTTCGAGGGGGTGCTGGTGGTGTAGTGGTTAGGACACCGGCTGCTACTCGCCTGCTGCTCGAAAAGGACAGCAGGCTTGAATCCTGTGAAAGTAGGATTTTTTCCAAGGTCGCCCTGTTTGTATGGTTTGAGGAGACCATGCAAAGTCAGCATTCTGTCCTTCAGAAGAGAAGTTAAGCTGTTGGCCCCCTTGGTACTCTTCATTAAGAGTAGGCTAATGCTGGCACAGGATTTCCCTCCTCCCTTGTGAGTGTGTTCAGTGTGGAAGGAGCTATGGCTATAATAATCCAAGAGGTTGATTAGCCAAAAAGGCACACACTCTCTAATTTCAACACATTTTTTGTTTCCTTTACACAAATGTTTTATTTTTGTTTTCCTATTAGAATAAGAAAGAAGAAAAGAATGTCAAAGAGGTCTTTCTGTGTTAAATGGTTTTCACCAGACCTTATTTGTAAGAGAACTAAATTGATTAATTTATATAATTCTTTTAAATGTTCAAATGATGAGCATGATAAAAAGTTGCATATAGACTATAAAAAAGATATAAACCTAATATTCTCAATGCAAAAAAGATTGCCATTAAACAATATATTAATAATTCTCCTAATAAGTGTAAATCTGCCTGGAGTATTATAAATTAGGAATCTGGAAATAATAGGTCCTCAGTAAACTGTTCCATTTCTCCAAAGGAATTTAATGACATTTTTGTTGACTCTGAGTGATTAAAAATTCAGTTTTGAAAACTAATGCTACAGCTGAAAATTATCTCTCTAATTATAATCTGTTTGCTCCCTCTTTCTCCTGGCACCCCGTTTCATCATTTGAGATTTAAAAAATTGTTCAGAGATTAAAAAGTTCTGATTGTAAGGATGCTTATGGCTTCTCCAATACGCTTCTTAAACAGGTTATTGATTTACTTGCTGTCCATCTTGCTGTATTATTTAATGAATCACTTCAAACAGGTATTTTCCTGATCCTTTTAATATATCTAAAGTAGTTCCGATTCTTAAAAAAGGTTACTCCTATGACCCTAGTAATTATCGTCCTGTGTCAATAATTCCAACTCTCTCCAAAATTCTTGAAACTATAATGTTTAATCAATTATATAAATTCTTGTAATGTAAAAATATCCTCTTTCCTATGCAGTATGGCTTTCGAGCAGGAATGTCTACTACTTCTGCAGTTGAATCTCTTTTAAACAATATTATATTTTCTTTTGAAAATAAGGAATTCACAACAATTACATTTTGTGATCTCACAAAAAATTTCGATTGTGTATCACATGAAATGTTATTGTTAAAACTTGAATATTATGGCATTAGGGGTGATGCCTTTCTTCTCATTCAGTCTTATCTAACCAATAAGCAACAGTTTGTGTCCTTTAACAACCAGGAATCCAGTGTTTTGGAAATTCAATCTGGCGTTCCTCAGGGCTATGTCCTTGGGCCTCTGTTGTTCTTAATTGCTATTAATGACCTTCCAAACAGTGTTACTTCTAATAATTTGCTATTTGCAGATGATACAATTTTAATTGATCATAATGAAGGTGTAAATATTTCTCTATCTAATTCATTGCCAACTCTAGATACTGTTTTAAATTGGTTTTCTGTACATGAACTATTGCTTAATATTCGTAAAACTCAACATATTATTTTTTCCTTATGTGACCTGTCCTGTGATTATGATACAGTTAATATTGCAAAACTTTTGTGTTTTATGCTTGATTCTAGGTTAACATAGAGTGACCAAATAGACATGATTAATAAGAAGCTTGCATGTGTGTGGTATATGTTAAGTAAATTGAAGTCATTCATATCTGATCAGTATCTTAGAGCTGTTTATTTTGCATTTTTCCATTGCCACCTAATTCATGGAGTTCGTCTTTGGGGACATATCTCATTTGTTAAATCAGTTTTCATTTTTCAAACAAAGACCTTAAGGATAGTATCAGGTGTATCTTATAGAGAATACTGTAGACCATTATTTACTAAACATAGAATTTTAACAGTGTTTAGCTGCTATAATTACAAAAACCTAATATATGTTAAAGAAAATCTCTAATCTTTCTTCATCCAATCCAATTTCCACTCTCATAATACAACATTCAAAGACAAATTAACAATCCCCTGTGTCAGGTTGGAAGCCTCTCTAATGTGTTATACTTCTTCTTAAATACGATTTTTCAATAGACTTCCTGATACTGACAGGAAGATTTCTCATTCTAAATTTAAAACAGCTATTCACAGGTGACTTGTTGAGAAATCACTTTATTCTGTGAATGATGTTTTAACATCCAATGGATATTATATTCTAGTGTGTATAATGACTATATTCATTTTTATATACATATTTTTGTACATTTTTATTTTTATTATTGATGAAACCTATTTGAAATACATGTATTTTGTTAATGGTGGAATAAATTATGATTATGATTATTTGTATCATGACAAGTGGTTAGGAGGAAGATGGGACTTCCTAATCTCAATGTCTCCCCAAATAAAGAACATATCTAATCTAATCTATTTGCAATTTCATCCATACCAGACAAACCAAATTGCCCTTGATATAAACATCAATGATCACCCCATCAAGCAATCATCTCAAACTAAATTTATAGGACTATACATACCAGATACCTTAGATTGGATCACACACATACAAACAGTTGCCTATAAGGTCAACCAGACAATATATATATATATATATATATATATATATCATCATCATCATAGGTAGTCTGTCCGTAGACAGGTCCGTGATTATTCATGGTTAAACCTGGTTCTCCATATACTCCTATTTTCCGCTGTCCTCTTTATATCTTGATAACTCTCTTTCCCTTTCAAATCGTCTATCAGCTGAAACCTTTTCCTACCTCTTTCCCTTTTCCCATCTAGTTTTCCTTCTATCACGTCTTTAATCATACTCTCTCTCCTCAGGTAATGTCCAACCCAGTTAGCCTTCCTCTTTCTGATAGTCTGTATAATCATTCGCTTCTCTCCTATTCTTCGTAGCACTTCATCGTTTTTCATCCTATCTGTCCATTTTATCTTCAGCATTCTCCTCCAAGTCCACATTTCAAAGCTTTCCAAGTATTTTATGTCATTTTTCCTTAGCGTCCATGTTTCTGCCCCATACAATGCTATACTCCATACGTAGCATTTTATCAACTTTTTGCGGATATCTTCCCTTATATTCCCTGTAAGTAGTTGTTTCTTTCTCCTGAAAGCCGCTTTTGCTTTTCCTATTCTAGTTTTGATCTCATCCGTACATTTTGCCTCTCGTGTTATGATACTTCCAAGGTATTTATATTCTGAAACTTGTTCTAATGGCTTTCCCCCAATAGTTATGTTCAGATTCTCTTCTTTACCCGATATTCGAATGACCTTGGATTTTTCTGTATTTATTTCCATACCGTATTTTCTACCTGTTATCACTAGTCTATTTATCATTGTTTGTAGCTCCTCTTCCTTTCTTGCTAGAAGTACTTGATCATCTGCGTATTTTACTGTTCTTATAATCCTTCCTCCAATTTTGAAATCCCCTGTGCCTTCTAAAGCTTCTTGCATTAGACTTTCTCCATATATATTGAATAGGGTTGGCGATAGGCAGCAGCCTTGTCTTACTCCTCTACCGATATTTATTCCGCAGGTGTCCACATTCTCAAACCTGACCTTTACAACTTGATTCTCATATAGATTCCTAATCAGTCTCCTGTCTTTCCAGTCTACACCTATATCCTTTAATATCTTCATCAACTTTACCCAATTTACTCTATCAAAGGCCTTCTGCCAGTCTACGAAACATGCGCAGATATCTTGACTGTATTCTATTGCCCTTTCTGATATGATTCTAACTACTCCTATAGCATCTCTTGTTCCTCGTCCTTTTCTGAAACCGAATTGATCTTCCCCTATTATTTCTTCTGCCTTTTTCTCCAGCCTTTTATTAAGAATCCTCGTGATGATCTTCGATGTGTGTGACAGAAGGCTTATAGTTCTGTAATCTTTACACTGCATTGCCTTTGGCTTCTTCTTTAGAGGGATCATTGTTACTTCTAGGAAATCCTGAGGCCACTCTCCCGTGTCGTAAATTTTATTAATTAATTTTGTGATCGCTTTTATTCCTTCTGATCCTATGACTTTAAGTATCTCAGCCGGTATTCCATCGCTGCCCGTGGCTTTCCCCTTCTTTAGTTCCACTATCGCCTTTTCTACTTCGCTGTCCATAATACTTGGTCCTAAGTTGTCTTCTTCAATGTTTTCCTCATTTTCCAGTTCTATTTTTGCCGCTCCTGCCTGTTTGCTGTATAATTCCTTAATGTATTCTTCCCATACCTGTGCTACATCCTTTGTTTCTGAGACTATCTTCCCATCCGTATTCATAATTCCTTTACCACAAATTCCATTAGACTTCTTATCTTCTAATTCCAGTGCCCTAGCGTACATCATATCGTACCGTCCTAATTTCTCCATTTGTTCTATTTCATCACATTTTCCTTTTAGCCAATTTTCTCTAGCTTTATCTGTTACCCTTCTCAACTCATTGTTTATACGTCTATAGTTGGCTCTACCTTCTTCACTGTTAACGTTTTTCCATTTTCGTCTCTCATCCATTTTCTCCAGCATTTCCTTCGTGATCCATGGTTTTCTGATTTTCTTCTCTTGTTTTCCAATCTCTTTATCCAAGGTATCCTTGATACTGGTTTTAATTTCATCCCATTCTATATCGACGGTCTTCGGTTTGTTATATATATATATATATATATATATATATATATATATATATATATATATATATATATATATATATATATATATATACACTAGGGGTTCCACCCCTGCTCGCGGTGCTTGGCAACCCCAATAGGAGCTCTGCTCCCCAGACCCCCAGCATGCTTTTCATGCTCTCTTCTTCCGTTCAGTGAGCGAATTGCACAATATATTACTATTACTCTGCCAATCGTTTATCTATGCCAATGCACTAAAGTCACCATTATCTTTAAGTTATAAAATTATTACAGTTTTTCATCTTGCTTGTATATATGAGCCAATCCCTCCGGACCTTGCTGCCCATCCCCCTCCACCACTGAGGTAAAAATATAACTCTCTATTAGTGATGCACCGAATATCAAAATTGCCAAATAATGAATACTGAATAAGTAACCGAGTTCTGTTACAGCTGAATAACAAATACCGAATAAATAACCAAATACTGATACTGCTGAATACTTAATATTCAGCCACCGATTATCCACATAATAGAAACCTGCTTGTCAAATTGATTTCAGTAAAATAATTATTATTGGAAGTTTATAAAATACCTATTAAATCAATATCACAAAGTACCTTCAGTGTTTGGAATTTAAAACTTGACTGTATCTTATTGTGTCCTTATTATAGAAAAAATATTTGAGGGCATTTTAATTTTAATTTTTGTGTGATCATTATTGTGTAGTTACTATGTGATGGAAAATATTTACCTTCAGTAATAAATATTTGTATTTGAGTGTTGGTTCTTGGAATTTTTTATCTCTTTCAGGCTTTGGTCAAAAAGAATCTGTGGACCGATTCTACGCATATTTGAAAATTGACGGCAGTAAACTGAATTTTTATCTTTTAGGCGTTGTTCGGTTCAAATTTCACATTCCTGCAACGAATCTAAGTAATTTAAAATGCGATTGAAATTAATGCGGCGTAGGATCATAGACAGCATTACGCATGATGATGATGATCACCATTACGTTTATGATATGCAGAGATAAAGTAATTCTTTTATTCATAGAAAATATTTTATTCACTTCTAAATTATTGTCAATAAAAATATTTTGACATTCATTAATACTTTTCAAGTGTTATCTATTTCAACATATATCATTTTCATATGAAAATTATTAATAAATAAATAATTTTAGCGAATAACTTTCATTTACCAAGAATATTGACATGTAATAATTATACAAAAACCCAGAATCTTTGTATCACTCATCAATGACGAGGGCTTTCCAGCAGTTTTATTTGTCAACAGCACTTTTCCCTAGGGGTCATTTTCTGAACGAACACCATTGTATGCGTTCTTTCTGGATGCAATCGAAGCACATAATTTGGAAGTCCATTGGTTCTGAATCCCTCCACGACGAGATATTTCGACTAAACCTCGGAGAGCGGCCGGCACACAGAATAGGACGCCTCGCCGGTCGTGAGGAGCCCGGTCGCGAGGGGCCCGGAGGCATGGGAGAATCAGACGACCCACGCCACTCTACCGGTGCTAGCTCCCCCTCCCACCACGCTCACCCCACCGCCCCCGTTGGGTCCCGCCGTGAGCCCCGTGGTCGCCGTAGTGGCCCCCGCTCCCCCGAGGCCCGTGGCGCCGCCCACGCCGGCGACGGCGGCGGGAGCAGAGGCCGCGTGTCAGTCTCCAACGACGTCCGGGTCCCCGAGGCAGCGGATGTGCAGAATGGCCGCGGCGGAGGTGAGTATGGCTATCGCCAGCACCAACTGCACCCACGCCACAGTAGCCAGCGTAGAAGTCCTTGGGGAAGGGGGAATAATCGTTATACATGTCGCACAAATGTCTAACGTTTGCAGGCTGTCTCAGAGCTGTGGCGTTGAGAAAGTAAGAGAGGCGATCGTATTGGGATTCGCTTTACTATGGTAGCATTATAGAACTATCGCCACCACTCTGTACTCACATGTTGAAATCTGAAGCGGTTACTTTCTTTTCCACTTCACGGCCCTGAGCTGTCTTTATGGTATATGGACGCTTGCTAAATTAGCAAATAATTGTTGGACCCTGAGAGTCGTTATTAGGCGTTCTTTACCAGCGAAGCGATAGTAGCAGAACGCCTCATGGGCACGTATTGTCCGTCCGTCGTAACCTTCATCTCCTAAACTACTGGACGGATTTCGGCACTGTCCCATTATGACCCCGCAAAATATTATTTTTTTCATGTTGTCATTGATTCACGAAAATCAACAAGGGACTTTCAATGAACTATACACAATCCGATGGAGAGTGCAAATGTGAGCGTGGAAGGAAAACCTCCGCAATGAGGTTTTGTTGCAGCCCCCGCACCTCCCCGGGTTAGGTTAAGTGGTTGGGGGTTGGATTCATTCAATTTCCTCTCCCCGTGTTGGATTAAGTGGTGGACACAACAATACAATAAAAAATTAAATACAAATATGCAAAAATTGTAGATATACACAACTTAAAGCAAACTCCTAATAATTTGCGGGGTCATAATGGGATAGTACCCGGATTTAATTAAATAAAGTAGGAATGATCCTTACTAATATGTATTTCCCAATTGTGCGTTTGAACTGCATCCGTCAATTAGAACTTCTACTTTACATAATCAGTTCATAATAAAACCCTTATTCTATTGGTAACTTAGTCATTCTGTCCGTAACGCTCAATATCTCAGCCGTTTCTTCAGCCAGTTCAACCAAATTTGGTAGGATTGCTATGATCACGTAACAATAGCGAATGACAAAATTTTCAAATGTTGCAAGGATACACTAACAAAAGAAAAACAAGGAGATTAAATTTGGTTAAATACGGTACAACGAATATGTAGCCGAGTCGATATGTTTTGTATTCATCATTTCATATCTCATGTGTCACCATCCCCGAAATTTTTTTTTATAACTCTGTGTTGTAAAGTATTTTCTAAAATTTACGAGTGATGACGGCAAATTTGACGTGAAATACTTGCAGATGGGGGCGATTTAAACTATAGTGCGGGTTAGTGACAGGCTAAAGTCATAAGTTTAGGACTCGGGAGAAGATTAGCTTTGCCATAACCAATACTAAACATATTTGGTATCTGGCGGAAGGATTTAAACATATCGATGGCCTTATTTGCCTCGGAGATACCTTTGCGGTCTCATCCACGCCTCCTCGTTCGAGTCCGTTGTCGGAGCCTTAGTAAGTGCTTGTATGCCTTTCGCCAACAGGGCACAGCACAGGCCAGCCGCTAGTGCCCATAGTGCAGCTGCAAGATGACCCGTGGAGTAGAGCAGTCTGCGGCAGTGTCTCCATCTACGACCCGGGGCAGCTGACGCAACGACGCGCTCGAATAGGGCCGACGGACGCGAGGCCCTCGTTTCTGAGGGCCCTGAGGAGACGCAGCAGTTGGAGCGACGCGGTGGTGAGGAGGACGATGGAGGACGGTAGCCTCCGAAACCACGGCTCCCGTGGATGCTGGCCGCTAGGAGAAGAGAAGGAAGTGTTGGTGGGTTTAAGGGGGAGTCGTAATTGGCACGAACCAGGGGACCCGTCAAATAATGGGCCCCGAAATAATGTTTTCACACATAATCTCAGAAATATTGAGGATCTCAAAGTAGATAGTTTAATTTTGTAGACTCTTAAGTGTTTTATGTATTTTTTTCAGAATTAAAATAAAGTTATTGATTATATCTCGCATAGGGATCGCTCGCAAATTACGTAGCGCGATATTAAACTTTTTTGATTCCCCTCCTTCCACCATTATAGCGCTCCGTAACAGAAGCTTCGAATCACCCCCTCCCAAAATTAGGTGACAATATATAAACCACCTATCTAAATAATTTCTTAATTTTGTTGATAAATTATGAGAAAATATTCGCAGCTGAGATCAGGCACGTAGGTCTGGTTACATTTTCTGACTAGCCAAAGTTGCAAGTGGAAGTGTGTCTTAATAATGCATCCCATTTGAACAATTTATTTATTTTCAGGAAAAACCTTATATCACATTCGTTCGGACCCCCTTTCCTCCATTAAATCGCAACACTTTTCTGAACCCCCTCTTTCCCCTTATCTTATGTAATTGGGCCGAAATAATTTTTACATTGCTGCACAAAGAGCACTTTGGAATCGTACTTTCTTGTAGGAGTTAGATAGATAGTTTTGATTTCTATAGTCAAAATATAATGAAATATTTGGACAGTTTTTCACAAATTTTTGGCGATATTTGGCCGGTCAATTGATCAATTTTATGATCGGACATAAACCTGTCCTCTTTTAAATAATCTATTTTTGACTCCTTTGAATATAATGAGATAAAGAGGTATTAGTTAGGCGCGCAAAAGGGAGAAACTCAATTGCAAAATCGCTGAACGACAGCAGCAGCAGTCTATTAAAATTTTTAAGCTTCGGATTTGCTATACCATCGACGTCATTTTCAGTATAAAATGTTGATGTTGATGACAAAGACAAAAAGGCGAAGAGGTGCATGTCAAACAAGTACAAATTCTAAAAAAATTCCAAAATAAAATCATTTATTTTGTTTCACGAGAAGTCGCCCTTAAAAGGAGAAAACAAGAAAAATATTTCAGCCTATTTGTCCGTTATAAAAGATTTTGCTGCTATGTTTTCAATTCATTACTATTTATTTACATAACTTAAATTTGCAAATGAAAGCCTAGAATATGATAATTCCACTTTAATCGAAGGCCTTCAGAGTAGAACTGTGCTTAAAAAAATCGAATTTTCGAAAATTCTCCAAATAGTAAAAATGAAAAGTAAATTAATCAGGACACCAAAATCTTGTATGACGAACACATAGACTGAAATATTTTTCTTGCTTTCTTCCTTTAAGGACGATTTCTTGTGAATAAAAGATTTAAGCGCATATAAACGTTTTATAATATCTGCTTTGAAATATGTTTTTAAAATTCTTATGCACAGCAAGACTCGCAGAGGAAGAAAATATGAGGAAATATTCCAAACCGACCGAGATACGAACCATGACATTCCGCTTGCCGGGAGTGTGACTTAGCCATCTCACAATCAGCTATGCGCCAGTTAAATTATATTCGCAAAGGCAGAGGTTTCAATCCTGGGCTCCCAGACCCGCCAACAGAGCGAAAAACAAACATTTTCAGATTGGCGAACGCCCTAGTGCGGAAAAGTTGTGGTCTGACACCAGAAAGACAGGGTTAAAATAAAAAAAAAATCAATTGAAATCTCGTCTGGGCATCGGCCTCAAAGTTTCGTATTTTTTATAAAAGTTGAGTTTTCCAGCAACGCACACAGACAGTTTGTTTTGCATGTTGCTCTCAGAGTACATTGTTACGAGCACATTGGTTAAGGAATGTCGCTCAGAAGTCTTCAAGCACTTCCCCTCTCCCCTAGAGTGACCAGGCGTCCCGGTTTTCCCGGATTTGTTCCGGTTTTTAGAGTTTTGTCCCGGTGTCCCGAATTTTTTTTTTCGGGACGCATTAATGTCCCGGTTTTTCTAGTAATAGCGGTGGTTTATGCAGTTGTTTTTCCCCGTTAATACGTAATTTTTAAAACTGTTAATGAAAAGTACCGTGCATATAAAATTTATCTAGTTTTGCATACCATAAAATTATTTTTTCATTGAAAAAATAAACATTATTTAAAACTTTTAAATAATCCTTAAGCCAAAATTTAAATTGTTAATTTTTTTATCTAAGGGATGAAAAATTGTGCATTTTTACGTACATAATCTGCCGAATTTAAAGTAATTATTTATTTTAATTGGAAACAGTTTTTGAAGAACCGCTAAGCTGAAATGCCGAAGAGAAAATGTGCCTTTAATGATGAGTTTTCGAAGAAGTGGAGTTTCATCAAGAGAGGAAGGACTGATAATGAGGTGGAGTGTGAACTGTGCAAATGCTACATAAACATTAGTCACGGTGGGAAATCTGACGTAACCGAACATATTAATATTAAAAAGCATAAAATAAAATTAACTTTGCCTGGAACTACTGGTTTTTCGCAAAATATTACGCAATACTTTCAAGTGAAAAATCCAATCGAGGACCGTCTTACTGTAGCAAGTGAGTTGACAATGGCCTATCATATCGTTAAACACCATCACTCCTTTAGATCAGCTGATTGCAACAATGAACTATTTAAAGAAATATTTTGTGACTCAGAAATAGCTGTTAAATATTCATGTGCACAAACTAAAACTGCATCTCTTATTAAAAACGTTATTGGGATATTTTGTAGAAAAGAATTATTGGCAGATTTAAAAAAGTCACTGTGTTTCGGAATATCTACGGACACAATCACAAAACTGAAAAGATTTTCCCTTTAGTTGTTTATTATTTTTGCAAAACAAAAGGAATTTAGATAAAATTATTAAAAATTGAATCACTACCAAATGAAACTTCCTATTTCATTGTTGATTTCATAATTAACTCGCTTCGTGAGTATGGCGATGATATAAAAAAGTGCATTGCTTATGGAGCAGATAACGCTAACACAAATTTTGGGATACTATTAAGAAAAGGTACAAACAATGTCTTTCATAAATTACGCGAGAAATTTAATCTCGATTTAGTACACATTGGATGTTCTGCACATATTTTGCATAACGCAGTGCAGTTGGGAGCAGATAGATATCATCTATATTTTCATGGTTTAGACCAGGAATGTCCAACATTTTTGCGGGAGGGGCCACATTAAAGATTTCCTAATCCTCGGGTCAGTGATCAAACGTTATAAAGATATATGAGGAATCGTCAAGGTCTAATATGGTGTCGTTTAATGCGTTAAAAGATATTAGAAATCACGATCTTTTCATACTAGGCCGTGACCGTTCCTTGTGGACAGTTACTGCTATTATTATTTCAAAAATATTTTTCATCACTATAAAAAATTTATTTACAAATATAGAACAAAATTTTCAATATATCCTTATTATTACAACATAGACAAAATTATTTTTACCCAATATTAAGATATTTGACATTGTTTTTGCTTGCGCAATATATAAATGTCTGCCAGCATGCGTGATATAGCGATGCGGAGTATGTCGGAGAAATGTACGTCTGTCGGATGTGATCTTGAGTTTGACTAGATGTTTTAGTCCGTAAAAATCTGCCCAAAACAATAAGTGCTGACAAATGGTGCAATAATTCGAATGGCATGTTTTAAAAGATTGAGATAAGACTCCGAGGTAACATATTTCCCATAGAACGCTAGAATGTCATTCTCCGCGAAAGCTCTCTCATTATCACTGTTAATTTGGACCACAATTAATTTTAGTTGGAAAATATCATGAACTTCAGCGGAATCAGTTCCAGATGTATCTGAAAACTGTTTAAATTCGAGACAGTGCAGTGTTTCCTGTAATCTACAAAGTTTTGTTTGAATTAAACTTTCAGGCTACCAATCATTGCAGCATATTTTTCACGTCTAGTTGATGCCGTTGTGATACGAGCAACGGTTTTCATAATTAACTCTTGAATAATTCTAACTTGTGAATCAGTGCTTGAACATACTCATTCAGTTTGTTGCCAAATTGATCCTTTCCATGGCGTTTCATATTCAGGTCCGCGAGGTACTTGTTGGTGGCAACTAAAAATGCTAAGTAATTCAAGCACTCAAAATCGATGCTAACACCTCTTCCTTCTTCGTCTTCTTCATGAAGGATTTTATTTCTCTCAGCAGTGAGTAAAATTTGGGCCAAAGAACATGGCTGAAGTAAATTACATTCCAACTAGAGATTTGACTTAAAAATCAACGGGAAAGTTACATTTATTACAACTCACCCAGAAAGTGAAGTGGTTGAAATTTATCGCAATCAAATAATCCAGTTAAGTATTTGATAAAGTCATTTTAATTTTCTGTGATGTTAAATTATTGTATCTATATACCTGACTTTTTTCTTACGACTTGATTTGCCAGTCTCTTGTTCAGTTCATCTTCTCATTTGTTTTCCCGGTTATTTCCTAGCTTTGAGACTTGACCTGCCAGTCTCTTATTGTTAGAGCTTGAACCTACGTTGCGGCAAGTTTCATAATCAGAGTTAAATTCAATTCACGCATAACAATCCATACGGTCAACAACACAACGACTCGTAAATAAATATTGAAATGACAAAAACCTGTTACATAGTTTGTTTGATTAATTTTTTAATTTTATTATTATTAGAATTTTATTACGTACAAGGGGCCCCGACCCTACGTGCTACGCGCGTCAACCCCACTCTTCGCTCGTTCCAGGGACTTCGGCACTACGCGCCTCGATAAACAAAATATTTTTTTTCGGGATAGCTCTTATCAAGACGCATATTCTTGTTCCTAAATTTTATTTTCTCCGACGTACCGTTTGCAAAATATAAATTTTTAAATATTTTAAACGGCCACCATTTTGTTTCAGGATGGCGGATGAAAATTAAATAGTTTTCCTAAGGTCTCATAGCTTTATCTTTTAATCACAACAGTTACCAGAGCATCTCCCCGCCATGAGGTCGAAGTTTTTACGATCAACTTTTTAGCGCAATGCTCTCCGCCCCTACGCGATACGCGCATCGACCTCGTGCCTCGCTTCGCGAGGCTAATTCATCCACTGCCCGTGTGCTACCCTGAACCTCATCCTTTCGGCATATATTTTCGAGCTTCTCTCTCCCTTCCTCCCACTCTTTACCTATCTCAACCCCTCTTTTCCTCACTCACTACATCCCTATATTCCTCCCTCTCTCCCACCAAACCTCCCGCTTTCCCAAACTTCCGCTAGCCCTCATTCACTCCTTCCCCGTCCCTTTATTTCTCTTCTATCTCATTCACTCTCCCCTTACTTGCACACTATCATCATCCTCCGTTATCCCAATACAGTGCAAACGAAGAACGGACGAAAAGAAGTCAAAAGTCGAGTGTGAATAAATGAGGATCAGCGACAAAAACAAACCCAATGGTAAGGAGAACATTTAGTCTAGGGTCTGCATCAAAGCATTTGTTGCTATTTTATCAAATCAAAATCAATAATTCATTATGACGTCCTTAATTATTATTGAAAGCGTCGAGCCAATGCAATTAGATGGCCACTTTCCTTTTAAAAGCTATGAGCTCGTTGCTATGGTAGTTAGAATTGTCCATTGTTGTGCCTCAGAAAAACATGATTTCTTTGAGATTAAAAAGAAATTTTAACGCTAATTCGGAATGGATTTGAATTTCCTCTTCAAAAATTAAACTCTTCATTCTTTCTTCTACAAAATATTTTCATCCCGAGTTCGTATCTATATTTTAAATAATTTAAAAAGCACATTTAGAATGCCCTGCGTTGAATCCCATTCTTTTCTTATGGGTATTAAAATGGAACATTGGGGTCGAGAAGAATCCATAAAAAAGCAAATTGTTGAGATTTTCACATTTTCCCGTTGGTTGTGACCTATGATCGACCAGCAGGCTAAATTCTAGATCTCTAGCTCTACCTTAGAATGAAGCATGGTATACCTAGGAGGTTCGTACACAAGGTTTTTATATTATAGACAGATAACAACGTCGATTCAATTACGAAATAATAATAATTCGAAAAACTGACGCTAGGAAGACTGACTGTGCCGGAGGGTGGAGTGGAGGGGAAAGTTTAAGAGATGCATTGTACGATGAAATCAGCAAACGATTAAATTCACCTTGAGAAGGCTTTCTGCTTAATCTGATTTACTGCGCTCCTTCGGTGGTATTCTGAGCGACATTGATCGGAGTAGTTGGTATTGGTCACTTCTTTTAACTAGTATTCCATCTAATTGACAATGAGTTATCTCCGCCGGCAATGCCACCGCCAGGACCCTAGCAGCCACTACGTCCCATTCTCCGGGTGACCTTCCTGGAAATATAAGGTGTGTACTTTACCCGACGGCTGTAGATATGGACACAGCTACATCCAACGGCTGCCCCTGAAATTGCCCTCCTCGGGGACATCCCAGCGTTGATCGACGTGACAACAGCTTTTTGCCGGTCTGCAACACCACTAACGACACGCTTTCGGCCGACTACGATGGAGACGGAGTCGTTCCAGCCCATCAAGAGCGCGAGGAAGACCAAGTTCTAAGCCTTCATTTCTGCTGCTGAAACCTCCCCGGCTAACCAGCTGCTCCCCCGTCATACGTGAGAGTATCCAAGCTATGCGAACCACTTGTACGTGATGTTAACACTGACATCGCCCAATGTCCATCCTCAGCGGCAACCACTGCTCCACCTCCTGAGAAGAACTCACCGAAGCCTCCGGGTATCATATTTACGAGATTGGGGACTTCCGAGAATTCATTGTAATCATCAAGCGGATGGCTAAGGAGAATTCCTTCGTCGCTACGTCTCGACGGAACTACATCAGACTCCAGCTGTAGACCATGGAGGACTTTAATAGCGTTCACGAACTGCTGAACAGTAAAGAGGCTCAGTTCTCCAGTGGTCTCAACTCTAGGATGGATGAGAAATACCTCAAGGAGGTACTGAATGTCGATAAAGTACCGGTGCTCAAGGTGCGGCAGATTCTCCGTGCTGACAATACACCTTTGGGCATATTCGCGGTCACAACTCACGCCAACACCTCGGACTAGGAGCCAAGATATTTCCTTCAGTGGACGTCACTTGCGAATTCCAAGGTTAGGATCGAGCAGTACAAGCACCAGGGGTCACAAATGTGGTTTTGATGTAACCACGTCGGCCATGCCTCATTTTTCTGTACGGATGCCGCGCACTGTTACAAATACGCGGGGCCACACGAGACTAAACTCTGCTTCAAGAAGCTTGACGGTGGCGGACAATGGAGCTGCTGCAACTGCGGCGGTCCCCATTTAGCGTTCTCGAAGTCCTTTCCAGAGCTACACTGTCCGTGCCTGAGCAGTCACCCCTACCATCGAAAACCCTGTAACCCAACTCATCGGTACCATGAACATCGTCAACGCCGACTGGCCTGTAGATCCCATTCCGGAGAATATCCCGGAACTCTCCACTCCGACTGGCATAGATGCGAGAGTCCAACTTTTAACTGCAAGAGTAACGGAAGCCACCGCAGCAGCCATTTCAATTTCAATGTATCTCCGTCGCTCACCGGACACGGAGCCCCTCCTCAAGGGAATCCTGCAGCTTATCACCATCATGAACCGCACCAGACGACGGTTGTCTTGGCGTCAAGCGTCGGCTTAAACGAATGCAGCACCTCGTACGTGATAAACTTCAGGAATTTTTCCGGGAGTGCTGGAACAGGAGGATGGCCTTTCTCTTTTTCGAGGACGGATCTATCTGGAAGCAGGTGCTCCACTCAAGACGGGGCAGGGACTGAACTTACCCCATCTGAAAAAGCTGCCTAAGTTGCAACTTACTTGGCGTCAGTGGCAGCCAAAAGGGCTGCAAACATAAACTCGGTAACCTATCCAAAAGTTCTCATGTGCGACATCAAATCACGCCTTAACCAGTTATTTTATCAACATTGGAAAAAAGAGTGGATTAGGGTTTTCTCAAACAAACTGATGAAAATGTGGCAGTCCTCCTCCAGGCCTTCGCGGCTGGAAGTGGTGGCCATTACCGGACTACGCATAAGCCACTGTTGGTGGACGCACAGTAATCTATTGCAATCTGAGGATGCCCGTTTGTGAGACGTGTGATGCTGCACAATAAGAGAGACAGGGTGTGCCAACGAACCTTTCAGTCTCTCTGGGAAATGATCCTTTTTCAGTAAATAGAACTATCTCATTCCTGAGGGAGTCCGGAATTTTATCACACACACACACACACACATATATATATATATATATATATATATATATATATATATATATATATATATATATATATATATATATATATATATATATATATACTAAATGATTTTAGTATGTGATAGAATGTAGTTGTATAACATTGCTCTCCATTTTTATATAATATAAGATTTTATAAACCATATTAGCGCCTTTACAGCCTGTGGTAATTTAACTTATTTTTTATTGAAGGAAGTCCCTTATACAGTCTTATCGACATTTGATTTCATAGATTGCTAGAGGCTTTTTACAATCTCTTCCAATTTGTTTTTCTTATATATTTATTATTTATTTAATTAATCCATAGAATGAGACACATGATTGGAATAATTTCATGTAGTCTTGTCTACGTTATCTGTGTTGTGTGACTTTTTCTCTCATATACAAGAGTTGTGTGAGTAATGTTACGGGGACAATAGTCCAAGAACAACAACACACACTTGGCGTCCGTCTTCCGTCCGAATGATGTCCCCGTAGCCGACGCTGCCAACTTGGCTTCTGACCCGGAAAACGGAGAGGAAACGCCTATTCTCACGGATGATCACTTCGCTGAGGGACTTCTCAAGAAGCTCGCCCTTCTTCAATTAGCATCCTAGATAGTCATGCTCATCCAATCATAACTGCACGGTAGAAAGTTCAGGGTTGTCTGGCTGAGAGAAACCTCCCTGTGGCACCCACTGCTGGCAGGCGTTCATCAGGGGTCCGTCTTAGTCACCCTGCTCTTTAATAGCTACACGTCCGACATCCCGAGGGACTACGGCTGGAGCTGGCGCTGTACGCCGACGACGCGGTAATTATTATCCACTCCACCAAGCCACAGATGGAGGCTAAGTACTTTCAAAAAGCAAGGGATAGGCTTCTTGGCTGGTAAGTAAAATGGAGGGCTGACATAAACCCGAATAAGACTCAGTGTATTCTCTTCTCTCCTGGAAACCCCAAGGAACCTGATGGGAGCCTGATAGATGGCACGGAAGTCGAATAGAACGACGAGGTGAGCTACTTAGGGGTCACCATTGACCAGCGGCTCACCTTTACTCGCCATGCCGTTCAAATGGCGTAAAAGGCCATTAATGCCTGGATGAGGGCAGAACGACTGTATTCGCTCTATTCTACGTCTGGGATGTATCACCACGAACGAGATGCTCCATCTCATAGCGTATTCCACCCCCATCGAGTGCCAATTACGGCAGTCGGGGAGATAATTCTTTGAAGGCTTGAAGTCTAGCTCTTCGAATATCATTAAGGGACTAGGACGCAGGGAGATCCGCCCATGGGACAAATATAACGCCCTCCCGCCTCCACGGGCGCTCAAAAAGACATGCCTTTGAGCAAGAAGAGGCGTTCATGATTCGCCGAAGGCCAGCGACTTCTAAGGTAGGAAACATCACGGATGTCGACGACGCAGCCGCTGCAAATCCTCCAGTGGTAAAAATACGGTTTTGGGCCTTCTGCCGAGAACAAAGAATACTCAGCGGCTGCTGTACAAGCAATCTAAATCAGTAAACAAAGAGATTTTTCTTGACGACGAAAGATTAATTCGAAGAAAGCGACATTTTCGTGTTCAAAACGAATCTGAGGACCAATTTCACGAGTATTTAAAAATCGACGGTAGGAAACTGATTTTTTTTCATTGAGTCGTTGTTTGGTTTAAATCCCACATTCATACGAGGATTCCAAGAAATCTTAAAATGGGATTGACAGTTATGCGGTGTAGCGTCTCAAAATCTCACGCAGCAGCATCATTACGTTTTTATGATGATGATCCCCATTACGTTTTTATGATATTCAGAGATATATTCTGAGGTTACTGCCCATCAAAATATAGGGAATGAATATATTATCGATACTTGTCTGCAATTATACTATTCGACATTAATTCATTTAATTTAGCAAAAACATTTTTACTGACAAAACAATAGACTCTATTAACATGGTGAAGGACCGAATGGTGGTTTCGCCATTGAAGTTTATATTAATAAGCCTCCTGTAATTAATTTGTGACACTTTTTGATGTAGAAATAAAATCGAAGAATTTGTCCATTATGCCTCCAAACAAAGATAGACTTATGTAAATACAAACAGTATGTAACTTAACTCAAATGAAGCGAAATTAATTTATACTTAATGGTAATTCTGTAATAATAATTAACTAAATATAATTATATTTACGTAATTTTTTTTCTAAATAAAACGTACTTTGTTTATATTCGTGGCTACGAACCACAATAATAGATTGTTTATATTGTTGCTGCAATATAAGTTATGTGAATATACACTATCTTATAAATATTTTAGTGTGTGTGTGTATGTTCTTTATACGTTTTTATACCGTGGAAGCTATCGAATTTAAAAGTTTCATGGGCCATCCTTTGGACCAAAGGATGAGCTTGGTCTAGGTTTGCAGACCTTGGGGTCTCTTATACCTCATGGGGTCAACAAAATACTATTTCCATAAGAATGCATGGGAAATGGTATGGAGAAGCCCCAAAATGCCATGCAGCCCTTCACTGATGTGAATATAAATATACCAAAATATTAACTTACGAACACGTGAATGGCTTATTTTACGCACGAAAGACTGAATATTTAAATTCTGTTCATATTTTATCGTATTACATGTTAAATTGCTCGAAATTATCCTTTAAGCGCAAAATTTATTAACATTTTCCAGGCGGTAACAAAGCTAAATTTCTTAATTGTTGTACTCTTCAAAGGTAGATAGCCACTTTAAGATTAATGCAAGAAAAATCCACGCCGTGGCGCGCCGTAGAGGAAGAATAGCCAATGCCAAGATAAAGGGTGCAAATGGATTCATGCCTAAATATAGTCTATGAATACTTTTAAAGTGAGTCGAATGATTTTTAAGGAACATTAGAACATTGTTATCTTTCATCATTAACTCTGAAAGATTTATCGCAAGATAAATTAACAAAGGTGAAATACTCCTTTAGCCAAAAGGAGTATTTCACCTTTGTTAGTTTTGGCCAAAGTTATTGAGCTACTATCTATTAGCAAGATAAATTGATACATCTACTTATATTTGTTCGGTAACCAAGATTTTGTTTATTTTTTACGTTTTGGTTAATAGTATTGACATAATCCACATAATTTTATTGCTGCTTTAAAGGCTTCGGGGCATCTATCCATGTGAATATTAAGTAAGACGTTAATGCGTAATTATACTAATGTTAAAACTTTATAATACAATACATAAAATAGTAAATGTTAATGTAAACATCGCTTGCGTAGTTAAGGGATGAGGAGCGTTTGGTAAACTTGGGGTACCCAACAGCGAAAGTAAGTAAATTTCAGAATTTATTGTATTAGTTTTATTGTAATATGAAAAAAATGATTTATCAATAAAAATAATAAATATCGTTTGCTACTTAAAAGAAAACTTTCCTGAGCGAAGCCGGGCGTTTCAGTTAGTGTTAATAAAACATAGATTTCACCTTGTTTTAATTTGTTTATTTAAATCTCAAGCATAACATCACACATATTGTTTACATTGACTGCTCCGACGATTCTCTCAACAAACAACAATTTAAAATTCACATTTTTCTACACCATACTCTTATGCGATCTGTGAGGTATCGATAAAAAAACGTATTCGTATGTAAGACAGCATTTACCACAAAAAAACCCGCAAGACCACATAATTGCGACGTATGGTTACGAAGATAGAAAATATAAAAATCTAAAGCAAAACATCGCATATTTTATTTACAGCGATTGCTACGACGATTCCATAGGAAAAGGAATATTATAAATCCATATTTTTCTCTTCCAAGCTTTTATACGATCTTTGAAGTATAAATTTAAAAACTTATACCAATATTTTGTCAGGTTTGGTCGTTATTATTAAATCAAGTAGAGTAGAAGAGGTTAGGGTGCGGTGTGTAGGATTAAGCGGGAGAATACTAAGTCCTAGCGGGTGTAATATATTAAGGAGTGTTTTAGTGTGAAAATTATTCGGGTTCAGGAGATCAGAATTAAAATCGCCCATAAGGATGACATTATCGAAATCTACTCTAAGTTCCGTGAGGGGAATTTCAATATCCGATAGATTTAAAATTTGAGGGGGTTTGTACACAACTCCAAATAATAATTTCTGACAATTGAAAGTTATTTCCAGGAAGAAAAATTCAGGTCTGCGAGAATAAAGGCTGTCACTTTTAAGGAGCAATTTACAACATAGCTCTTCGCGAATATAGATACCCACCCCACCCCCTCTCTTTCCAGTGCGGTCATTACGAAAAAGCTTATATCCGGGAATATGTACAAGGGAAGAAGGAAGAGAAGGTTTCAGCCAAGTTTCAGATACCGCGATTGCATGGACACCCTTCTCAGGTAGAATAGAGCGAAGATCTTCAATGTGAGGGATAAGGCTGTGGCTGTTAACATGGATAGCTTGAAAATTACGGGGAAATGGGGAAAGTGAATTACTAAGAAGTAGCCTTGTCCACTCAGGAATGTGAGGGGAGGGAAAAGATAAGGGAGCGTGAGGGCAGTTACTGGAAGGACAAGCGTTCTGCGAATTTTCAGGTAGCCGGAAAGAATCGTAGCAAGCTTCGAATGGGTTACTTTTGAGGATATGAAGAAAGAATTTAGGGAAAGATTCAGACATAGTATTCACACAAGAAGAAAGAAGAAAATATCAGAAGAAAGAGTAAAATATCAGCACAACCACTTACCTCCAACGTTATAAATAAATTTCAGCAGAAACTGCCAAATGAAAATACCTATTGACATAAAAATTATAGTATGGAATAAAAGAATAAGCAAGTTGTGTATAAATAGAAACAAAATGAATATGAAATTAAAACATAGATATATTAATAGCCTAAAAGAACAAAGTATCGTAATACACACGCAATATAAAAGGAGATCAATTTACATAACATAAACCCTCATAATGTGAGACACCAACACGAAAAAGAAGAAAACAGTGGTAAATAATTGGGAATAAGGAGAAGGTGAGCACTTAACAAAGACATAGCTGAAATTAATGGATAATTACTGGGAAAGCCAGCTTTGTCTGAGAACGTTAAATTCTCGGATAGTGCAAAAGCAACATTTGGATCCGTCCTGTTTTATCACAAAAATCTTTCCTTCACCCGACCAGGCGTTTGTAGGTCCCACAAGATCACGTGATTCCTGCAGTAACTTTTGCCTGATTGGTGTCAGAGATTCAGTAATTAGGATCTTGGAGCCCTTTAAAAAATTTTTGTTACGCCACACAACATCCCGGATTCGACAACTTACAAAATTGACTAATAATGGCCTCGGTCTCAAGTCACGAGGCCGACCAAGTCTGCGAACACAGGACAGGGCTTCCATACTAACTTGCACTTTCACTTGTTTGCTAAAAAAATTGCTAGCAACACTTTAAGCGTCTTCGTTGGATTCCTCTGCAAGTCCGTGGACAAGAAGACAATTCCTTCTGGCCAGTTGGTCAACAGCGTCGATCTTCTCCTCGAAGACAGAGTGGCTAGCGGCGAGAAGATCAATCTTTTCCATGATGCACTCCAGGTCTTTCATGACACCCGATTTAAAAGTGAAGAAACTGGCTTCAATGGACGTAAGGCTATCTCTCCGTTCCGATCCGTCCAGTTTCCTCGCCTCTTCAAGCTGATTATGGAATCCGGCCATGGATTTCGTCAATTCTTCGATCTTTTTCTTCAGATCCCTATTCTGGGATCTAAGATCGGCGTTTTGGGCCTGCAAGCTAGTCTTCGCGGACATGGTTGGTAGAGTGAGGGTCAGAGCAAAGGGTTAGGCACGTCCGTTCACCGCGAGCATTGGGGAACGAAAACTTGAAAACTTTTATGGTGTGACAAATATTTTACCTGGGATGACGGAAAGTTCATTTTCGGTCATTTGTAACACAGCACTGCTGGTTAGGTTATGTGGCCCTTTTATATAATTTTCTTATTTTTTTGTCCTGAAATCCAAAATATCAAATTTCATGGAAATCTACCGAGTATTTTCCGAGATGAAACATGCGGACGGACAGACATGGCCATGGCGTTCTTTTTTTAAGAGCGCGCCTAATAATTAAGACTACCCATGCCTAATTGCAAAAGACACTAAATCACGTTTCGTCCAAAAGTTAGCTTTCGTTCATCCAAAGGTGATTCTAATTCTCTGCTATGTAAATAATATAATATCAAAACAACAAATTCGATGCGCACTTTTCATTTTTAAATACGCTTCGAGGCGCCATTGTAAAATGCAAGGTGGATGAGTAAAGTGATATCAGCTCGGTGGGAGCAGCGGAGTTGGGAAGAGGAATGGATGGCATGGCGATAGAAATAGGAAGAGAGAGTAAGGGAAATAGGTGTTGAGGAGAAAGTGTGATGGTGGGAGTAAGAGGAAGGGGAGGAGGAGGAGGGATAAAGAGATACTGACCGGCCGCGAGGACAGTGGCAGCTCCAGCGGGTACACCAATGCCCAAATTCATTCTTCCTCTCTCTTCAATAAGGCCCACGGTGCCCATTACCATGGCGGAGATCCCACAAACGATCTGCAGATAGAATTATGTATAGTATTAAAGTGATTGGCTAAGGATAGGGGGGCAGCGAGGGAGTTGAGAGGATTGGCCGTGGTAAGGGAGAGATAACTGGGAAAAGAGACAAAAAGGAAGATAGATAGCGAAAGGACAACTAAGGAAGAAATTGAGACTATATAATCCCTTCGTTCATGTATACCTCTAACAGAGAAAGGAGAGAGATAAAGTGGAGGGTAGGGAAGGGAGAGATATGGACGGGAAAATAGGAAAGTGGGGGATAGGGAAACAGGAGAGCGAGAGGAAGAGGCGAGTTTGGAGAGGCGATCAACATCAGAGACTCGTGAACTAAGGCGGAATTTTGTTTTTTTGATTCGGAAGGCAGATTTTCACGCATCCGCATTAGAAATCGTTTTTAGGTGCGTATTGTTTACAACGTAAAGCGCCTCTTAGCTTCGTTCTTTCCATCCGAACGGATTTGCATGAAATTTGGCATTCAGGATTTACGGCCAAAGACAATAATAAATTACATAAATGACTCTCATGGCCCAGTCAGGAGTGCCACTTAAATATTAATTATACCGAAAAGTTTCTCAAATAAAATTTGTAGAACTAGCCAAATATAACATTTCTTCCCTAAGACAATTCTATAGTAGGAGTTCCCATTTCCAGGAAACTCAAGCAAGAGTGTCGTAATTCTCTTTGAACTTAGAAACGTTCTTGCTTGGGTACTTAACTGTTATCAACGCAGACAATTTAAGTAAACAAGATCTGCTATCATTACAAATATGTTTAGTATCATTACGTGCGCATGCAGCGTTCTGTAAGCGGAAGGAAATGGATTTTCTAAGACAAAGAAAAGAAAGTAAACGTTAATATTACAACTATTGAACTCGGTGAGGTAAGTTTAAGCCCTGAACGCCGTCCAACGTGTCATTACGTCGAGCGAAAACTTCACATGCGTCTGTCCGACGTGTTAGTACGTCGAGCGTCATTGCTAGCTTTATTTATTTTTTGCCGCGCTGGAAATTATTCGATCTTAAAAACCATGGTATATTTTAAAATAGGAATTTTTGGCCTTAATATTTATTTTTTTCATCGGTTTCTATTGTATTTCTTATTTTTCATAAAGAGTTGAAATTTTGTGAATACTTTTTTGTAGCCACGCGGTTCCTTACTTGCGGATATACATACAAGGTCATATCTGGGCTCCTATTGAATAAAGCGGGATAATTTTTTATGTGACTCCTGTAATGATTCCGAATAACGACAAAGTAACTAATTAATAAATAAAAATTATGAACTGCCTTTTAAAAAATAACAATCGTAACATTTATCTAAAGATTTCAGTGGAGACATGAAAAAGTTGACCTGTGGGAAACTTTTCCCAAATTAGTTCAGAGTGGTACATACATGCTGCAAATGAAATATTTTAAATAGTTGAAATTTATCTTTGAAGAAGGTTCCATGCCAATAACGTTTATAGTTTTTAAGATATTGACTATTATATGAAAACGCGGGCACGCGCTGCATAGATAACGGATCGGTGTGCAAATCACTCCTCTCCAGCAAAGAGTCTCTACTTACTTCAAGCCAGCGTTAACATTTAAAATATAATGTTTTGCGTGAATCCATAAAAAATTTCGTAAAAACCCAATAAAAAGGTGAAAAGTTATGAGTTTTTATATTTTTTGTAACTTTTGCGTCTGGGTCGTCATAATAATCAATCTCCTTCGGCATCTGGAGTGGGATTTATATAAAAGTCCTTCGATCTTGAGGGGTTAAATAGTTTTCGATTGTTTGATTGATTACATCCGATTAAAAAATAAATCGGTAAATATAAATTTAATATTTCCGTGGCACAAATCCTGCTATGTAGTTTTGCAGTCATTGTACTAAAATTACGTAAATATGTTATGTTTTGTTCTATCTTAGGAAACGGAAGAAATGTTTAGTAAACAGAAAGACATAATAGGGTCGTGATGATTCGCTGTTTTATGGTGTGCGTTCGTTCAAAGTATATCGTTTAGTTTCAAACATTCCATCGCATAAAACGCGCCTATTTGAAATATATTGTACACTCTAACTTCTTTAAATCGTATTGCTTGATATTCACTCTACGGCTGCAGTTCCCAAATTTTATGCATCTGCAAACCATTCTAAAAGCAGCCTTTCATTTCGCGATCCCCTCTTATGGTTGCCAAACAAATTGCGATCCACTTAGCCCAATTAGTGTGCAAATAAATATATAATTCATCCTTCATTTCGAAATAACACATATTTTATTTGAGCTAAATTATTATTATTCAAAATTTACCCAAACAAAAACGCTTCGTCCATCGATGAGACACTGTTACCAATTGCAACCAACTAGCATGTCTCGATTTTGGAATCCGAGAATTAATTTTATGGGCGTCTTGAAATCTGAGTAGTACCTTGTGTGTGTGTGTGGAAAAAATGACTTACAAATGCAAGATTTATATCTCCGAGTACTTATTGGAGGAAATGAGAGGAGCTTTGGTGAAGAGCGAAAGGGGATAAAGGAGCCCTAAATTCTAATATGCAACAATAAAATGACGCATGAGGAATTTTCTGTTTAAATTTTAAATCATTAAGGGAGCCATTGGCAGCTTTTAATGTTGGTGTCTAGCATAAGGCGTTATGGGCCAGAAGACATACATTTAGTTCATTATCACTTTCCTGACTTGAAGAAGTACTTGTTTGTGGATCGCAATGCATCGAGTTCTCTTATGGTGAATGTAGGTAATTGCTAAAATCTTGCTATGAATACAGCAAATTAATAGTGACGTGAATTTCACATCTTATCAATACCGAACTGCTCTGCTTTCGCCCCTTTACACCACAAACATATAAGCATTAGGAACAAGAAATGATTAAATCATTGGTAAGAGCGACTTTGGTGCTTTCTAGTTTGCTAAACTAAATTGTCTCTTCTTTCACCGGCATAGTCGTTTTTTCCAGATTTATTCGCTTCTTAGTTTGCTCATCAGCATAAATATTTAATTTAATCGCTATTCTTATTTCCAAATAGCGTTAAGACCCTGTTCAGGTTCCAGTCTCTACAGCTGACTGATATTGAACATTGCATGCTCCCGTTAGGCAGTACTCGGAAATATTCTTGAAAAACGAAATCAAACACATCATTCAGAACCTCAGCTCGCCTTGAAGATGATGAGAAGCTGTCGTAAGCTCATAAATATCTACCACTATCTATCACTATAAAAAATATGAGGTGTAAATTTGGCCGCAACAACCCCCTCGTGCTCATAAAACTAAATTGTTTTAAAAAATTGACACTTGCAGTCGACAGGGAAAACACCTCTGGATCACTATACGAACTAAGTAGCAGCCGTTTTGTTGCTAGATCAGAGTAGAAATCAAGATCTTTATCTTTAGTTCAACATCTGGAAGTCTAACACGACACTGCCGTTGGAAAGTGAAGTGTGACCTTAATTTAAACAATCACTTGCGATAAATAAATTCGGTATTTGATATGGAAATATTCTTCAACGTATCATTCGTTGGTGTCGGAGCATCTCCTTCTCCTTTCTTGCGGTTCAGGATCATATTCATTCATATTGAGAGCTCGGAGAAAAGAACCGAGTGCCAGTCCCACTGGAGGAATAGCTCGTGTTGCGGCCGATGTTAGACTTTAAGCAACTCAGGTATTTTGTCCTGCAACGGATCTCTGCTGTTGAGGAAGAAGAAAGTCTCGAGCGTATTTTTCTCTAGCCGACTATATTTTTCTTATGTCATGCTCAATTTGCATTTTGTAAAATATATCGCTATCATCATCATCGTGGCTGACATAAAAGAGTTTGTTGCAATTCTCGTAAAAACATGTAGGCTATCACCATTGCCCAGAAATTTAAACCGTATATGTTTGTGAATAAATCTTAGTTAAAATTGCCGAGTATTTAATTTGGTTCGAGCCTCACGTTCCTCTAATGGTCGCTCGTTTTGCAAGGATTCAGATAAATTAAACCGAATCTCGGCCAAACGAGAAAATTCTAAATTCAGACGATGATAAAACACTTTAAAGTTCCACTCAGGTTTTTTTGGAATCTCGTTTTGTTGTTCGATAATATCCCAAAAACAATAGCTGAAAAATAAATAAACGCTGATGTGCGTACATTTGTCGTGGATAGGTTATCCGATAGAAATGAAGGGAGATTTGAAAACAACTATTATGTGGGTGATGATGAAAAAGGAAGTGAAGCAAAACTGCGACATGATTGAGAGTAATAGCATATAAAAGAAGAAAATGTCATTAACGAGGGCAAGATTTATACGAAGCGTGAGGGTAAATATATATAAAATTGCTCGAGTGCATTGTATCTGAATATTTTCTTTCCTAAATGCAAAGTTCGCTTTTTATAATCAGATTAATATATAAAGTCGGCAACCTTTCGCAAGTGGAAATTATCTCTTCTATGCAGGGTCTTGCGTGCCAGTAATAAATTTTGCTATTAGAAAGGTCTACCCATAACTATCTGCTATTTTTTACAAAAATAAATTTGTAAAGTAAATAAAAGTTTTAAATACACTTAATAAACTTGAGTTTGATATCCATATATATATAGATATATGTAGATACAAATCCTGAAAGCATTTAAAATGCTACATTCTTCAAATAGTTAAGTTTCATTAGCCGTGACATCCAACAGGTCAGAATTGTGGTAGATGATCTCTCTCGGTAGCTTCGAGAGCAATACGGAGGTCTCTAAACTTTGATGCTTTGAACTAAATGTCTTTATTAACTGCATTTCAAAACCTTCAACAACCATCCATTGAAATCGACCTCCTTAAAGTGTTTAGGTTTAATTAGAAAAGCAAACAATGACCCAAGTCTTTTGAAGCCTTCAGATATATTAGAACGTTTGGATTTCAGCGTTTGCATGTACATTCCACTTTCATCGACACTGACCTTTCGATAGTTTTCAACAAATGCCTTCCAAGTTTTATGAGATTCAGAACCGTTTGCCCGGTAACCTGAGGCGGAGGTTAAGTTCGTTTAGCTGAGCGTTGATGCCAGCGAGGAGCATGAGTTTCAACAGCCATTCTTCATCACCCAGCTCAGGGTAATTTTGCCCTTATTCAGGCAAATAGGAATTGACTGGATCAAAGCAGTTCAGCAACCGCACCAAAACCTTCCCACAACAGCCACCGGACTTTGTTGTGGAGTGAAATTTCGCTATAAGTACTGACAATCTCCTCAAAGGCTTCTTCGTAATGTCTGTGAGTCATATCTAATTAAGCAATAAGTAAAACGCTACTGCATTCATCGCATCAATTAATTCCGAATAAGAAATTTTAGACCTCATTCCATAAATTACCTAAAATATCTGCTAGCCTGTTTTCTCGCATTTGGAGAAAAAGGTAAGTATTATCTGCTAGTCCTGGCAGTAATTTCTACGCATTTTCTGATACACTGTAGCCTAGTCCTACGCTTATTAGCATCAACAGGAACAACTATGGCACGAATATGCTCATGAAATTCGCGGATACTAAATTAGAAGTTTCCATTTGAACTGCATTATTCTCCCCTACATGGTCTGCCAACTGACATCACCAATATCTCCGATAAGCTGGCATCATACAATCGTCCTTACCATATCAAACCACTCTACGTTAGACCGTTTCTAGGCCAATAGTTATACTGTTTACTGGGATCTCAAAGTGCGCAGCAGTATTCAAAGACAGAATAAATTAAAGAAAATGTGCAATTTCCTTCACACTCGAAGGCCATTCTCAAAAGACTCGGTAGAAAAGCACTTGAAGCCTTCGTTCGCTCATTCTGTGATGTGTTTACGTGATTCCCACAGAGCATTTTGCTACTGAATGTAACTCATATATATTTGTAGTGACTAACATATTATAAGTTTAACCCAGAAATTTCGTAAGGGTTGGGTTGGAGTTCCTGGAACGCATTCGATTCATGATTGATTATCGTTATGTAAAATGATTCCTCTATCATACAAATGCTATCATCTGCAAAATGGCTGACCTCTATATTTAAATTTTCAGACAGCTCATTGATATAAATGAAGAACAATAGCGGACTATCTGAACTTCTCGAAAGTCATTATGACGACGTCTTATATTTCATCTTATAGAAATACTTGCTAGATCCTGTTGGAGAAAAATGAGAGAGTCAAAGTAATATTTTCATTATCGATTGTGAATTTATGTGATTCTAATATTTTCGCGTGAGAGATGGTTGTAAGAGCTTTTATAAAATTCATGAATAATGTGACTACTTTTAATCCCTCGTCGCCTGTATTAACAGTATTGTGGTCGAGAAGAGGTAACTGGGTCGTACAAGAGCATCTTCTCCTAAACATCATATTGATTTTGATTTAGACCATTTCATAGAAACGCACTGTAGATTATGCGCCCAATAACCTCACAGAAAATAAACATCAATATTGTCCTATAACTCTCTGTTTTTGATCTGTAAGCTAGTTTAACGTGAGTTATTTTCCATGCTAAAGCAACTATTCCTGAATTTAACAAATTTTGAGATACATAGATAGTTCGACCGCTAAAGCGCAGGATAAAAATTCATTAGAGATGTTTGGAGGTAAATCAAAGAATATATTTGTCACTTTAAGTGATTATTCCTTGTGTTACTACCTACTACTTGCATTAGCTGTTTTACGCGCGCGTGATGCCGTCCATCATCTTTTGATTAGAACGCAAAGGGCTGATGTGGTCAATCCGTTTATGTACGTTTCTATAAGGAATAAAATTATATATTCTCTCTCGAATGATGGTCAATACATTCATCCAAGAATCATGGAAAACGCTATCATACGCGAATATGGCGTGTCATCTATTCAACGATATAGTTTTAAACCCTATATATTCACAAAATATTCTAAGATTCGGCATAATTGAAGAATTGATTAAAAGTGGGTACATAAAGGTGAATAAAAATTTTCTTCAATGCTATGTTCACAAGCAGTGAAAAGAGTGTACAAATCACGAGCCAGAGTCATAGGCTCGGGTGCCGTCGCTAGCAAACCACCACTTCCGCTTCGAACGTGGATCGGCCCCTTATACCCGCGCTAATCGCCTCGAAGCGAAAAACCCGCGCTCGGCAAGCGATTCAAGGGCAAGCACTCGCCTGCAGGACCCTGAGGCGTAGAACCAAGGCGAAGGGGTAAGGCTTCCTTTCGGGCCACGGCTCGTCCTCCGACCGGGATCCCCTTCGGACGACGCCGCCTTCCGACGCGCCGCGTCGCCCCTCCGGTTCGCCTACAGTCGCCCCTCCGCCGACGACGGCCGGCAGGGCCGCCGAAGTTCCGGCAACCGCTGCCACGGAGGCCTCCCGCCTTCTGCTCGAGGTTGAGGTGGTGGCCTGGGGGTGCGGAGGAGAAAGGTGACCCGGCTATACCCACATTTCGAAGTCTTTCAAGTACAGTAGTCCCTCGCCTACCGCGGTTCTCCGCGCGGCCGTGTCCAATTGACTTATTTTATTAATATTTGAAATTCATGTTATTGAAGAAGCTACGTACTAACAAGTTTCTAGCAAAAGAAGAGGTATATGAGGGGAGATTTTTAGCTCTCGTTTAGACCGCTAGTTAGTCGGAGTTGGAGGTTCGAGGAATTTTATAGAAGTGTTGGTCTTACCAGCCGCCAACCGCGGCTTTTCCAACTGCGGGTTGAATCAGGAACGTAAACTTCGCGGTTGGCGAGGGGCTACTGTATTTAATATCGGATATAATAAAAGGCAGTTCTCACTATTTGTCTTACGCTGACGGTCCCTTCTCTGATGGCGAGTTATGGTTTAACGCGAATTACTCGAGATCGAAAATTACTATTTCAGCGATTTTTTTCTCAACATACCTACTGATACTTGCACATTTAAAATCTGTCACCCTGTATCATATGATTATGGGTTCGATTGCAGGAGCGTTTAATTTCTCCATTTCATTTATACGGGTCTGAGTGTAGCATATTCATCAGATGCACATCAAAATTACTTATAATAATTTCTGAAATTCGAAACTTGAAAAAAGGAACGCCTAAAGGACGACATTTTTATTTCCTGCGGTAGACATTCGAATACGCGTCGAATCGGTTTATAAATTAGTTTTTAACGCTAAAATTTGATGTGAAAATCATTCATTCTCAAGGCGATTCCTGTTTTGCCGATTTCATGTGATTGTGGATGATTGACTCGGATTATAAATTTGCGTCGCATCTATTCACATATCCAAAAACTTCTACGCTATTTGAAATTTAAACAATACCATGGCACGATAAACAATGCAACGATAGCAAAGATAAGATCACGAGAGACTATAGAGCAAAACGAAACACGTGATGGAAAGAGAATTTTATTACCAAAAATTAAGTTTCATGCATCTTCAGTTTTTCCTCTTTAAAATAAGCAGCTATAAACTTCCAATTAAACTCGCATTCACTATTACAATAAACAAAGGTCAAGGCCATACCACAGACACAATCGGTATATAGTATCTTCCGGAATCGGTGTTCTCACATGGCCAGCTTTACATAGCAACGTGAGCGCACTCGTTTGACAGTCTCAAAATACAAGTGAATGTGGATCAATACGAGGTTCTTCCGTTTCCCTGATTTATATTCAAGTGAAACAGACTGAAAAACAAGGCTTATTTCCTGGATTCAGTTGCACATACACCAGCAACACTGATTTTAGTGAAGTACTGCAAACCATTCATGTTTGAGAAAAGTAGCACAATGCTTTGAATCCAAGTCTTTGAATTCCGAGAATTTTCCGCAGATTCCACTATTTTTATATACTTTTTCCTTAGTGCCCATGTTTCCGCTCCATACAAAGCGATACCCCATGCATAGTATTTTATGAATTTTTTTACGCAGATATTCCTTTATTTTTCCAACTAATAGAAGTTTCTTTATCCTGAAAGTGGATTTAGCTTTCGCTGTTGAAGTCACTTTGTCATCGGTGAATTTTGCATGTCTTGTTATGATGCATCTAAGGTATTTATAGCTTGACTCTTTTCCCGATAATTGTATGACCTTAAGTTTTTCTTTATTTATTTCCATTCATTATTTTCTAGCTTTTATTATCAGTTTATTTGTAATTTTCTAGAAGTATTTTACTGTTCTTATACTCTTTCGTCCGAACTTCAAATCTCCTGTGCCTTCTAGCGCTTCTATATCTATAGGATCGGCGATACCTTGTGCAATCCCTCTTCCGATACATACTCCTCTGGTGTCAGCTTTCTACGATCTGATATTCACAATTCCATTCGCCTATAGTCCCCTGCGTTTTCAATCTACACCTATATTCTTTAATAACCTCATCGGTATTACCCAATTTACTCTACCGAAGTCCTTCTACCAATCGACGATACTCTATTGGACTTTCTGATATGATTCTCACTATAGAGAGATCCTGGTTCTTTTCAAAAATCGAATTTATCTTCTTCTACCATTTATTTTTCTATAGCCTCATATCAGGGGCGTACGCAGGATTTCTTCTTCTTAAGGAACATAAATCAAACACAATATAAAAAGATGAAACATTTTTATTTGGTCATTAATATTAGTAATAAAAACTAACACAAATATTTCATTTAGAATACAAAATTGATTCTCCGAGGCTTCATAGCCAATTATTTAATTATTAAATCTACATCCAACATATTTTCCATGCATATTTTCATCAAAGCCAGCCCATTCAATCTGTCTTCAGACACAGTCGATCTTAGTTAAGTTTTCAATCGTTTTAATGTGGAAAAACTTCTTTCAGCGTCACAAGTAGTGACTGGAAGTGTTATAAGGATGCATAGAGATTATAAATGTTCGGGAATACTTGTTTGTTACAACATTGAACACTTTCTATCAATGAAGTATCTTTCGCATTCACCGGTAATTGTTTTACATATTCCTTCCAAAGTACTATTTCTGCAAGAAATTCTTACCTTCTGCATGTTGTCCTCTGGATAAAAATTGCATAAATGTTCAACATTGTGAAAGTAAACTGTTAGCGTACTCTCCAGAATGGAAATAGGCTTATAGTTTTGTCGTTGTGTCCGTCTGTCTGGTGGAAACTCTTGCTACATGGGCCGAGCTCCCGAGGATAGTTTTTGTTGCGAAGATTGAAGTCCCGGGTTCGATTCCAGGTACTATCCTTTCCATTTGATTTACATGAGAAATCTGAAATCTATCGTGCAGGGTAATTTCCTCTTGATCATAATATTGGAGCTATTTTTGTACTATTCTCTGAGGAAAGGAATGAAGATTCTAATTTTTATTATAGAATTTTGCTTATCGATTGTATTTCTTATAATTTTGCGTAAATACTGGCGATTTTTCAGTTTTTATCACTCATTACGAGAGTGTTGCCATAGCAGCAAATATTTTTGGACTCAAATTCGGTATATCCTAATATGTACATGCGTTATTTTTGCTGCACAAATATGCGTGATCAATTTTATATTCCGTTAGAATGTATTTGTAGTATTTTATAATGCTAAATTATGAAATTTGGGAACACAGAGAGCTACATATCCGCAATGACTTTAAAGTTATTAAAGACAGTTATCGTCATCATAGATAGTCTATCCGTAGATAGGTCCGTGATTATTCATGGTTAACCCTGGTTCTTCAAATACTTCTATTTTCCGCTGTCCTCTTCATAGCTTCATAACTCTCTTTCCCTTTCAAATCGTCCATCAGCTAAAACCTTTTCCTACCTCTTTCCCTTTTTCTATCTAGTTTTCCTTCTAACACGTCTTTAATCATACTCTCTCTCTCTTCAGGTAAGGTCCAACCCAGTTTGCCTTCCTCTTTCTAATGATCTGTATAATCATTCGCTTCTCTCCTACTCTTCGTAGCACTTCATCGTTTTTCATCCTATCCGTCAATTTTATCTTCAGCATTCTCCTCCAAGTCCACATTTCAAAGCTTTCCAATTATTTGATGTCATTTTTCCTTAGCGTCCATGTTTCTGCCCCGTACAGAGCTATACTCCATACATAGCATTTTATGAACTTCTTACGGATATCTTCCCTTATATTCCCTGTAAGTAGTTGTTTCTTTCTCCTGAAAGCCGCATTTACTTTTCCTATTCTAGTTTTGATCTCATCCGTACATTTTGCCTCTCGTGTTATGATACTTCCAAGGTATTTATATTCTGAAACTTGTTCTAATGGCTTTCCCCCAATAGTTATGTTCAGATTCTCGTCTTCTTTGCCCGATATTCGAATGACCTTGGATTTTTTGTATTTATTTCCATACCGAATTTTCTACCTGTTCTTACTAGTCTATTTATCATTTTCTGGAGTTCCCATTCCTTTCGTTCTAGAAGTACTTGACCATCCGCGTATTTTACTTTCCTTATAATCCTACATCCAATTTTGAAATCTCCTGTGCCTTCTAACGCTTCCTGCATTAGACTTTCTCCATATATATTGAATAGGGTCGGCGATAGGCAGCAGGTTTGTCTTACTCCACTACCGATATTTACTCCGTAGGTGTCCGCATTCTCCAACATGACTTTTACAACTTGATTCACATATAGATTCATGATCAGTCTCCTGTCTTTCCAGTCTACACCTATATCCTTTAATTTTTTCATCAGCATTACGAAATTTACTCTATCAAAGGTCTTCTGTCAGTCTACGAAACATACGCAGATATCTTGACTGTGCTCTATTGCCCTTTCTGATTTGATTCAAACTACACCTATAGCATCTCTAGTTCCTCGTCCTTTTCTGAAACCGAATTGATATTCCCCTAGTATTTCTTCTGCCCTTTTCTCCAGCCTTTTAATAAGAATCCTCGTGATGATCTTCGAAGTGTGTGACAGAAGGCTTATCGTTCTGTAGTCTTTAGATTGCATTGCCTTTAGCTTCCTCTATAGAGGGATCATTGTTACTCCTAGGAAATCCCGAGAGACCACTCTCCCGTGTCGTAAATCATATTAATTAATTTCATGATCGCTTTTAGTCCTTCTGATCCCATGACTTTAAGTACTTCAGCCGGTGTTCCATCGCTGCCTGTGGCTTTCCCTTTCTTTAGATCCACTATCGCTTTTTCTACTTCACTCTCCATAGTACTTGGCCCTAAGTTGTCTTCTTTAATGTGTCCCTCATCTTTCAGTTCAATTTTTGCCGATTCTGCCTGCTTGCTGTATAGTTCCTTAATGTCTTAATGTATTCTTCCCATACCTGTGCTACATCCTTTGTTTCTGAGACTACCCTCCCATCCATGTTCATAATTCCTTTACCACGAATTTCATTAGACTTCTTATCTTCTAATTCCAGTGCTCTAGCGCAGTGGTTCTCAACCGGTGTGCCGCGAGACTTTAAAGAGAAATTGCTAATCTGCGCGTCTTCCACAGTTTTAACAAAGAAACTAACACAGTATTAAGACTAGTTGAATTCATTCCAAAAGTATCATTGCTTTGGAAGGCGCGTAAACAGTAAGACTGACAATAACGCTGTCAGCATTGTCATAGTAACCGAATCCCTTGTGCATGAGTCATAGACAACTGATTGGTTCTCGCAGCTCTCTAAGTCTCTACGATGACGTAGTACTCTCCGCCTGCCGTAACATTCCTGGCTGTCCGCGACTCTGGCGCAATCCTTTATCAAATCAGTACTAGCCTAGATTCGTGGCCGAATTATACTACAATTTGTAGTCTGTGAATATATGTTTCGTGAGTTTATTCTGTATAGAATAATTTTTTATTAAGTGTTTTGTGTAATACCGTCGGTAGGAAACTGTGATATTTGTGCATTTGTCCAATTATCATTGCTAAAAGTTGTAAAACTTGCGCCATTAAAAATGGGCATTTATTACAAGGAAACGTAACGGTGAAAAATATGAAGAACATATTAAGGAAAAACCCAGTACCAGCGGGACCAAGCCAAGTAAGATTTCTAAGGTTTCTCGCATGTATATGGACAGTTATTTGAGTCTGGGCTTTTCTTGGTGTGGAGATAAAGATTGTCCTGTTCCAATGAATGCTGTGTACGGTGAGAAACTATCAAACGAAACCATGGCTCACAGCAAATTGAAGCGACATTTCACCACAAAACATGCACATCTTGAAGGAAAAGATTTTAACTATTTTAAAAGGTTGATGGAACTGCATTCTAAACAAGCGAGTTACTTCGAAAAAAACGTAAAGTGTCTGATAGAGTTCAAGTTGCTTCTTATCAGGTAGCAGAAATCATAGCTCAAAAAATGAAGCCCCACTCTATATCTGAGTCACTTATTTTGTCTGCGTGCCGTGCAATAGTTGGGAAAATGCTCGGTGATGAAGCGGAACAAGAAAATCCGCTTTCTAATGATACAATTCGAAGGTTAGAAGATGCCATCTAACATAGAGGAAAATGTTACTAATAAGTTTAAAATAGCAGACTCGATTTTGCAAGTTGACGAGTCAACCGATATTAGCGGCAAAGCACAACTATTAGCATTTGTTCGCTTCATTCATGAAAATGAAATAATTAGTCAATTTTTGTGCTACAGAGAACTCACAGAACACACAAGAGGTGAAGATATATTCGATACTTTGACTTCTTACTTAGAACGTTTGGAAATTTCATGGAAGTTATGTGCAGGAATTTGTACCGACGGTGCTCCATCCATGTTGGGATCTGCCAAAGCCTTCGTCTCACTTGTAAAATAACAGAATCCAACTACAACAACTAGGTACTATTTTTTTGCACAGGGAAGTCCTTGTTGGAAAGACATTAAGGCGTTGACTTAAAGGCCGTATTAGACCAAGTTGTCGGAATGGTTAATTTTGTGAAATCAAGACCTCTAAAGACCCGCCTCTTCAAACAGCTTTGTAATGCATAGGATTCGCGGTACGAATATTTAGTTTTACACACATAAATAAGATGGCTGTCAAGAGGAAGAGTGTATTTGAACTTAAAGAGGAGCTGTTACTATTTTTTTAAACAGAGGGAAACAGTGATTTTTGTATCTTAGCTGTGAACTTTGGTGTGCCAAATTAGCATATTTGGCCGAAATATTTAGGTATCTGAATAGTGTGAACACCAGCATGCAAGGACGGAATGAAAACATCCTGACTTCTACGGATAAGCTACTGGCATTGCAGAGAAAAATAGTTATCTGGAAAAAGAGAGCTAGAGAAGGTAATCTTGAAATGTTTCCTCTGATTCCAAAAACCCATACGAAAGAAATTGTTTCTCTCGTGGTGGAGCATTTAGCAACTCTAGAGCACAATATCGAGCGTTACTTTCCATCCTTGACTACAGAGAAATACGACTGGGTAAGGAACTTATTCACACCAGTGACAACTGACTTATGCGTATTTACTCTCTCCGAAGAAGAAGAGTTAGCTTCTCTTTCAACTGATCGCACTCTGAAAATCAAGTACGCCGAATTGTCTCTGGATATATTCTGGATATCTGTTAGAGAAGAATATTCAGAAATTGCGAAAAAAGCTTTGGCAGTTTTCTACATCCTATGTGAGTTGGGGTTATCGACACAAACATTAAATGCAAAAAAAGGGAACGGTTCAACTCTGTTGAAGATAAAATGAGAGTCTGCTTATCACAGATAAGTCCTAATATCAGTGCAATCATTAGAAAACGCCAAGCTCAAGTGCCACATTAGGTAATATTTTAAAATAGATTTTTTGACAAAACTTCACCATTTGTTCAATTTTTAACTAAGCCGATTATATATACGACATAATATAAAAAATATATGTATTTTTACGATAAATCCTAGTGCTTTATTAAAATCTAATTACAGTGTGCCGCGAGCACCAAAAGGTATAGAACCACTGATCTAGCGTACATCATATCATACCGTCCTAACTTCTCCATTTGTTGTTTCATCACATTTTTCTTTTATCCAATGTTCTCTAGCTCTGTTACCCTTCTCAACTCATTTTTTATACGTCTATAGTTGGCTCTACCTTCTTCACTGTTAACTTTTTTCCATTTTCGTCTCTCATACATTTTCTCCAGCATTTCCTTAGTGTTGCATGGTTTAAAGACAATATAAGTATTAAATAAATGATTAAATGGAAAGTAGGCATCATAAGTTGTTTGGATCATCTTTTTGATGTATTAGCGTCATTCCAATTCCGTAGTAGTGAAATATATTGAAAGTTTTCCATTGTATTTTTGTGATTGGAAAATATTTGTTTAAGCCTAATCAGAGAATTTTCTAATAATCGTAAAAATACATAATTTCTGCAGTATTGTTTAGGTGACACAACTGGAGAATCGATACCTGGCCGTCCTCGAAGCTTTGGTTTTTCAACTGAAAAATCATATTTAGGTGCAATTCCAACAGATTCTGAGAAAAGGTTTTCAAATTCCGTTGCATCATTTTTAATCTAATTAAAATTGAAATAAGATCATTGTATTGCTTCATTTAAGACTATAACTCTCGATTGTAAATATCAATAGAGAGCAAGGCTATAACTGAAAACATGATTCAAACAAGCCATAATGCTGGTAGTTTAAACATTTTTAATGGTATATAAAAATTTCTGTGCTTTTGATAGGCAAATAGTATTAGTCCAATTTACTATTGTTTCTAATGCATCAATCGCTGCATCTTGCAGCTCCAAAAACGTTTAAACTGAGTTATGACGTTCAACCCATCTAGTGGCGCACAAATTTATAAGTTTTTCTTTTTTTGTTTCTGTGCAAACATTTTTAATCGATGCAAATAATGCTTGTTGTTTTATCGGTACATTAAAGAAAGATACAGCTCTCCTAAAAGAGCCAAACACTTCATAATCGGGCGTACATCACAAACACTACCAATAGCTAAGTTGAGACTATGACTCGAACAGTGGATGTAAAGTGCATTACGAAATTTCTCGTAAATTTTTGCTTAAACACCATTTACAATACCGTCCATAACTGGCGCGCCATCATATCTTTGGCCACGAAGCTTTTTAAGATTAACTCCAGGTGATGATAACGTCTTTAGCATAGTATTTGCTAGCTTTTCTGCAGTAACATCTGGGACTGGTGTAAATATTAAAAACTTTTCGCATAAATTTGGTTCTTCATTTTTGAACTTCAAATATCTTATACATATAGAGAGTTGCTCAATGCCTGTGATATCAGCGGTTTCGTCGGCAAGCAACGCAAATCACGGTACGTCATTAAATTATTTTTACTATTTGCTCTCTTATAAAATTTCCGACTCTTTCGATAATATCATTTTGAAATCTAGGACTAATGTAAGAAGCATTTTTCGGGGCTTTTTCTAACCTTGTTTTAAAATTTCCATTGTAACTAGCACAAAATCTATGTATTGATCGGAAAGTTTCCATCATTCTCATGTGGTTCATCATCACATTATATGGATCCCGAATCTCTATGTCCTCTCAATGGAATTCCTTGTCTTCCGCATAATATGATTGTCTCAATTATTGGAAGTAGAAAGTCCCTGTTATTCTACACTTGTTTATGGTGCCCATGGTCTATTTGTAAATTTACTGGAACTAGTGGTACCCCCCAAAACATTTGCGAGGTCAGTCAGATATCTGCATGTTCAAAAATAATAATAGCCAATTTCACCTTCTAAAATTAGAAACATATTTTAAACATATATTTATGCCATGTTTTTTTTATAATTTATATGTGCAATTTTAATCGTCTCTCTCATACGAAAAAGGTCACATTTCAGTATTGAAATAAAGAAAGATTTTTTCTTTTGGTCAATAGTTAAAAATGCTTACAGCCCACACGCAGTTTACTGAATAATAATAATCTTTAATTCTTAACGTTTCAATTTATCAAGTTTAACATTACTACAGCTATAATTTCGATGCTTCATAAACAGCACGAAGTAGATAACGCAATTATTTTGGCTAGTTGAAGGCTTAATAGACGCTAATCCAATCGGAGGCAACAATGTGGGTCGCCTTGGCAACGCTCGGAAAGAGTAGGAAAAGGCATAAAATGTCGAAAGGAAATGCTTGTTTTTGAGAAAGTATTCTGTGTAACATCAAAAATTGAAATAATAAGATATTTTATAGTTTTAGCCGTCGAATAAAGCAAAAACGGAGAAATTTGGTCCATATTTACGTTTTAATGAATGAAATAAATAAACCTTGCACCTTGAAAAATCAAAACTCCTGTGTAAACATGGAAAAATGTAATCCTCCCGGAGTCGAATCCGGGACACTTCTGTAAACGAAAATAGTTTTCCCGAGGTTTCTTAATTGGCAGAAACAAAATGGCGTTTGCAGCATTTCTCTATGGCAAACTGTTCAAGAGATAAAGGGGGGGGCGGACGGACGGACAGACGAACAGACATTGAGTAATTATATATAAAGATTATTTCATTATTTTTAATTTTTGATAAGGTTGTTGCTGTTATGATGCAGTCTTAGTGATAAGAAGCATCATCATGCGAACGAAAACGTTCAAGGGCGCGCTTCCATGTATCAAATTTGAGATTAACTAACTGTCCTAATTCTTGAATACTTCTTGTTTGATCATTTTTTGCGAAAAAGAAAGAGTACTTCTTCGAATATGGCAACCAGTGAAATCTGTCACACCAACTCCTCTGAAATTTCAATTTTTTGGCCCTTTGTGGGAAATTTATAAGCCTCATCTGAAATTTTTAACAAACTGATTGCCTTTAATTTTTCATGAGGCATCATTGAAGCCACTTTGTCAAAATAAAAGCCAATGTCATCATTTTGTAGTTTCATATCAAGTGAATCAATGATTATAGGAAATCATTTTTTTCAGATACACTCTCACATCTACTATCTGAATTCGAAGAGTAATCGTTGGAACATGTTAAGTGTTCGCAATCATTTATCTCTATGCAATCTTTCTTGGGAACTTTTAAAAATAACTTAACAAATTATTCTTTAGTTTGCTCATTCTGAATCCCAAAAATATTTGTTATTTAAAAATACGACAAGGATGACAAACAAAAATGATCAGTGAAGAAACTATTTAATATTAATTTAAAATATTGAATAATCTGAATATATATTAAATTTTATATTGTGGAATAGAAAATGAAAATATTTCAAATCATAAAGAAATATGAAACAAGTATAAAATATTCTCCGTAATGAATATTATTTAACTAGATATTAAACGAAAGAAAAAAAGACAAGTTTCAATAATAAAAATAAATAAATATTGGATACTTATTACGGTATTGTGAACAATAAAAACCAATAAATAAACTATGGAAAATATAGAGAAGACACCTATGAACAAAGAAAGTAATACAAAGAAGCAATGACAAACGAGAAAAAAAATCCAGGGACTAATTTCAGACGTTTAATCTAATAGACTTGTAATTCATCTTCTTGTTTGACTTTCAGATCCATTATCCAACATATCGCCAGCCACGCCATTTCACTCTTCAATATAAAACGGCTACTACCACTTTGATGGAACGTCTCAAATAAATAGAATTTCGGAAAAAGGTGGATCATGCCAAAAAAATATCGCACTAAAGAACTTGCTGAGATTGAAAAACTTTAAAACTTTCCAGAATATTTCCAAATCTTCCTCAAAAAGTCTTCAATTTGACACTGCAAACGCTCTTTTCTTAATTCCTCCAATAAATGAGCCGTCATCAAATGTCAAATGGATTTTCTGAAGTTTATTAACTATGGAGACGGGACATTATTCTTATCCAACCGATATCTCTTCGAAGGGTAGGATGAGATTGAATACAGACTGACCACGGGAAATTAACTGTCAACAGTAGCACATGCATACCATGACCACTTAGTGGGTTACGTGTATGCATTCAGTACAATGATTATAACACAAAAACAGGGTAATAGCAAAACTATAGAAAGATTATTCACACTTTTGCATTGATCCCTATACACTCATACGCACGCAGTTTACCACCACTCGAACTGAGTTCTGAGTTGTAAGAACAACATTCCCACACTCGGCGCTTTATTTGACGACTTCCTGATTAACTTCTGGATTCTTACTGTCACGGTTACATTGCGCGCAATTTCTGTCATCTTTTTAATTGGACAATGTCACGTGACGCCAATCGTTCGATCATTGTCGTTACATTATTGGCACTCACAGCTTATACTCGGTATACATAGATATGGATGATGATGCGTTCTTTTTAGAAAAAATAGGCTACGCTTCATCTATAATCGCACCTTATGAAGATTATAGAAGTTAATTTCCAAGTATCAAAATAAGAATCGAAGGAACCAATCAATAATTAACCCCTTAAGCGGGGCAAGTGACTTAAGTCACAGATTGAATTCGCTTCCCTGGTGGGGAGCGTGACTATATCCGCTTACTCCAGTTAAGCGGATAATCAATCTATTACATTAGTCGTAATTATTTTGCGTGCGCGTACCCCTTGGATGTATGCAGTCGGGAATAATTTGCTATTTCGTATTTTCGCTATCTTTACGTTAAAACAGCAGTTAAATTAAAATAACTTTTTTTATAATATCTTATATTAAAAAAAACTCTTCGTAAAAATATCGTAATTTCTGAACAAATGATAAATAGAAAAAAAGTTAATATTATAAAGTTATAGATTGAGTAATTTCGTTAATATTGCAAAATATTAACAGCCAACTTCACGGAACATTATACCTTACCAAACAGAATAAGAAAACGTCCAATTCGAATTATTTGAAAGGACAGAATAATTCCCCATCGGCTGAAAGTTGAGAAAAATTAATTGCCCAGTTAAGTGGTTAATAGCTTGAAGTTTGTCTCAACTCTTAAGCGGGGGGGGGTCCAGACTAGAGGTCTGCACGGGCCGGAAATTTCGGGCTCGGGCCCGGCCCGGCCAATTTAATATACGACCCGAGCCCAAAAGACTAATATTTTTTGAGTCCGTTCTAGGCCCGATTTTCTTCGAAATAGGCCCGACTTGAGCCCGATGACGCAAGTATAATTCGTTTAGATATTGTATGCAATATTACATTAAGTGATTATGGATAACCGATATCATCTACTTATGTATTTCCTTAAAATAAACCTATACATATTATTCGATAATAATTATGATATATTCTTTCTTCAACTCATACGTACTTTCATTCATTCCCTCCATATTATCCGTTACTTTTTATTTTAAAATTTACATTTTCTCTTATTTTAAGTTATTTTATATAAAAATAATCAATAATAATTTAATTATATTTATTATTTACTCACCAAAATGAAAATTATGCCCCTCCTGTAGCAAGCAACTTCGAGTTTTACTGTATGTTATTGTGCAGAAACAAAATCGAGTCAACACTGTCGCTACTTAGCCAAGTTCGGCGCTCGTTCATAATCCATCCAGCAGCACTGAAATTCCTTTCGCTGGTTGAACTTGTGGCCGGTATTGATAGAACTTGCTTCGCCACTTTCGACAACCACGGAAACTCTTTTTCTCGAATTTTCCACCAAACTAACAAATTATTAACATTCAATTGGGTCGCACTATATCTCATATACCTGTCGAGTTCATCGTCTTTTTCTACAACTGGTTTATCTTCAAATTTGGTGAAGTCCAGTATCTTTGACTTTTTGGCAGGAATACTATAATTTGAACCGCATGCTACTCCACATTGGGGTAATCCGTCAGTTGTGTTAAACCTCTCACCGATATTTGGATGCTCTCTCAATTGTTCGTCTCTCTTAAACTCTTCTATTAACTTTCGCACCAACGAAACTGTTTCCTCTCGTTCTTACTCTAAAATCATCCTCAACTGACGGAAATTCGGCCACAAAAACGTAGCGATCTTATGTAAATTATACAAGACGAATTTCTCCTTCAAAATTTCCGATGATCTATTTTTTAAGGTAGCTACGGATAAGGAGTCAGTGGTATCCTTGTTTAAGGTGATTAATTAAGCTAATTCTTATTAAAAGAACTAAAGGGAGGGTAGGGTAAGTATCACCTTCTAGTTTCAAAGAAGCTTCTTTAAATGGTTTGAGGAAATTGATCAGCAACATTAGAATATCTTTCTGAATGTCTGTAATTTTTTCCTCTTCCTGACGTTCGATCAAAAGATTATTAATGTCTTCATAGTTGGTATGAACGGACTCTAACATATCAATTCGACTGTACCATTGTGTTTCACATCCTTGGTGAACGGTAGATTTCAGTTTATTTACCAAAGCAGACTTTTTTAGGTAACTAACAAGTTCTTTAACAGCAATTATTATTTGATGAAAATGCGGTAATTTCGATTCCAAAAATTCTTTTTTGATAGTGTTTCTTAAAATAGTGTTGATTAAATGTGAACTGCAGTTTAACCTGATATATTGTTGAAGTGCAGCCACTATATTACTTCCCTGATCGGTAACAAAAATTAATTTCGAAAGACAATCCGGCTTCAGTCCCAATTTTGTTAGTCTCCTTTTCAAATCTTTCCTAATATTTTCGCCAGTCTTTCTTTCCTCAGAGAACTCGCATGTAAAAAGAACATTATTACGAAGATTCCATTCTTTGTCAACAAAGTGTACAATCAGAGTTATAAAACATTTTTTTTGTAATCATCGGTCCACATATCAGTTGAGGCACTACAAAACTTTAAATTAATCAATGATTGAATGTTACTGACCAGTTTTTGACGTAAATCATTCGCTTCTTTTTGTGTGTGGCGCGAAATCGTTGTAGGATGAGGAAGTATATCTTTTACATCAACATTTCCGTGAATCAAACCTATTTCAATCAATTTTTGCGAATATCAAATGGTCTAATATCCTTACAACATAAGGAAACACACGATTTTGTAATCCCATCTTTCACTCGCTTCGGTACACTTAATGATGAGGGAAGAAGAAATTGGGTAATAGTACTTGTTACAATGATATTTTTGCAAGGATGGCGATTTAAATGCGAATTCCCAGTTATTCCCGAAGTGTATTTTAAAATTGACTTGCATTTAATGCACTGAACGGCACCGACTTTGTCCTTTGTTGCAGCGATGTAGACTTCACGAAATATTTTCCAGACATCACTTTTAGCGTTCACCTTTTCCATTAAAATATATTCACCGCTTTCTAATTTTGCTTTAATATCTTTCTCGCTCATTGTTAGGGCTAGAAAAACACCTTAATAGAAACTTTAACTACAGTATAAAATTTTAAACGAATTCTCATATATGGAAGACGATATATAATGGCCGTTTCACACAAATGCACACACTAGAAAATCGTAGAAACAAGATGATCTCGTAGAACCTTTGCTTAGCACGTCCAAAGAGTGTGATGGCCGTTTTGCAACTGAGTAAGGGAAAAAGGGAAAGAGTCCTACCAAAGGAGAAATCAAACAGGCGTAGGTAACTCTTCTAATTTTACGACAAAGTTGTAACGTGTACAAACAATGTGCACCCCCGGAAGTAGGTCGTAAGCCTTGAGACAAAATGGGACGTTCTTTCCTCTTTTTATGGACCTTTGCTTTTCTGTGAAAAGGTTTTATGTTTTTCAATTCGTCCAAGTTGTTTTTAAGTCATGTTTTAGGGTTGGGGGTTTTCTTCGTTTTTTTTCAAAGAATTTATGACTAAGTAGTCGCAGGAGGGTAAAATTATGGCCGGAATATGGTCAGAACGAATTACTTCCGCCCTTTCAGCTCTCTGACAATTTCTGGAAAGATGAGAGTAAAAATCTCTAAAACGGATGTCATGACGAAATGAAGGAACGAAGTAATGGTAAGTAAAAAGTTAGGTCAAGGCCCGGAAAAGCCCGAATGTAACCCAAAGTGAAGCTCCAGCCCGAACCAGCCCGAAACGTTCATTGATTTTCAGGCCCGACCCAAAAGTCGGGCCGTGCCTCGGGCCTTCGGGCCAGCCCTAGCCCTTGCAGACCTCTAGTCCAGACCCCATGGACCCCCCCCTTGCGTACACCAATGCCTCATATTAAGAACCCTGGTGATGGTCTTCGAAGTGTGTGACAGAAGGCTTATCGTTCTGTAGTCTTCACACTGCATTGCATGTGGCTTCTTCTTTGGAGGGATACTTCTAGGAAATCCCGAGGCCACTCTCCCGTGTCGTTAATCTTAATGATTAATTTCATTATTACTTTTAGTCCTACCGATATCACGAGTTTAGCTACCATATCCGGTATCCAATCGCTGCCTGTAGATTTCCCTTTCTTCAACTCCTTTATCGCTTTTTCTATTTTACTTTCCATAAAACTTAGCCCCAAGTTAGTTTCCTCTACGTCTTCTTCTTCCAGTTCCATTTGCGCCGATCTTTCCTGTTCGCTGTGTAGTTCCTTATTGAATTCCTCCCATCCCTGTGCTAGATCTTTTAATTCTGCGACTATCTTCCCACCTGTATTCGTAATTCTTTTATCATAGATGCCATTATGCTTTTTAACATTAATCCCACCACCCTAGTATACATAGCCGGTCTTAGGGGCGGGCGGTCGCCTGGGGTCGTTGAATTGTACTTTATGCACTGTATAAAAACTGGGAAAAAATCTCATGATTTTTGACCAGATACGTTTCATAATTTTTCCCGGATGCGACTAGAACAGGGGTGCACAAACTAGGGGGCGCGACAAATGATGCGAGGGGCGCGATTATAGCCATGATTTAATTTTAACTGTAAGGAAATTTAGATCTTTTTCATATTTCATATATCTTTTTTGTTTACAATGTTATATTTCTGTAATCTTTCGCATTTACGAGAGTAACATGCTGGCAATTCCCTCACTCTATTCAGCGTGACCGTGACTTTGTTTACAGTGCGCGTTATTGCACTATACTGCAGTACGTTGTCGAACGAAGGCCGTCATGTGAATACGTCTATTGAAATGCGCAATGATTAGTTCTGAAGCGGTGGATTTATTCTTTATTGTTTTACAAATAAATTTAATAAAATAATTGTCAGTAAGAACACCATGAATCAGAATTGAGAGTGGCGATTTCATCAACTAAGCCGAGACTGGACGAAATTGCCAGTAAGAGACAAGCCCACAGATCCCATTGAATTAAATGTATTAATACAAAAATCAAGTGTTATTTTTCTTTTTTTGCGCTTTTGTTATTGTTATTTTAAAATGTGATATTTATTTTTGTATTCATATTGCTGTATAATTTCATTAATTTAGTGATATTTGATTTCATTCCTATTAGAATTTAATATTTAATTTTGTGTGTTTATCTTGAATTATTTTGTTATTTTCAGTTTCAGTGACGGTGTTTACCTTCAGCGTGAATGTGAGTATTCTCTCCTTGTTACGGTGAAGGAGTTTTTGTTAATTTTCTATTGTATTGTTTCACCGTGTCTTGCAATCCCCCTTTTCATCCTTTGTGGCAAACGATGCCCTCAATTTCAATTAATTTTTTGATCTATACCATACAGATCTTATAAGAGCTTGGGAGAGAAAAATGTGGATTTTTAATCGTCGTTTGTCGATAGAATAGTCGTACCGACCGATGTAAACAAAGTATGTGATGTTATGCTCGGGATTTTCTAAAATATTTATCTCCGAAACTATGTCGCAATTAAGTGGTCTCGCGAACTTTTTTGTGGTAAATATTGCCCTCTATCCGAATAAACTTTTTAATCGATACCTTACAAATCATATAAGAGCTTGAGAGAGAGAGAAATAAGGCATTTAATTCTTCCTTGACGGGTACCATTTAACGAGATATAGGGTATTTAAGTGCATATATATATATATTCATTCATTCATTCATTTGTGTTCTGTCTTACGACAGGTCCTACCAATTAACTAATTAATTGGCTTTGACTAGGGAATATACATACACGGTGTGGTGGTTTCCCGTTGCCTTCCACACCGGACACACACACAGAAGGGAGGAGGGAAACCCGGTGCCGGCATTTGCCTGCTCTTGCGAAGAACACCAGGGGGGCCAACGGCTTAACGTCCCTTCCGAAGGACGGAACAGCTGAATTTGCGCGGTCTCCTCAAACCACGCAAACAGGGGGCCGGATGACCTTGAGAAAAAATCCTACTCGCGCAGGATTCGTACCCGATGACTTTCAAGCATCGGGCGAGTAGCAGCCAGCGTCCTAACCACTACACCACCGGCACCCCATATATATATATATATATATATATATATATATATATATATATATATATGGGATGCGATTATATAGCCTCTCCCACTCAAATGTCAACCTCACCTGCACGTGGTGCACCCTGCTTCACAGACGAGGCTCTGGCGTCCGAGTGACTCCCGGGATAAGGAGTCCCCCCTCTACCAAGTGCCAACGGCCTATTTAGGGGCGGATGAGAAGGGGGAGGGGTAGGGCACCCTCTTGCCCTTGGGGTGGGAAACTGCCCCTAAAGGCGGAGGAACTATTTTGATAGTCAACGGCATAGGATGGAGAAGGCAACAGGAAACCACTCCATTAAAGATCCTATTGGATATCCCGAGGGTAGCAACCATGGAAATCATGGTTGCAGCGACAAGGCCTAGCCTTTAGATGAAGAAGAAGATATATATAACAACTTACGGAAAAGGAAAGGTAAAATGAATATATGGATGTCAACAAGGTGTTGGGATGAGGAAACCCAGTGAGCACTCACCAATCAGACGACTTCAGGTTGACGAGGCCCCGGGGATGTCGAAGCGACACACGTAAAATAACACAAAAACACAGAAACATCACAAACGTAAAGCTTTCGGAACTACTCCTTCTTCAGCTACAGAGAGAGAACTCATCCTCATCCTCATTCCTCATCCCAACACCTTGTTGACATCCATATATATATATATATATATATATATATATATATATATATATATATATATATATATATATATATATATATATATATATATATTAACTAAAGGAAAAGAAAAGGTAGTGATGAGGGTGGCAACAAGGTGTTGAGGGAAGCCCAGCGGACACTTACCAAGTTGAGGACCAAGCTGGCAGGCTGCTGGGGGCGTCGAAGAGACACGTAAAACACACGAACACAAAAACACACGCAAGCTTATCGGCTTGTGTATGCCCTTCTTCAGCGAAAGAGTAACGTAAAGTGACACACTGGGCGGGGAATGACAGGGTGATGTGGGAAGGTTGATGATTGGAGGAGGTGGGGAGTAGGAGGGGTGGATAGCCAATAAAGAGGAAGTGTGGTAAGGGAAAGTGCGAATAACTACAAAGTAACAAGGAGACATTGTAAGGGGGCTAATAGGGTTAGCGGAGGTTGAGGCCAGGCGGAGAGAAAGAGTCGAGAAGATGGATATGTGCTAGTTCCCAGTGTCGGAGAAGGGGGGCAGGAGTGTCATAGGGTAAAGCGCGAATAATCCTAACATTGTAGCAACTATTGAAGGGGACATTGTGGGTATTAGCATGTAATGCAACTGGGAGGGGGCGTCTGAGAGAAACGCTATTCCGGTGACCGTTCATTCGGATGTTTAACGGATTGCTGGTGAGGCCTACGTAAAACGCGGGACAAAGGGTGCAGGTAAGGAGGTAAATGACGTTACGGGTGGTGCAGTTGCTTCTGGAGGTGATGGGGTAGGTGATGTTGGTGGAGGGACTCGAGAAAGAAGATGATGGTAGGTGGATAGGGCACGTGAGGCAGCGAGGTTTTCCGCAGGGGTGGGAGCCTATTGCAAGAAGCGTGGTAGAAGTGGGAAGTTCCTTCCTCCACAAGATATTTCCCAAATTTGGGGGCCGGCGGAAGGAGAGGAGCGGAGGATTGGCAAAAAGGTTGATAAAGTGGGACTGATGGGAGGAAGAGGTAAGAATTGGGTGGGCAGCATGAAGGATTGTTTTGAGAGCTTCGTGGATACCAGGAAGGAAAAGTGTCGTAAGAGTGAGTGGAGGGGTAGATGCAGGAATAGTGGGTGTGTGAGGATGAGATCCATTGTGGGTAGGCGTCATCGCCCTATGGATCTGTTCGCGGACCAAGACTGGAGGGTAACCACGTTTGAGAAGAGCATCCTCGAGGACAGAGTAATACTCTAGAAGGGATGCTCTATCGGAACAAAGCCTCCATCCTCGACGAGCAAGGGCATAGGGGATAGAGGTTTCGGTATGAAGGGGATGGCAGCTATCAAAGTGGAGGTATTGGAGGCTGTTGGTGGGTTTGATGTGAACACAGGTGCGGATTTGGCTGTCTTGAAGGTAAAGATCGACATATATATATATATATATATATATATATATATATATATATATATATATATATATATATATATAGTGGAAGTTCGAATTGACGGATGGATTTCAAAATCACAAATGGGCGATAAATTTTAATGGGGATCACTCGTACTTATTTTAATTAAAATCCGTCCAGTGGTGCAGGAGATAAAAGCTACGACAGACAGACGGAATCGGAGGAAACGTACCCATAAGTTGTTCCGCTGCTATCTAAAGGATGATTTACTGTATATTACCCAGGAAAAAACATTTATAGAAAAATAAATGCCCAGCAATACAGTTTCATGTATATAATTCCTCTGACTCTTAATATTTCGGTTCTTTCTTTTACTGCTTGAGATTATTTTTCTCGCCCTCTACCATTGCCTTAGTTAATGTGGACTACTCCATTTCTCTCGCTTCCACTCTCTCATTACAATTTATTTTATAAACCTTGAAGTTAGTCCGATTTGTCTGCAGGATTGGCGGGGTTACATTTGCCGAATTAATATTCTCCTGTCGTTATGTAGTTGAAAATTTTTGGTGAATTCGTTGGAAATATACTTAAGTCAGGGAAACGCGCTAAAAACTTACAATAGAGTGGAAGTAAAGGCATCATTTTGTATTTAACGAAGCTGAACAAATAAAAACAGGGTTAAATGAAAGGAAAACATTTTAATGATCCGCATTGTACCTTTAAGAACCTCTGGTGTATGATCAGGAACGATGGAGTGGGAAGGTGTAGGGGAAGGTGGGTGAGAGGGAGGAGGAATTGGAAGGAGCGGGAGGGAAGAGGAATTGGAAGGCGTGGGAGGGAAGAGGAATTGGAAGGAGTGGGAGGAAGGAGGAGGAGGTGAGGTAGAAGGAGTTGTGGGAAGAGGAGCAGCAGAGGGAGTGAGTAGACGTGGAGAGAGGAGGTGGGGGAAGTAGGGAAAGAGGAGGAGGCGTGGGAGGGAGGGGGGGGTAGGGAAAAGAGGAGGAGTAGGAGGACGATATTGCAGAAGGGATGATCCGATAGAAAGAGAGGAGGAATGAGGAGCGGGTTTAAATGTGGAAAGAACTTTCGTGGAAAGAGGGATGGAGCGCGTTGGGAAACCTTACCACAAGCTGCTTCTAGCTATATCCGTCCGAACGAATCAATCGTATGGCCTCGCTTGGAAAAGAAAAAGACGGAGTAAGCAACTGATAAACAGCCTTCATCGCGAGGTTGCGCTGCGTGGTGCGTAGGCGTATGCACCCACACCGCGCTCTCTGCATCGGTCTTGCGGCGAATAGTGCTGTGGGATTGACTCATTATTTGTCGCTTCCGGTTTGCGTTTACAACCAAGATCTTCTCGTGTTTTGTGTACGTGAATATTTCAAAGCCGTTAGCGCATCTAAACCAAGTGTTTGTAATATGTATATCCTGAGAAATGTCAAACGTTAGGCTAATTAATTTACTTAACTAGATTAAATTGTATTGTAGAAACTATCATATCAAATCATGCGTAATTTTGATGGAAATATTAGCACGGTAATCTAGATACGTGTAGTAAATACATTTTTATATAAAATTTAATATGTATTTTTATAATAGATTGTTTAAATATAGATATGTATCTTAAAATATTTTAAAAGTTTTCCTATTTAAAAACTATATTTTTTCAGCTAGACATTTGTCTCGATATACTATCTCAATTTTAAATTTTGAAAACGCAATTTTATAATATCCTGCACTGATTCCCTTCATCACACCTTATGTACCATTTGATTACGAAGCAAAGTTTTTGAAATTTTTTAAATTCTAAGTCAGGGTATCCCAAAATTTTTCACTCACGACCACGAAATCAATCTAACATACTTTGCGATCCCAAAAAAGAGGAAATTAAGACAAAGTTTCCCATCGATGACAGGAACAATTTTATATTTAGAATGTAAAAGCTAATACTTACTTAGGTTATGCAACACCTGTGCCTTTCCCTCGTTGCACAGTCGATCAAAGTTTGGCATTGTAGTGGACGGGACGCAGCACATTTCTGAGGACAGGCCCGAGAAAGATCGATATCGGGACTTAGTAGCCACTAATGCACTTCAAATAAATATGTTGTAGCAAAAGGTACAAGATACTTAATGGCACGACAGTAAAGTTCTTTGTATTCTGATTTGACACAAAACCAGAATTATTCCATTGGAAACTAAGGAAATATAGCCAAATGACTTCTGTCTATGGAGAGTTCTATAATTCTCTTCCTGGCTAACCTAACTCTTCAGGAAGACATTCAAATGGGTTTAGAATCCAGTCAAGCTTGGATGAATGGAGGTCTGAGAAGAAGGAACCAAACCCAGCCTCCAACCATGACTTTTGTCACAGGCGGGATGTCCCTGCCCTCTGTAACTACAGATGAAAAGTTTGGAAGAACTTTTAACTTCTTTGATTTGTCTCGTCTTTTAAAAGCCAATTTTTTATAAAACCATTTATACGGTCATTTAGGAGAATAATGTGTGCTTTCTTGCCCTGAAAACTACCATTTAGCTCATTCAGCTTCAGAAATATATCACAGAGGTAGGCAATCGTCACTCAGAAAATCCACAAATTCTCTCTTTTTACATTCCGCGAAATAGGTAAGTGCTGTTTCACGGAGTTTGAAGAGGCGCTCTAGTACCTTAACCCTGGATAGCCATCGTAGCTTTGTGTGGCACAGCAAAACATCGTACTCAGACCCTTCTTCCTAAAAAAGCTGAGTGAATAGGCGAGAGTGCAGATATTGCTTCTTGATGAAGTTCCCTGCTGAGACAATGGTTTGTAACACTTCGTTTAACTGAGTGATTTGGCTGTCAGCTGTTCTCTGTGAATCAAGCAGTGTATCTACACTGCGGACGGAGCCACATTCTTCACAAAGGCTTGCATACCATCTTTGTGCCCTGCCATAGACGTAGCTCCATCAGTGGAAAATCCAGTCAAGTTCCCCGGGATTCCTTTCTCCTGCAAGAGTCCTTGAAGGACTTCGAACATTTCTTGGGCTGACATATCGCACGAAAACTAAGGAATTAACAGTATAAATTTCGGTGCTGACATCAACCTGAAAAGCAAATGCCTCAGACTGTCGCAGACGCCAGACGGGAGTGTCCTCCTGATCTGAGGCAATCGCCTCAATCCTTCGCTTAACCGTGTTGTTTGAAAGAGGAATATTTTTCAGTTTTTTGGCCTAATCATCTCTACACATAATCCTAACCATGTCAATAGCAGCCGATAAAACTAATGTCTACCCGATGGTGTGGGATTTCTTGCATCAACCAATTCGATAGTTAACTTCGAATGAAGCTCTTAGGGCTTGGTCAGACACCGAAAGGCTTTTTCCAAAACTCTTTCTTGCTGTAAGAATGATATTGGCTTCCCCCTATGCTCCTTGTGGTTCTTTTCAAAATGTCTTTTTAATTTATTAGTCATCATACTCTTGGAGGACAACACGACGTTACACAATACACAGTGAGGTCTTTATTCACTATTCACTTCTAGACTAGTAAATCCAAATTGAAAGACGGCCTCCACATACTTCCCAACTCGTTTCACTTCATTTTCTGCCTCACCTAAGTCCCTGTCTTCCTTAGAAGAACACGGATCAGATGACTTTTGCAAGAAACGATCCATCACACAAGAGTATTAACTAATCTTAATATGCCAAATAAACAGGAACAAATGCGCTAAATACAAATAAAAGAAAGAACACGAATGAGAGGAGCCGAGAGGATTAATCACGTAATCGAGAGGCACCGCATTGCGTTACGAATAGGGAGAAACAAAGGAGAAGCATTTTCGTGAACTGGGGCTCCGCTTAGTCACCCTTTCAAGTGGTAAACAAATTTCCCTATGATAATTGGATCCATACGTCGTTTACTCTTCCGTATGGAGAGATGTTTATCACACTCCATGAAAATCACGTCAGTCCAGTCTGGACGATATCATGAGCCAGTGAATGAAATAAGGAATTTTACTTACTCTGTTACATTTGCGACTGATGAGTACATGCATATCTTGAAGAGAAAAGTAAATGTGTCTCAGACGAGTACGACACCCCAAAAATGATCTTCGCGACCCCGTGGTTGGGAGCTCTGTGTAAAGTTATAAATTTTGTATATTGTTGAGTTTAGCGCTAGCTAATTGGATCCGATTGTACGCTGATTCAGTTACTGAACTGATGATAAATTTCTTTTAACTTGAGTGAAATGCTTTAATTTAGAAAGCTGACTGAAATTTTGGAGCAGAATGGTGCCGACAGAAAAATCCTGAAGAAGGTCATAATGGGTTTAGTGAGATATGCACGTGAACATAAAGAGTTCCCACTAAATGTACCAATAAGTCCATAGAGCAACTAATTTTAGATAATAGTAAAAGGTGGGATGCGCTGCGATGTAGGTTACGAATGGGCGGAAGGAATTCATGATAAACGAGAAAAAAGGGAACCGATTTATCACATATAGGCGAATTGGAAAGTCTTCTGATAAGTCAAATTAGAAAACTTCGGAAAAGAGATAAATTATATCGAGTTTGCTCAAAATTTTAAGCTTGTGGTGCAGCCAATGGCGTCGTTGACTGCCGTTAAAGCTTCGACAGACTTCTTCGGAGAAAGCAATCGCAGAGTTAACGTCATTAAGAGCTTCGATCGTAGAAGTGGGAAAATGTCCGGCACTGTACTATAATAAATTTAAGGAATACAGCGATAACATTTTAAATAAAAAATTGTGAGGTGAAGTGTCAAGAAGCAATAAGACAAAAACACAAGATAACTCGCCTTCCACTTCTGTCGCCGATAATTTTGTGATATTCACATAAGTCGCTCGTGCGCGGGAGTATTGACTCATCTATCACTCTCACGACAATGTACCATCTGCGCGCGCAACTAACAATAACCTCCCTCCCCTCCTTCTCGCCGAGAATAAAGAACGTAATCACCAACAGTCGGGTTGCTATGGCGACAAGAATTTTCGCTTCAAAAATCCTCTTATTTTGTTGTTAAAAGCATAAATTTGGACGGACTCGGGCGGACAGACGGTCGAAATCGATTCATTATTTACGAAAAAATTTGCCAATTACTTTTATAGGTAGACGTCCGGAAAGACACTCGATTTTTAGCACGTTTTCTAAAACGAAAGAAACTTGCTTATGTGATCACTCTCTCTGTCTGTTCCCCCCTCACTGGAAAATAATCTATTACGTTTTGAGAGATATTTGGAATATCTTTATTGAATTAAATAGCTATTATTAATCAATGAATTTTCCACTGATTGAAGTTCCCAATTAGTTCATAGTTTTTCCGCTAGATGGCTCCTAAATCGGGAAACTCAAAATTTTGAAATGGTATTGTGGTAGCTTTTGAAGACATTTGGAAATTTTGTTTTGAATTAGTTAGCTCTCATTGAATTATGAATTTTCCAATAATTAGACTTTCTAAGTAGGTAGATCATAGATTTTCTGCTAGGTTTCCAATCAGGAAACTTCGCAACTATTTTCCTTTTTATTTATTCCTAGCGCCTGCCCCTTTGAATTCAAGCATCTTAAATTTCCGGTAAAGATTTCTTTTGTTATAAATAAGGTTCAAGGTCAATTGCAAAAAGTTGGCGGAAGCCACTTATTTGCACATTGCTTGTCTCATGGCATGTTGCATGTTCAAGAGTAAGTAACCGAACGAACTTGTATATTCATTCTCCAAGTAGAAAGATCATCACCATAGCTTATGAGGAAAATTGTAATTGTGAAATAGCTTCCAGTATGTTAAAATTAAATTTAAACTCGACTCGACTCGATCAACAGATCAGTTTTTAACGCGAGAATTTGACGCATTTTTCGTGATTTGCATTGTTACTGGTTTCGTGTAATTGGGTATCATTGACTTGGATAACATTTTCGCATCGCATCCATTCACGAAATTTCATAAAAATAATTTTCCTGTTGAATTTCAACGGACATCTCCCTAGTAATATACAGATTTTTACCCCCAGCTACCATCCAGCTCTCCCCAGTTCTCTCAAAAATCTTCATCAAGCAATAATGCTTTAGCGCCGATGTGCCTTCGTCAGTCTATAAATACCTTATATTTATGTATGGTATAAGGTTATCAAGTTTGATTTTGTGGTTGTTTGTGGTTAGAAATCCAATATCAGAAGGCTACGGTATAAGTTTATGTCTGTTCTTTGTAACGTCTTTGAATTTTTCTCGCAATTCCTTAAAACATTTATTATCATTTAATCTATTTGAAATTTTTAGAAATATTAAGTTACGGAGAAAGTCATGTGGTGGCCACATCAGATTTTTGAATTAGACGAAACACTTAAGCTCCATCGTGCTATATTTCTAAGCTGATAGATTCTCAAAAACAAATGCGAATTTTCCGCAAAAATTTTGTTAGCCGTCAATCGAATTATTCCTCCCGCATGTAATATTTTTCCTCAATCCTCTATTTTTACATGGTGCTGCATTCTAGCAACGAGAACACAGATCGAATGGAATGTCATCGATCTCTCATAGGGATATTGAGGCTATGAGGATTTGTTCGGCACTCACCGGGTCCACGTCCTCCATCAATTGGCCTCGTCTCTCCCTCTCTCCTTCCTTTTCCTCCTCTTCGCCCTCTCTTCTCCACCTTCCTCCCTCCTCCCCTTATCTCCTTCCTCGTCGAAAGCTCTGCGGCGTCGGCGGCGATGTTCGGCGACCTCCCGCGTCGCGATGCTCATCCGATTCTTCGTGGAAACTGATATCGGCTGCAAATTCAAAGGAAAATATGCATGAAAAAAAGCGTAGCGAGGGGACTGAGAGAAAGAGAGCATGGGGAGAAGTAGGCGCGTAGGGGGAGGAGAGATGATGGGAGTGAGGTGAGGGGTGAGGAGGAGAGGAAATGAGTGGGAGGAGAGGGAAAGAAGAGATAGGGAGTGAGGGGGAGAGAGGGAGTGAGTGAAGGGAGAGGAAGTGATGGGGAAGTTTATTGGAAGATTTGATTTAATCAATGTGGCCTTGATTATCAATTGATTTCCTTTAAGTGATCGGTTTAATTCAATTTTGCAAAACGAATGAATATTTTATTACGCAACAATTATTGATAATGCTATATGTTTGTTTTAGATTCTTGGATAAATTAAGATTCTTCCTCAATTTTCATTTGAATTCTGAATCAGTTTCCCGGTATTCTAAAAGAAAAAATTCTGATGATCTTCAAAAGTCAAGTCATCGCGAGGAATCCCGAAACGGAAAGAGTACCGGATTTTTTAATTCCAGATTCCCAGCTGACGCCAAATTGGATTCGCTCATCCACATTCTCCCCCATCCATCCAGCCCATTCCTTAGTAATTCCCACCATCATGTCACGTCATCCCATTCCACTCAACCGAACCACTTGCCTCCGACCTACAAAATCTCCCGCAGCAGCTGCCCAATTCCACCCCTATCTCGCTTTCTCAGCATACTCATTCGCATTCTCCTCTCCATACAGCCGAAAGATAAACTTGGGTGGCGAAGTCAGCACGGCAGATATTAGGCATGGGTGCAATTTTAGGAAGATGAGAAAGTGAAGGGTGGAATGAGAGCGACCTAGCGATGTTATTAAAAGATCCAAGCGCGGAGAACGTCCAAAGCGGCACACGTTCGAAGAGGAAGGAAGAGAGAGACAAGGTTGAGGGACGGACGAGAAGGAGGGGATGAAGAGGGGAGGAAGAAAAATGCGGAGAAAGAAAAGAGGCAGTGTGAGACGAGGGGAAAGGAGGGAAGAGGAAGGGGGATGAGCTGGAGTGAGTGAATAGGGAGAGAAGAGAGGGAAGGAGAGAAGAGGAGGATCGAAGAAGGGAAGGGAGAGACGATAATGTAGAAAGATGGGAGAGGGAAGATACAAGGGGGAGGGAGAGACGAGAAGAAGAGAGAAACGAAGGGAAGTGGGAGACGTGGGAATGGAAGAGGTGAGAGGAAGGGACAGACGAGATGAAGGGAAATACGAGGGGAAGGGAGTGACGAGGGGAAGGGAGAGACGAGGGGAAGGGAGAGACGAGGGGAAGGGAGAGACGAGGGGAAGGGAGTGACGAGAAGAAGGGAGAGACGAGGGGAAGGGAGAGACGAGAGGAAGAGAGAAACGAAGGGAAGTAGGAGACGTGGAAATGAGAGAGGTGAGAGGAAGGGACAGACGAGATGAAGGGAAATACGAGGGGAACGGAGTGACGAGGGGAAGAGAGAGAGACGAGGGGAAGGGAGTGACGAGAAGAAGGGAGAGACGAGGGGAAGGGAGAGACGAGGGGGAAGGGAGAGACGAGGGGGAATGGAGAGACGAGGGGAAGGGAGAGACGAGGGGGAATGGAGAGACGAGGGGAAGGGAGAGACAAGGGGGAATGGAGAGACGAGGGGAAGGGAGAGACAAGGGGAATGGAGAGACGAGGGGGAAGGTGGAGACGAGGGGGAATGGAGAGACGAGGGGAAGAGAGAGATGAGGGGAAGGGAGAGACAAGGGGGAAGGGAGAGACGAGGGGGAATGGAGAGACGAGGGGGAATGGAGAGACGAGGGGGAATGGAGAGACGAGGGGAAGAGAGAGATGAGGGGAAGGGAGAGACAAGGGGGAAGGGAGAGACGAGGGGGAATGGAGAGACGAGGGAGAATGGAGAGACGAGGGGGAAGAGAGAGACGAGGGGAAGGGAGAGACGAGGGGGAAGGGAGAGGCGATGGGAAAGGAGAGACGATGGAAGGGAATGGAAAACGCACTCCAGTTTCTAGTTGGATATACTTCTGAGTCTCTTTAATTTTCATCTGAGCTAGACGAATATCCGTCGTTCACACTGGGAAAACCTGACAAACACATCATTCGTTTAAAATATTGCCTTCACAAAGATACAATGCTTTTTACTGTGCGCATTATGGAAACTGAAAATGAAAACAAGTCTATTCGAACGACAAACGAATAACTAAATCTGCTATAAAAACGGAAAAAATGGAACTAAAAGAATCCCCAACGCATTAGAAAAGTGTAAAAATAGCATTGGATAGTTGGAAGTCCACGGAAAAACTAGTAGATGGTGATCGTGTTACCTCTGCTCGAAACACAAGAATTCTCGTGACCGGTACGCAAGGTGTTAATATACTGTCCATTAAATGGTCTACCATACTGAGAAATCATTTTTTAAATAGCGAAACTAGAAGAAACTAATTGAATGCTTAGTTAACATTTGCAGAAATGAAAATAAATGGAAATTTGTTTGTTTGTGGGGAAAAACAAGGGAAAATTTATGTACTAATCCCTGGGGAAAAAACCCAACTGCAGGAAAACACCCACTAAAGGAGGTTGTGAAAAACCAGCGAAACTTACTGATAGCAATATTTAAAGATTAAGAGGATCATATTAGAAAAGTACATAAAATTAAATGCACATAAACATAGTTATAGATAAAAACTTAGAAAATACACAAGTACACATTAAGACGTAGATATACATATAAAGATATTTAAATATTTTCCAAGATTTGTAAGAGAAAATAATGGCTTGTCAGTTTATGGTAATGAAAGGGAATGGGATAGGAGATGTTTGTGATATGAGTGTTTGAAGGTACATATGGATGAAGAGTGCTTTATTTCGGATGGGAGGCTAATCCATAGTCAGTATGCTGTGACAGTGAAGGATCTGTTATAGATGTCTGTTCCATGGTGCGGAGTCAAAAGTTATGGCATCCTCTAGTGTTACATTTGTGAATTGTGTTAGTGGTGATAAACGCTGTGGATAGATATTTTCGGATGTTTGTTTTAAGGATATGGTATAATAACGAAAGAAGATGCAATTTTCTACGCGATTCAAGGTTTAGCCAAGACAGTTTGAAGAAATATTCCGTAATATGATCTGACTTCTTAAGATTAAAGATGAATCGTACGGAGGAATTGTGGGTACGCTGGATAGATAGATCTTGATATAAAACGACACAGTAGTCGAAGGGTAGAACAATTAAAGAAGCGACCAGTTTTATATTCAGGGAAGAGGGCAGAATATTATGAAGACGCCTAAGTGAGTGTAGGGAAGAATTTACCGTCTCGCACACTTTCATAACATGATTAGCCCAGGAGAGTGTTTCATGTAATAATATATTGAGATTTTTAACAGTTTTACAATAGGGGATGGTTTAACCATTTATAGACAATGGCATAACTTTAGTGAGATATACTGACAAAGTAGTTTTACATATTCGATAATAAATAATTGCTTGATTTTTCATTAGATTAATATTGAGAAAGTTATCGTCACTGCATTTTTAAAGCTGAGTAAGTTCGTGATTAATATTATCTAAGGCTAGGGATAAATTATTAGGTTCGGAGTTTAAGTAAATTTGGAGATCATCCGCGTATAAGTGACGGTTACAGTAAGTATTCCGGAGCAGTCATTAAGGTGCAGTGAGGATAGAAGAGGACCTAGGATTGAACCTTGTGGGATGCCTCGGGTGATAATTAGCCAAGAGGAGAAAGAATCGTCTGAGATGACTTTTTGATAACGATCACTAAGGTATGAAGAGAGTCAGTTAATTGAAGGGGTAGAGAATCTCATGCTGCGGAGTTTATCCATAATGATGTCTTTGTCTAGTGAGTGAAAGGCTTTGCTGAAGTCTAACAATAATAATGCTGCCAATTTCCTGTCGTACATTGGTCGTCGTATGTAATCCGTGATTTTAATTAAAGTAGAGGTGATTTTCAAAAGCCTGACTGGGAGGAGTCGAGCAGCAATTTGAGTTAAGGAAATTTGTAACTTGCTCGTGTACAAGTCTCTTTAATGCTTTAGAAAGAGTAGGAAGAAAACAAATTGGACGATAATCATTGCTATCCTTTGATTGTTTTTTCAATTTGTTTCAGTTCAATGTACCAGAAGACGAAGAAGTGAACTCAATGTTAACAGAGCAACTCACAGAAACTGCAGTAAAAATAGACGGAGCTGTTAAAGTGAAGCCAGATAAAAAGTTATTTGAAAAAACTACACTGCTGATGAAGAAAAGAAAGGAAATGAAGATGACTAATGACCCTAAGGAAATGATCCACTTTGCAGAATTAAACAAAACTATTAGAAAGTCTATCAAATAAAATGTGATGAAATATAATTTTGAACCAATCTAGAAAACTACAGAAAACAATAAAAGTTATAAGAAAATGAACAGCATTTCTCGACTGGCAAGAGACAGCTGGTGGCAATGATGCTAGAAGATGGCTCGATCACCCATAGCAGGAAGTTAATTCTAAAACGATTAGAAGAACTCTACAAGAAACTATATGAAGATCCTTTTTACCAAAGAGGTTCCACATATTCTTCCAGAATAAGGGAGACATGCAATCAAAAGCACGAAGCTCAGTTGTAAAAAGTAATATCAGGCTTTTTGCGGATGACACCGTAGTCTATAGAGAAATTAGTGGTCTTAGCGACCATCGTCAGCTTCAGGATGATCTGGATGCGTTATCTGTTTGGTGCAAGGAATGGCAGCTAGAAATCAATCAGAAAAAGAGTAACGTTCTAAACTTTTGGAAATCTAGAAGCCCATCGTCCGTGTTTACCTACTCGATAGATGGTGAGATCATTCCTGTTTCGGAATCCGTGAAATACCTCGGGGTAACCTTGAATCGTGACCTGTCTTGGGACACCCACATAAGACGAGTGATAGGTGCGGCAAATAAGAAGTTGGCTTTTGTGCGTAGGATAGTCAGGAAAAGCACGGAAAAGGTGAGAGAATCCTGTTATTTATCGTTGGTTAGACCTCAAATGGAATACGCAGCAGCGGTTTGGGATCCATATCAGAGGGGACTCATAAAGGATTTAGAAAAAATACAGCGGCGAGCAGCTAGATTCGTGAAAAAGAATTACGATAAAAAACAGAGCGTTACGTTACTCATTGATGAGTTGAGTTGGCCATCGTTGAAAGATCGTAGATTACAGGCGAGACTTAAACTTCTAGATAAATATAGGTCGGAGATATTCGCAAATGAAATGAAGGATATTATTCGACAACCAACGTATATCGGACGGAGGGATAATGACGACAAGATTCGCGAAATAGATAGTAGGACGGAGAGGTATAAGGAGTCCTTTTTCCCTAGGACAATACGTGACCACAATAGATAACTGTGAATAATAATTAGTTAGGAACTTGGTGGGCGGCACCCCCTGCCATCCACCGTCAAGGTGACTTGCAGGGTAATATGTAGATGTAGATGTAGATAGAAGAATCGAAAAGTATCTGGAATTGATGGCATCACAGCAGAAATATTCAAAGCAACAGGTAACAGTATGGACAAGATCCTCTCCAAGATTTATATGTCTTTCTTAAGTAAGAGGAATATACCAGAGTCGTGGAATCACGCAAGCATCAACGTTTTGCACAAGAAAGGTTGCAAGGAAGATTTGAACAACTATCGGCCAATCAGCCTTCTCCCGGTAGTTTACAAGGTATTCAAAAAGTTTCTCACCACGTGCCTTCAAAAGCATATTAATTGAAATAAAATATAATACCTTCTGTGGAAAGGAATTCTGCCAAACGCAAAGAAGATGGTTTAATAAAGCCTTTTGAAAAATATGATACGGTTTGAATCAACGTGTATCCAAAATAAGCTACTACATCGCATTAATGCGCAGGTAAAGTTTGCAGGATCCAAAATCTAACATTATAAAAGTTGAAGCTTTGTTATTGTCGCTTAATAATTTCGTTCAAGGAACGAAAATTAATTTTGAGTTAATGGAACTGAAAACCAGATCACTAGTTCCTCCTATCTTATTCTTTATAAATGTTTTGTGGAATCTAGCAAACACCTACGCTTAGGATCCAAAATATCCTACATCCGCAACTGCATAGAAGGAAGAATGTTAGGAAAGATGCAAAGATTTACCAATGTGAAAGATATATTCGATGCATTAAAGGAAGCAATTGAGTATGAGAAATTGAAGAGAAAGGTTTTTGATTACACAGATTTGGTAGGACGTGCCTAAAACCCATTGGAAAGTAAAATTTCAATGTATGTATGGATGTGGCAGCGACCAGTTTTCGTCATTTTCTTATGAATTTTTCCAGATATCCTAAATACTAGAAATACTAAGTATGTAAAAATTATAAAAAAATATTTCGCTCTCTAAATAATGCACAGTAGTCTTGTATAAATATTTCGGAGAAAACAACTAGCAATAGTAACATCATTAATACAAGTACTGATAATGATAAGAATTCATTCTAATTAAATTCATTTGCAATTAATTTATGAACTACTGCTGCTTCCTGATACCACAAAAAATCACCATCCAACTCTCACTCAAAATTATTTACTGAGTGCCTGCCTACCGAGTCGCTGATAAGTCCAACAGAATCATAGGTATATTTACCTTATATCCCAAAGTGCAAATACGGCTGACCTGCGGCACTTTTGAAGTTATATTACTGATGATTTTGAGCCTATCATATAGACCGGGGAGGCAGAAAGGTTGGCCACTGCTGTCATAGAGGGGTTTCCCCTGTTTCCAGCATTCCATGTGCCTCCCTTGATAAACGTTGCTGAGTAAGCATTTACGTATGTTGTTTGTTTGTAAAATACGTTTGCAGAAACTAGAATATCGATCAACTTCTCAAGTTGAAGATAATGGGCGGAATTCAATAGGGGCGATCGTCCTCTCAGAGACGCAACTTGCGACGACCAACGGCTCTTCTATCAGTGTATCTCTCGCTCTCTAAGGGTTTTTGTTTGCCTTTCTAAGAAAGAACCAATCTGCGGCGCAAATTCGAGAAATTTTTCACCGAATGCGTCTAAGAGCGAATCTGTGAGCAGAAACGGCGACGCGAGCGCCACTATCTCCCTCCATTTGAATCCATCATTCCTCAATCGGTTCATTACACTCCTACCCCGGATTCTTTATTTTCGCTAATACAAAACACCCCGGATACCGTCCTCCACACCCTTTCCGCCCCTCCTCCACGCCCTTCCAGCCACTCCTCCATGCCCTTCCATACCTCCTCCACGCCCTTCCACCCCTTCTTCACGCCCTTCCACCCCTCCTCCATACCTTTTCAGTCCTCCCTCCACGCCCTTCCAGCCACTCCACCATGCCCTTCCATACTTCCTCCACGCCCTTTCCGCCACTCCTCCACGCCCTTCCACCCCTTCTTCACGCCCTTCCAGCCCCTCCTCCGCGTCCTTCCAGTACCTCCTCCACGCCCTTCCACCCCTCCTCCATACCTTTCCAGCCACTCCTCCATGCCCTTCCAGCCCCTCTACCATGCTCTTCCAGCACCTTCACGCCCTTCCAGTCCCTCCACGCCCTTCCCTACCCTACTTCACGCCCTTCCCGCCCCTACTACACTATATTTTTCTACCATCCCGTTTACACTTGGCATAATTAAGAGCCCCAGACGCACGAGCTACTTTTCCTAGCGATATCTCTTATTAAATAAGACTCAATTAAAATTGATTACAGACGTCATTAAGCACACGCTTTGTGCCATGAGAAACAGGGTTCTTCCCGTTTATACTAATGGTTTCATTTCCTGGATATTTCACTCAGATTTTCATTCAGCCATAAAATGCTATTTGTTCCTCTTCGTCTAATGAAACAATTATTCATATTCCAGATTGAATTAAAAAATGATATGCCAGTAGTGATGCCATGGAAATATCGAATTTTTATTCACCGATTTATTCCCTAATCAGTTGTAATTGATAAAACAAACGGAAATTATATAAAACAACATACTCGAATAGCAATAATATAATCTTTATGTTCACGTTCATTCCTTCGTCATAAATTACCCATTTCTCTCCACTTACAAACGCTGTGTATACCTAAAGACTAGAAGTCCAAATCAGGACTAATGCAGGCTGGTTTTCCAAAGTTAACGCCCCGAATTGATTACTTATATCGACAGGAAATGTTTCAGTATGTGCTGGTCATTCCAAGGAATTCTCAATAAATACCATTTGTAATTCATAGTTTATCAATGATAGAGAAAAGTTGTAAAACAAATTAATAGAGCATTATCACGTTTAAAATACGTACTAAAAGCAATGTCAAAATCACTTTCTGACATTATATTTTGCATGCATTTTTTAAAATAAACGAATTTAATAAATGTTACTGTTTATACGCTAATATGTCTGGATCAACTGTCCATTGCTGGAGGGTAGTCGAGTAGGAAATAAAATATCCCATTTGTTCACTCGTCTATGCTCTAGCCGAGTTCGGTAATCGAGACTTCAGTCTTCGCCAAATAAAATATAGTCCGGAGGTGGGTTCTGGCAGCAAGAGTCTTATACCAAGTTTCATGAAAATCGGTCCATTGATGCAAAAGCTGTTAGTGCGGGACCCAAATACACACACACAGACACGACCATTTCATATATTTCTTCGGAAACCAGCCTGAAAATATACGTATTTACGTTCATTTCTTCGTAGTAGATAATCCATTTCCCTTCATTTACCAAATGTTTCGTACGCACGAAAGAAAATTAAATTAATTGAGTATTTGCAGCAGATATTGTTTACTTCAGCTGCCGCGAAGATTGTTTTCGTTGACAACAATTAAAAAACGGAAAAATTTCCAAGTTCAAAATGAATTACGACATTCTCGTCTGATTTTATTGAAATCGGCTACTCTGAACAAAACATTTGCTATTTGACTAGTTCTACAATACTTCAAGACTTTTTGTTATAAATAATATTTTACGAGATATAAAGAAAATTTCAATTTTTGTCACCGGTAAAGTGGCACTCCCGATTAAGCTACGTAAACCATTTGCATAATTTTCTTATTTGCTTTACCCTTATGTTCTAAATACAATATTTCATGAACACCCGCCCAGTAGTTTAGCAGATGAAACATTCGGACGGACAGATGGACGGACAAACGGACACGATCTGACCACAAAGTGTTTTTTTTCCTTTTTTTAAAGAACGCCGAAATAGGGAGAATGAGAAAGATGGGGGAGAGAAAGAAGGAGGGAGAGAAAGAAGGAGGGAGAGAAAGATGGAGGGAGAGAAAGATGAAGGGGAGAGAGAGAGATTGAGAGAGGAGGAACGAGATAGAGAGGGAGGATGGAAGAGATATAGAGACGGAGTGGCCGTAAATCGCTCTGACCGCAATTCACCTCCAGACACAGTCCAAATCCCAAAAGGCTAATTCCTCCCCCTTCAGCATTTTCTCCTCCCTTCATTTAATCCTCTTCTCCTCATGCACTAACGTTTCTAGAGAGAGTGAGAGCCTGTTATGAAGGAGAAGTGGAAGTTGGAGCGGACAGTGTAGAGTGGGAGTGGAGTGATGGGAAGGGAAAGCGGGGCCAGAGAGAATAACTCTTGGGCGAGAGCGAGTTTTCGGGGAAACGGCGGGTGTAGATAAGTTTTACTTAAAGGGAAAAGAATCTTTGAAGAGTTAAATGAAAGGGATATCGTATTAAAATCGCCATAGAACGATTTCATTCCGTTATTCCCGCTGCAAGTAAATCAAATTTCAATACATAATTGAATGTGTCGTAGCTTTGAAGAATGATTAATGTAACTTAATATAGGAGAGAAATAAACAACCTTTTAGGTTAGTTTCCAGAGATTTATTTAAGGAGCAACGCTACCAAGTTTCAACGTTCAAGGTCAATATCGCAACTGCAATAGCAAGGCTTAGTTGAGAGATGAAATTTGAGATAATACATTTTCTTGGTCAATTGAATAATTATAGTGAATTACATCTAAAATTGGATCTAGAAGAATCGCAACAATGAAGTACATTAAACAACAAATATTTATAAATCACAAACATGCGCGTTTTGTGCTGTGGAATACTTGAAACGAAACGATATAATTTGAACGAGTGTGTGTGTGTATTTTTGGCTAATCAACCTCTTGGATTATTATAGATAATTTGAATGAACACACGCCATAAAAAAGACCAGCACCACGACCCGACCATATCTCTCTGTCTCTGATAAAAACTTCTTACCTCTCCTAAGTCGGTTTACCTTACTTTGTTTTAACGCAGTGCTCCACAACCATTTTTTATTTCACAACACAGTATTAGGTTTATTCAATCTTCGCGGCTAACGAACCAAATTTCATGACGATATTGGGTAGAATATTTTCATCACTATTATTTAACAAAAATAAGCAAATATGACCATTTTATTATGTAATAAGCTACGTTTATCTCTCACGCTCGACTGTGGCGCCGCTCTTAAAAAGGCTTTATAAAAGAGCGGAAGAATCGAGAACTATGACTGACTGTAATGCTATTTTAACAAACTTTCCGAGCAGGTAGAAAATTGAAATTTGATAGGAATGTTTGATTATTTTAGGAATAGCGATTTACGAAAAATCTTCAAAAAGATCCTGGTTCGACTCAAGTAGATAATTTCTATTTCCAATAAGATAACACGTAAAAATCGATTTTTCGACTTACAGAATTTTACTCTTTTACAAATTAAAATTAAAAATAATTGACCAACGATCTTCGGACCTAGACCGTTTTAAATAAAAATAAATAACGTTTCTTATTTTTAAGAGAGAGAGGAAGAAAGAAAGAAGGAGAGAGAGGAGAAGAGGGAGTGAGAGAGAGAAGGAGAGAGAGAAGTAGCGAGATAAGTAGAGAGAGGGAGGGAGACAGGAGTGAGAGAGAGAGATAGATATACTCTTTATTAGGGCGAGAGTGGGACTAGGAAGTCTATTTTTCCAGAAAAGGAGAGGGGGGAGAGAGAATTGGAGGGAGGAGAATAGGAGAGAGGAAGAGAGAAAAGGGGAATGGGAAGTTCCTTAAATGTAATACTTAATCCACGCATACCTGTCATAATTGACGGGTAAATACTCTAGTCTCTTTATAAACATACTAGTGAAACTACCCGTCAAAAATAACGAATGTACATAAAAAAGTATTCAATTAAAATAAAACTCCTTATACACATTAGAATGTAAAAATAAATATATAATTCATCTAATTGAATATCCTAGAAAGTAAAAATATTTTTAGGTATATAAATATTGCGTGGCGAAGCAATATTAGTGTTGATTTATTTTTTTAAGATCACACCTCAACTTTTGTATGATATACTTCCTTGAACATTTAACTATGTAAATTTTATGTATTATATACGTTTTAGCGTGCGTAAAACGATGTTTCATCATTTTTAGTGCGTTCCGTCATTGCTGAAAAGCACTGTTATCTTCGTGATGTCCGTCCGTCCGTACGCATATATCAGGGAAGAATTGGCTGAACCGATTTCAACCAAATTTGCTACATATAATATTAACATAAATTAATGACCAAAGTGGCATATTTGTATCGGATCGACTCTGCAGGAGTGCCAAAATTACAAAGTTAATCTTTTCAATAATTACGAATTTGGAAGGAATTGGCTGAACCGATTTCAATGAAATCTTGTAAAAAGGAGGCATAAAACATAAGAAAACAAAATAAAGATGTTTAGTATAGATATAGAAAGCAGGGCTGCCACAATACAAGAAATAAAAAAATTCTTTTACACATATTTGTATTAAAATGTGGGCATCAATTTGAAACAAATTATAATATTTATAATATACACATAAAAAACTATAATAGCATATTTAAACTGAATCAGCCAAACAGGGGTGCCACAATTACAAATTAAATTCTTTCGCTAATTATGGAGTTGGAAGGAGTTGGCTGGATGGATTTCAATTAAATTTTGTATGTAAGATTTATAAAACATACCATAATGAAATCAAGGTGTTTAAAGCTGAGCTATAGAGCAGGGCTACCACAGTAAAAAGTACACTAATATTTCTTTTACACGTAATTCTAGAGAACTGACGGCATGGATTTTAACCAAACATGATATATATATATTCTTTATATAAATAATTAACAAAATTATTATATTCAAACCGAGTCGACTGAACAGGGCTATCACAATATGAAGCTTAGAATTTTTCTGTAACTATGAATTTTGAAGGTATTGGCTGAAGGGATTTAAAAGAAATTTCGTTTGTAGGGAGAGTATAGAATGACAAAACGAAATGAACATGTTTAACACGGATCTAAAAAGCAGGGCTGCCACAATATAAGGAAAAATAATTTTCTGATTTCAAAGCAAATATATTAGTCTACGATTATACTACGGCGAATTTGACGAAAAGCACTTCTGTACCACGGGAAACCCGTGTACATCCCTACTTGTTTAATATGAATTTTATTGTTTTTAATAACAGGTTCTACTCTGTTGATTTTTCATTGCACTTGTTGTTGCTTATTTATGAAATTAATTTTACTGTCAACATTTATTATAATAAGTGTGCAAAAAGTTTTAAAAAATAAGGCAAAACAACTCAACCTAACCAAACCAAACCCAATCCTATTAATTTTACAGTAAAATCTTGATGTCTAAGGAGCATGATTTTTTATACTTTATACTGAAAATACCCATAAGGAATACAGCGGAAAAGTAAAATAACAAAAAGGTTATGCATGCATTTCAACACTATTACATAATAAAATAATCTGAAATTTTCTTTTGTTTCATCTTTTTTAGAATGTGAAACTTAACATATTTTTCTACTCCATCAAATGATTTAAATAATGTCTCTGGCACATCTTCAGATTTCATAATAAATGCCTTTAATTTATCCAAACACTCAGATGCCCCTAACAATGTCACTAATGACGCTACACTTGTATCAACCTCTACCTCATCTTCAGACTCACTGCTTATTTCCCCACCTGGCTCAATAACGCTCTCTAGAATGGCACCATCCGTTAATAAAGGCGTAGTTTCCAAATTATTATCAACATCATTAAACTCTTTAAACAGCAGTAAAGAATCAAGTTGGAGTTTTGAGGACATATCTTTCCAAACCACTTCGGAAACATTGAAATCTTCTTCAGAAGTACAATCAGCACTCTGCGATGAAAATATAATGCCTGACTTCTTCCAGCAATTGGCAATTGTTCTCTCGCTGATATCCCACAAGTCATTTGTGATCATCTCCATGCCCTGGCGAACATTAATATTCGTTAGTAAATCATGATTAATATGAATCAGTATCTTCTCGATGAGTCGACGACGGAAATGCACTTTTGCATTTTTAATAATTCCCTGGTCTAATGTCTGTATGACTGAGGTACAGTTGGGTGGAAAAAACACCAGTTTTATTCTCCAGTCGAATTTCAACTAAAGGTGATGAGCAACTGTCAACCAGGGGTAATATTTTTCTCTTTTCTCTTCCCATGGTAATGTCCATTTTTAATAGTCACTCAGTAAAAATCTGTTTTGCCATTCATGCGCTTTTATTGGCTTTATAATCTGCCAGAAAAGAGGAAACGCTTTTGAAGCATCGAGGCTTTGCATATTTACCTATCACAAATGGCCGCATCTTGTTTGTCTCCATTAAATGGCAACAAAATAAAACAGGCAGCGTTTCTTTTGATATCTTACCACCGCTGCATTTCTCGCCTCTGTAGGCCATGGTTTTGTCAGGCAGAAGTTTGTAAAAATACGGTGTCTCATCATCATTAAAGACGTCCTCAGGTTTATATGATCGCACAATCTCCAACATATTTTCTTCCTTCCACAGTCTAACTGCATGCATATCAGCTCTCCTTTCTTCACTAGCGACAACTTTCCAAGAAATTCCGTATCGCTCACGAAATCTAAACAACCAACCTGAGCTGGCTTCGAAATCTCCAATTCCCATTAGTCTCGCGAACTCCCGGGCCTTAGCCTGCAATATACGGCCCGTAATTGGAATGCCAGCAACTCATACATTCTTAAACTATGTGTTGACAACCTCCTCAATTTCTTGATGATCTCCTAAGCGCAGCCGTTTCCGGCGCAGATCTTTCGTAAAGTTTCACAATTTTCTATCGATCTTTGAGTATCGTGAACACTGTTGTAGGAGCAATCCTAAATTTTCTCGCGATAGCCGTTTGTTTTTTTCCGATGTCAATTTCCTTTAAAATATTCATTTTTTCACTTAACGAGAACTGTTTCCGTTTGTTCTCATTTTGTTGAAACCACTCATGTTTGTGGGAATAACTAAGGGTTCAGTGTTCAATGAACAAATTCACTTTAAAACGAAAGATTGCGGTTGGTGATTTAAATCGACTGGATGCACTCACTCACAAATAAAGACTGCTTCATACGTGCATACTGTCTCTCCGGGAACAGAGGCATACAATAATGAATGGTTGGAAAGTGAAAGTGAAGCAACGACCAGGTGAAAAAAACAAAAATTCCCCAAAATTGGAGTAGGAGAGACCCTTAATGAGTTTCTTGGAAAAGGAGATACCTTTAGGTAGAAATCTGGAAGTATCTCAGTGAGGATCGACATTCTCGCAGGTCAGGCGCGAACCGAAACCGGCACGAATGGTATTAACTGCATGAGTCATTTACGGATGAAAGCGTATGTTAAAACCAAAATCCAATTATGTCAGGAACTCTGAAGCTTACATATACATCTGCATGTTACCCTGCAATTCACCCAATTGGTGGGTGGCAGAGGGTGCAATGCACCAAAACCTATCTAAAGATTGTCTATCGCAGTTTGAAAATTTCTATTGTGATCTCGTATTGTCCTCGGAAAGAACGAGCTTAGATAACGCTCCGACCTACAATCGATCTCACGTATCTTATCGTCACGGTCGTTTCTACCTATATAAGTTGGTGCTTCAATTATTCCTACAACCTCGTCTTTTAGACATTGCGATCTATATTTCTCCAGAAGCCGCAACCTTGAGTTCAATCTACAATCCTCCAGTGGTACCCAGTTCAAATCCCTCAATAATGAGGTGACACTCTCCTTATGTTCGTACTTTTGTTTTAGGAATCTGGCAGCTCTGCGTTACACTCTTTCTCATTGAATTATATGTCCCTTCTCGTACGGATCCCATATGCATGAGGCGTATTCCACTTGTGGTCTAACCAATGATAAGTAACATGTTTCACGTACTTTTTCTGTAGTGCTCAGTACTATCCTACCTATTAAAGCCAGTTTCTTGTTGGCCGCGCCTATAACTCGACGAATGTGCATGTCCCACGAAAGATCTCGATAAATGGTTTCTCCTAAATATTTACATACTCCGCTGCTTGAATATTTATTCCATCTATTTTATACTCGAAACCTACTTCTATGTTCTTACTTTTCCATAACGTAACTGTGGCACATTTAGTGTAATTAATTTCAATTTGCCATTCTTTGCACCACGCTGAAATGACTCTTAAGTCTTCACGAAGCGGCTGATGGTCCTCCTGGTTTTATATTTCTTTATATAGAACGGTATCATCGGTAAAAAGTCTAATTTTACTACAAACTACGGAGCAGATATCATTTAGATTAAGAACAGTAGAGGGCCCAATACACTTCCCTGAGGAACACCCGACGCAACTTTAACGGGGGACGAGTATTTCCCATCGATGACAACTATCTGTTCTCTATTCGAGAGGAAATCTCTCACCCAACTGACAACTTTCGGATTGATACCATATTGTCCTAACGTTGCAATTAATTTCTTATGAGATACTTTATCGAACACCTTTCTGAAGTCAATGAATATGGCATCGACCTGAGTATTTTTCTCTCCTATAATTTTCGGGATTCTCTTTGTCGCCGCCCTTATGGATAGGCGTAACGTGTGCCACCTTCCAATATTTAGGAACGACACCTTCCGCAATTGATTTCTCGAATATAATTTTCAAATACGGCGCGATTTCATACGTAAAATCTTTTAATACTCGCGCGGGTATTTCCTCCGGCCCAGGAGATTTATTTGGTTTCGGAAAATGTCGAATCTTCCATCGAGTCGCCCTGATGCATAGAAATAGGGGTTTCACATTCATCGTCATTAGGAGTAAAAGCTTTCTGAAAGTGTTGATTTGAAAGGTTTGCTTTCTCCGCACAATCGTGAACTACATTTTCCGTCTCCGACCTCAGTGACGAAATAGTGGGGCCTCGGACTTCCCTGACATAAGACCAAAATGCTTTCTGGTTCTCTTTAAAGTTATCCTGTAAAAACCTTATTTTTGTAATTGTTAAACGCATTACGCATTGACACTCTGGCTATGGAGCGTGCCTCCTTGTATTGACGGTAGATTCAAATCGCCCCCGAATATAATGGCTTTATCTTTATTAAACGAACTTAGCGTCGCCACTTGTTTCTCTAGATAATAAATAGTTTCCAAGCTCGCATTTGGTGGTCTATAAAAGGCGCATATATTTACAGTTTTACAGTCGCTCCCTTTCACGC